>JAPQNM010000042.1:8475670-8550670 GCA_029783475.1 Metacarcinus magister
GCCTACAATGCTGCTTCTCTGCCTTTCGTCCTTCCTCTTTCTTAGTGAAAATTAGTTGAATGTGCTTTAGGTTTACTTTTTTGTTACCTTGGTATTTGGTGGATGGCCAAATAGAAACTTAAAGATTTTTTTTTTTTTTTTCATAATCTTTATAAAGATTAGTGTTAAGGATAAGATTCTTAGTAATACTAAGTTTGTGTGAAGTTCCACCGTTGTGAGAAGCATAAGGTATTATGCGAGGCTGTATTAGTGTGTGACCATGATGTAGTCTGTAAAACAACGCCGTGAAGAGACCACTGTGTTGGCACTGCTAGTGTTGTGTTGCAGTGGATGTCCAGCGAGCACATGCCACCTCTCGTGGACATTATGTATAAAACTGTAAATCATTCTTATACTTAGTTATTTACTTGGAATACAAATATATGTGTTTTGTGAAGAAGTGTTAGGTAACTTAATTAGTGAGAAAGTGAACGTGGCAAACTGAATGAGTGTTTTATCAAATATATTTTTCAAGCTTTCACTTTATTTTTAAACTCGTATTCAGCGAAATAAAATTGTATATAGTATTTGCAGTCCATTACAGGTGAGTAAATGAGTTCCCAGCGCTGGTCATATAGTCAGTTATTTGCACCTTGATGGTCCTATGATTTTCCCATATCACTATTATTTTATTTTGTTATGTTGTGGCCTGGTCTGTCCATAACCTATTCATAGCGTTTTGCTATTTTATGATAGTGATTCAAGTTAGAAATCCCTCACCGCCCAAAACAATACAGTGTTTGTGCCGAGGCCTGTGACGCTTCCAGGCTGCATCGTTTGTAATGTTAACGTTTGTGTGGGGATACAAAAAAAGAGAAACGTGTTAGTTGTACTATATTTCCATAACACTGCCTGTATGGGTGCCCCGTCAGATTCGCCCACAGGTGTTGCTGCTTAAACACGTGACGCTATTGTTTTGTGCATGGAATAAATGATAACAGGGTTTGAGCGTCTCTTGTGCATGATATTTTGACAAATGATCGGTAGCAAATGTAACAGATGATCCCGCTGCCAATGTAGTGACGAGGTAGTCAATCGAGTTTTAGTGTTACAACATTCCTGTAAAGTGAGGTAGTTTACACCTGTCATTTTTATGCTACTTCCTTAACACACCACGTGGAGATTACTTTTATATATACAATATACGGTTACTGAATGTGCTGTAAATAAATGTCCTTTTTGCACCCGAAGCTTTCAGTTAATCCTCCCTCTACCAATCACCTTTTGCTGGAAAATCTTTAATTATTGTGTCGACGTCACCATACATACCCAGCCCTTTTGTTACTGTTACGGATGCAGTATATATAACTCCCGGGAAGTAATGGTACCAAACATTCCACTGAACGCAATAAAAGTCCTTCATTATTCAATCACATCATTCCACATGAATCGCATCCTTTTTTTTCAACTCTTAGGTCAGAAAAATACGTACTTCATCATTATACAAGAGCAAAAAAATCCAAGTGATGTATGATTATATATATGTCCATTAATGTTAATGAGCAACTTGGCTTGCCCAGTAGGAAATACACTGCCCAATAACGTTAATGTGCAATTATCCCTATTGAGCACAACACACACACATATATATATATATATATATATATATATATATATATATATATATATATATATATATATATATATATATATATATATAACTGCCAAGCCATGACAAACAAGTAAAAAGTTTGTATCCTCTGCCGTTACCATAAATGTTATAACATTAAAGGTAAGTTTGTTGTCAATGTTTTGATTATCACATTACATCAATTTGTGATGAACGGTAACAAACGATTCAATCACTTGTTAACTACTAATTATAATTATAATACTGTTTTCTTTTACGCGGAAACATAAGTTGATTAATCATACTGTAAACTTCCTTCCTGGATGTATATCTATGTACTAAACATTAGAATGAAACAAAATCAATTAATATATCTTGGTTAGCAATTTTGGCAATTTCACTGAAGGAGTTGATCGCTCCGAATCACAGAGTTCAGTAAAGGTTTCGACCACTCTGAATCACTGAAACACTCGTTCCCAGCAGCCAGTTGGCTAGAGGGTCAGGTCGGGGCCGGGTGGCTCTTTGATACAGTGCTTGGCTCATGGTTTATAGGTTGTGAGTTCGCTCCTGGCTCATGGTAGCTTCTTGGTGAGAGGGATAGTGCTCTCTCTCTAGCAGAACTATATGGTTTATAGATAACTAGTTCGGGGGAATTATTTAATTACCCTTAGAGGGTCAGGTTTCTTGGGGCGGGTGTGGCTTGCCTACAACTACTTCCTCTCGTCGTCGTGGAATTCATCAGCAGGTGCGCTTGACATAGGTGCATATTGGAGGTAACACCTTATTATGTGGAGCCATTATCATGTCTTAGAGAATATGGCAACAGTGGTTTACATTACAGTGAAAATTATGTGTGATGTCATCACCGTCTTAAATCTTTATATACTTTTTTATTCTTTCAGCATAAGATGATCCATAGATAGTACATATGAAAGGGTAGATGTGAGGGGTGAACAAAAAAGTATGATTGATTACATAGTAATGGATGAATAATTGATGAATGATGTGTTGGATGTCAGGGTACTTGAATGTAAACAATGATGTTCATTATATCGTAATGTGGCCTTATTTTGTCACACAACTGTGCAGGATTAATGAAAAATTATAGAGGCAGGGTTCTTTACTGGCCATATACAGTAACCGAATGGCAACCTAGATAATAAAAAAAAACTATAAAAAAAGCAGGGCTGACAGAACACGATAGATTAAAAATATATATATTAAATAGTTTAACTCGAACGAGGTAGCTACAGACCATATAATGTTGCTACGGTTAACAAGAGAGCGCTATCCCTCTCACCAAGAAGCTGCCGTGAGCCAGGATCGAAGTCGCAACCTTTAGGCCACGAGCCGCCTCCTCCTCGCCTGGACACCTTACACTATATAATAAAGTTAGTCAGAGAGCGGCGAACAAGCCATAGTGTGTACCGGCCGCAGCATCCTGCGGCGAGAATGGGTTAGCAGGCGGGTTCAAACTTGCCGATGCTAGGCGTTCTATGCCATATCGCCTTATGCCTGTATCCGTGTGTGTGTGTGTGTGTGTGTGTGTGTAGTGTGGGAGAATGTGTGTATGTGTGTGTGTGTGTGTGTGTGTGTGTGTGTGTGTGTGTACGCGTGTATGCATGGCGCGGGAGGGCCTGCAAGCAGCTATTTCCCCGCACACTCTGAGCATGCACGAGCAGTCTCGCCTCGTGATTGGCTACCCTAACCTACCTAATCTGCCTATCTTAGTGTATCTAGTTTGCCTAACCTTACCTAAATAAGTATCTTCCAAATTATATATAAATTTACTATGCAAGTGCCATGCTCCCAACTGCCCAACATCATCTAATGGAAACATAGAGGAGCTTGCCTAACCCTACCTTGCAAACGTAAAGGATAGGTTAGGTTAAGTAAGGTTGCTACATATAAGTTATTTTAGGTGAGGTTAGGCAAACTAGATTCATTAGGATAGGCAGATTAGGTAGGTTAGGGCAGCCAATCACGAGGCGAGACTGCTTGCAGGCCCTCCCCACGAGCCGAGCATAGTACCATAGCCACAAAACTCTCCACTATAAAAGATGGAGAGATGATGTTAGAAGTTTTACTGGGTGACCAAGAAAAGACGGGCAGCCGACAGATATGAATGGAGAAAGTTGGAGAAGGCCTTTTATCATATAGTGGGATCATAAAGGCTAATAATTATGATGGTTAATTATGAATTTTCCTTATCAATACAAGCCGATCACCAATTAAAGCAGTATGGCTTATCAGTTTTGTGAAACACGGATTCTATAATGAATTCATATCAATTGTTGTCTTCACCATCACCAACAACCATCAGACATTACATTCTAGGGCAATGGAAGCATTATAATCTGACTAATGCTGTTACGCCACCTTGGGATTATTTGTTTGTGATTGTAACCATGGCAACTTACAATCATAAGCTCCGAGAAATATTCTGTTACGTCAAGTTTATGATCTTAATAGAATCAGAATAGACAAATATAGTATTGAAGTTATAAATATAGACATATTCGATGGTGTTTTGTTGCTTTACAACTTGTTGAAGAGAGTATTGTGGCTTCGATGAATACCAAAACAAACCAACCTGAGATTCTAGTTAAACTTCATTCTTGAAACAGCTTAGAATACCTCCATGAAACCGGGAATATTATCGAAGGGAGCTGATGAAGTTAATGATATGCACATAGCAAACCTAGAGTGAACGTCTGTGTTAAGTTAAAAGTGCCTGAAAACCCTCTAGATATTGTTAATAAGCATGAATATCCATCGTTAAACAGGCGAGCACAATGAAGGGTTCTAGTGCTGCTTTGAACTCCTGTGAGGACGATAATACGGACGAAGTAATAGAGAGGAAAGTGCCTATAGTGTCTTCAGAGACCTGTTAGTATATGGTGAGGCCTCGTGTAGGCAGGCTAGAGGAGCAGGATGGCTACAGCGATAGGTCCTGAAGTTGTGAAGAAGACTCAGACTGAGCTAGGAAAGTTCATCAGGAAGCCACCACTTACGGACAAGCTGCTCACTAAGCCTCCCTTCCGCTTCCTCCACGATGTTATTAATGCGGTAAGCTGACCATATGAGTAAGTACATCAGTATAATACCAGTGTGTTCAGTAATTGACAAGTTTCCAGTATATTATTTGACGGGACAGTCAGGATTAACGAAGGCGTAGAATATCTCTTCACATTAACCATTAATTTAGTATATCTAGTTTTACTTCCTGACTGTTTTTACTGTGGTTACTTGTTAGTAAGGAGAATGGTATCCTGTCATTTCGCCCACATGCCATTTCGCCACACTATGGAGTAATTTCGCCACAGGTCCATTCGCCCACACTATGGAGTCATTTCGCCCAGGATTACTGGTGGTTCATTTATCTTTCGCTTGTTAACAATATATAGACTAGATTTTTACTTTGGAAATAAAGGATAAAATAAGTAAAATCCTAAATCACCATAAATCATATGGTGCCTCAGAAATTCATTGGTTAGTTGAACTGTCATCTAGTTATTGAGACTGATCGATTTAAACATGAAACCTACCATTCAAAATTATAGTGATAATGACAAATGACTAATCCTTTAATATTTTCTAAAAATTACTTCACTTCTTCAGATCATAACAGAGACCGGCTTCCTTGCTGGCCTGTTCTCTGATAATGAACTCAGCTCACAGAATATTAAGGACAAAGATGCCAAGATTGAATTCCTGCAAAAATGTATTGATGCTACAGGTAAGGTTCCCATGGTGATGATGATGTTATTATTGGTGTTAGTAATAGTAGTGATATTTGTATTGTCATTATAGTAGCAGTAATAGAAGTAATAGTAGTAGTAGCTAGTTGTTGTTGAGTCCAGTTTCTTAAGCTATTAACATTCACGCCCATGAAGCCCTTTTTTTATGTTAATATGTAATATGATAGCTCCTTACATTACATTCTTCCTACCTAATTCCTGTTCTCTTCTTTACCTTTCTAATATTCTCATTACCTATCATACACAGCAGTATTGGCAAAGGTTGGTGTCTCTAACTCTTCTATCCCTTCAGCACCAGCTCATGCTTTAACTAACGAAAAATCCACTTCCAGTCTTAGCCACGGGAGAGAACCTGACAGTCCGTCCGGGCAAGATAGTGGCCGGTCATGAGGCAGACAAGACTAATGAGTGGCTGCAAGCCCTTGGCCGTGCTGTGGCTAAAAAAGTAAGGCAACGCTTTCCTTTGTTGCCTTGTGTGATGGGACAACATGAGATTTGGAGTAACACAAATGCATATTATCTATTACTAACTTTTGGGCATCAAACAAAGGGCTCTGTATAGGAAAGATTCACTTATTATGAATATAGGATAATGTATATTGTATTCCTTTTTCCTCATCCCTAATTCTTCATTTTTGTAAGGTGTTGCTGATAAGGATGAATCTCCTCCATCCTGGTCTGTTATGAACTCTGTCCTCCTCCTGCTCTTCCTTTTTATCCATCTATTTCACATTCTTTCCCTGCAATTTTTTTTTTTTACCATTGTAGTACCTACATGTATCTTATGCATGCAAAATACCCATACACACATGAATACACATATTTTATTGAAAGAAAAATATACATAGGAAAAGAAAAGCATGTAAGCCAGATGAACATTTTTTCTCATCTTCTGCAGGTTGATTCTACTGAAGCTGTTTCACAAGTCCTTAGTGGAGTTAGACCTCAGGCAAAGAAAGCAGAGAAGAAGACAGAGAAGCCCAAGGAAAAGTCAGATAAAGAAAAGAAAGGGGTAATGTTTTTTCTTGGTTGTTATTGGTATGAATCTGTCTCCCTCTGCTGAAATGAATCCATAACAGTGTCTGACAGCTGTACCCACACCAGGACTCTGGATTCATATATTAGCCACATGGGGTAGTATACTTACACTCCACCACTGATGGAATGGCTTTAGTACAGTAATTACTTTGTTGTGTACTTTAACCACATCCAATCAATTAATCATATTATCTATTATCTGTTTAGTTCCTGGTTCACTCCATAACACAAATGTTTAAAAATCATATTTATTTTTCTGTTTAATATACCATGTTTTGTCAAGGATAAGTAACAATGTGACTGGCTGGATATAGAAATTAGAATGCCTTGCTCTTGGAGTTATGGTGCCAGATTGGTGCATGGTGAGTAATAAAACTCACAAATAGCTCAGGAAGGGATGGAGTCATGTAGGAATTGGATTGTGTACTGTAAACATACCTTTTTGTCTGGCTGTCCTCAGCCAAGTTGTTACAGTTTTGTTTGGTGAGTGTTTTGTCCGATATTTCATCCCAAAGATGTATAAATCTCGGTTAAAAACTCAGAATTCCTTTCCTTTCCTATATTTTTTTTTTTTTTCCAAAAAGAGGTGTTGCATTACACTGTAGTACTTTTATGAATTATACCAAAATAGAAATATTGGTTTTGGTGCTTATGTCATTAAGTAGTTTTTTCATTATAATTAGTCTCTGATGTGAATGGCTGTTCAGAAAGCCTATAGATTTTTGTTGCATAAACCAACAATTTAGTTTTCTTATTTTGTATATATGATTCATTTCATTTTCTTTTTATGCATGTTTCTTTATTTCATTATTGCTATCTTATGATAAGTTTACTTGTGCATGAATGATGAGACTCCTTTCTTATTTTTGTTTCTTTCTAGGGAACAGCAAATAGTAGAGCTCAAAAAAATAACCCCAATGACCCTAAACCATCTCAGTCCCGCACCCCTGCCCGCACCCCCGCCCGCACCCCCGCCAGAGACAGTAAGCCTTCCCCATCCCCTAAAGTCTCCGCCAAAAAACTTGCCGTGGAGACAAAAAATGTCCCCCCTAATAAGTCTCCCGCCAAAGGCACAACCGCTACCAGAAGCTCCACAGTCAAGGTACTTCATGGAGGATGTGTATATACATTGTGTGTGTAAATGTGTGTAGAGCTGGAGGTCATCATGCAAGGCTCCAAAGGTGTACTGTTCACATACATGTTCATGTCATCCACTGTAAACAGGCACATGGTTTCTTGGTCATTGTGATTATTAATGTATTCAGTTCATCTATACATGTAATGTGGGAATGTTCATTTAATTTCTTGCATGTGTAGTTGTCATAGCTATTTTTTTGCAATGTTCTCTTATGCTATGTGGTATCTGGAGTTGAATGTGCTTGTTTTAAAAGTTGTATTCCCTTGCACTTATCCTATCAGATGTCTGGTGCTGTTTAGTTTGCATTTATTGTTTGCTTATATATTTATTTGTCTTTTTTTTCAACGGGTAATATCCAAAATATGTAGGAGAGCACCTAAGAAAAACAAAATGCAGAAATCCAGTTTAATGCAAACGAAATTTGATGCATAACTCCAAGAAAAATTAGTAGCATCAGTATTAGTAGTAGTAGTGGAAATAGTAGTAGTTGTAGTAATGGTGATGTTGGTGGTAGAAGTTGTAATAGTAGTAGTAGTAGTAGTAGTTGTTGTATGGTTCTATTTTCTAAATCTGCATGACTTCTTGAATGTACATATTTATAAAGAATTGTATCCTTCCTTAATGCACCACTAGAATGATTAACATGTAATATCATCATGTTGCTTTGTAGAAGTGTTTTTTTGGTGCTATCAAAATGTGTTGTTTTTATTTTTTTCATGGATGCCTTCATGTAATATTGTTTTTTTGTAAACTTTTCATTATCATCTTGCATTCATCCACCTCACATTGCACTCCGCCCACTGGTTAACCCTTCTTTTGTATTTTGTGTCCTATATATGTTGCAGTATTAATATTGATGATCATAATAGAATTTGTAGCAATAGTAACACCAGTAGAAGCAGTATTGATGATAATAGCAGTGAATAGTTGTTTTTTAGTATAGCTCTACATTCTAAATTTGCATGACTTTACCAGTTGTTGTCTTATTAAATTCAATGACTTCATTTTCCTTGCATCTTTCAATACATCGTTTTCTTATTTGACATCCAGTGGGAAATCATCATTAATGTTAGTTAAATGTCCTTAATTGGTCTTTATAATTGCAGAGCTCAAAGAACAAAGATGACAAGGACAAGACTGCCAAAAGGTCTAAAAGTAAGACCAGAGAAGAGGGTAGCAGCAGAAGCAGTAAGGATAAGGATAAGGAAGGAAAGGAGAAGAAACAGAGGAGTACACCTCAAGAGAAGGGAAAGCCACCAAAATCCAGGTTAGATCAGTTAGATGTGCCTCTCCAGAAAGTGTAAGAATTAGACAAGTTCCAGAAAACATAGTGTTGATATCTGTGCTGTGTCTTGCCTTGCCAGTAATCCATACTCTGAACCATTATCTGGAACACTCTGCTTTACTTATTTATGTATTTGTTTTATTTATTTATTTGTTTGTGCATGTGTATGCATACAGAGATGTGCGTGTGCATGCCTTGTCTCGGCTATCCCTTTTGAGCGAATGTCGGCTTGGTATATAGACATATTTGTTTTTTTATCACATTTGTTTATTTATTTATCTATTTATTAATATATTTATTTATTTGTTTTTGCCTTTCTATGACTTTCTTTATGGGATGGTAGAAGTATCAAGATAATTCAGAAATGTAATTGTCCTTCGCTTACAGAACTCTTCCACTGTATTTTTAGAAAGCAGCTCTTTTTTTCTCTCTCTCTATCTCCAATCTCCTAATCAGAAAAATCCCATTCAAAGACTCCATAACACAAAGACAGCAGTGAATAATTCCCAGCATGTTTTCCTTCCACACCTTTCCTTGCAGTCATACTTTTTCCTTATTTACAAGAGGATGAGCAACCCTTTAAACCAATACTTTCCTTCCCATTGTACTTTTAACAGCAAAGGAACAATTTCCTGAGTGCTATCCTTCTTCTCCCCAGGCCAGCAAGTCGGATGAACCAAGCGATAGAGTCTGGCAAGGAAAACTCTCCACCACATGAAGTAATTGGTGCTGCAGAAGTCCTTACCAATGGACATGCTACTCCTGAGGAAATGGTAATGTTTGTGGTAGAGAATATGACTAAATATTGTGTGAATATGACTCCATGTCCATTATTGCTATACACAAACTCCATTAGAAAGCGTGCATGGAAAGTAGAAAGCTTCCAACTCATCCACATAAATATTTGGCCATTGTCACACATAAAGAAGAGCAACATGACCCTTTATTTTATGTTAAAAAATATTTAGCCAAGAAAATTTTGCTTGAAATCGAAACTGCCTCAGAACTTTGCTTATTTATCCATGAGAAGAAAGTTGTGGTGATGAAATGATTTAAGAATAATGCGCAAATTCTAAAAGTAGGTATGACATAATCTTTAATATATACATTTTTCAGATATCGGCACCTAAGTTGGCCCCGTCAAGGCCTCCAAGTGCTAGACACGGTAAGGAAAGCCGTGGTTGTTTGCTGCTTTATTTCCCTTCACTATAACTCTGTACATTACCACAGTAACTCAGGAACCTACCATCTTATGGCTCTTTCATCAGCATGGTGCTTCTATTATGTTGAATTAGATTAACTGTATAATTTCATCTCCCTTTCCTTCTAACCTAGGTTTAACAATAGTTAGGTTTTCTCAATGGATATGGTTACTTCAGTAAAAAATTTTGCATGTTTCATAGATTGGCACTTTACCTAACTGCTGTCAAACATTTACAATTATAACCCAATTTAGTCATGGGTTTTAAAAAATCTTAGTTTTTGCCATAAATTTTATTCAGGCATTCATTGCACCTGCTATTGCTTCTGTTTTTCTGTAGAAAATAACTATCAGTTTGCTATGTATATATTTTTAGCATAGACTATTTTTTGTATTTTCAGTGACATTGTTTAAAGATTATTTTTGATTGTTCGCAGATAAAAAAGAAATTTTTTTTTTTTCTTTATATGCAATAATCTAATAAGTTTTCTTAGTTGAGCATCTCCTGCTGCCGAGTGTTTGGTGAGTAACAACCTGTATCCTTCTCATGAAGAGTCATTCATCCCATTGTGTAGATGGTAATGATGGAGAGGCAGATGAAGTAGTGGATGCAATAGATGAAGGAATAGTAACTCAGGAGGCTCCCACTGAGGAGACTCAGATCCCCCAGAAGGAGGAACAGGAGCCACTTTTGGCCCCACTGAACCTTGAAGGTACACATACCTGTTGCACACAAGGAAACACTCCGCACTCCTCACCAGGCTGAGAAGATTGAATTCAAAACTTACTTGCCTTGGGCTGGTCTATTTTGAAATTATTTATTCAGAACCTGAAATTCACTACCTCAAACTCTTTTTGGTATTAGGTTCTCAATTTGGTGGATAACTAACTGTCAGGCATCTAAGTTAGAAAAATTACCTCTTCAACAGAAGTTTTGGTCCTCTATGTTGCCAAACTTCATAATTTTCCCAGCCTGTTCCTCACCACTTGGCCATGTGCAGCTTGTGTCTAGATAGGATGATTCATCTGATAGGTGCTCTGTGATTGGTCTACAAATAGTATTAGTTATTGTTCCTGAAAAGGAAGAAATTTTAAAATGATTGCAGCAAAATACAGTAATGACAAATAATGAAAAGTCACAAGTTGCTGGAACATGGTCTACCTTCACTTTGTGTGTGTTTGAGGAGCACTGATGTTATGAACACCACAGAATTTTCACAGGATGTTCCCTTCGGCAGAACAATGCATATTTCCCAGCAGTGCATTGCTTATGCTTTTTAAAGTTGCATTTCATTGTTAACAAAGACATTTATGTTCCTCATCTGATAAATTGGTATTTGTTGCACAGTTTACATACTACCTGCCATGAGAGTCGTGTGTGTGCCTTGTTACTCATTTTGAAGTCTTGGATATGTATTGTGCAGCACTCTTACCATAGAGGTATACAAAACCATTACACATTTTTCTTATTTGGTTTATTCTTACGTTCTTACAACTCTCCTGAAAAACTGCAAGTGTGTCATGTTTTGGTTAGCACTTTGTCTGTATCTGGAAAAGGCAGATCAAGTATCCTTTATTCCAGAGGATGACCTTGACTATTTGCATACTGCATTATGGATGACTTTGGTTTTCAGGCATTGTATGTAGTGTTGCAAGGTTTGTTTTTTTATGCAATGATGAATGACATGTTGAATATGAATATGAAGTGTAATAATGGTGCAAAGATAACATAGGATTGAATACATTCTTATCTATTTGTTTATGAAATTTCACACAGATCAAGAACATTGCTAACAAAGTTTTTGAAATACACTACAATATCTATTCTATCTATAGTCTCTGACACCTCGTTCCCACCAGCAACATCCCTCAATGGGATGGCCGGGGTAGAAGAGCCTCCACTTCTTCCTATCCACATACTCCCTTATTGGTTATTCAATCCTTCCCCCTCTATCAGCACCTCTCTCATGCATGCACTCCTTTACCCTATCCTTCCATCTTATAACTGGCATTCCTCTCATCTAGAACCCTCAATTTCACTCGTATAGACTTTAACAAGCTCTTACTTTTCTTTCACCCATCCCACTACATCACTCTTTACTCCATTTGCACAGGTTCCCTTGCCACATCTTCCATACACGCTTTCATTGCTCTCGCTCTCCCATCTTGTCACGCTACATGCTCCTCTCTGATAACTAATTTCCACAGCACACACTCTTGACTGCTTTGCCCTATTCCATGTCCAAGTCTCTGATCCATACGTCAGTGTTTGCAGGAGAATACTGTTCCTCAAACCTCTCTTTACCTCCTTGGACACATTCCTTCCTCTCATAATCCTTTGAAGTGAGCCTATGACACAATTCCTGTCAATAGCTCCCCTCCAACACCATAAATTTTCAACATTAATTTCACAGAACATCAAAACTGACAAAAAGATCTTTAATATGATAATGTCAAACATTAGAAGTCTGACATGACAATATTATACAGTACACTATTATATATCCTTGATGTTAGTTTTGGTATTTTTGAGTCCACAGAGCGAACAACTATTTACTTTAAATGCTATTTCCTTATATGTACCTAAACTTATGTTGGTCAGGACAAATCTGATTTTATCATCTTCACACAGGTTCTCGGGCAGCAGCTGAAGATAGATTAGAAATGCCAAGTGGTCCATCATCACTGATTGATTCTGGGGTGGAGGGTGAGCCACAGATCCTTGGAGGTGGTGAGCAGCAGGGTCAGGAGCAGCCGGTCATGCCAAGCTCCCCCACCACCACCACCAATAACAACAACAACAACAACAACAACATAGACCCAGCTATTCTGAAAGCCATGAGTCCCCATAATGGTAATACTTGGTGTCTTAGCCTATGCATCTTCTCCAAATGGTCACCTAAGAAATATAAATGAATTACAGAAGATAACGCATGTTTTGTCAGTTCCTAAGAAGAAAAAAAAAGACAATTGCATATTTTATTGGTAGTGTCAATTTCTGAAAAATAAAACAGAAAAGATGAATGTGCAATTCATTAGTAATATTTAAATTTCTCAGAAAAAAACATACAAATGCACATTTAATCACTATTCAATTTTCTTACTTTCCATCTGAACAGACCAGCTTCAAGGCTTAGACGTTCCACGCTCAGAACCCCCAGACTCAGGTGTAGGGTCCTTGGAGTCACCCAAACATCCAGCTAAGGAACAAGAAGGTGCACCCACTGCCCCCACCCCCCGGCCTGGCCCGCAGCCCCTCAGAGCAATGGAACAGTTTGGGGAGGGAATGAACATGACCGCTGACCCAGTGATGCCAGAAACAGAGCCACCAAGTAGTCAGATCAAGTTAGTTTGCTTTGTTTAATTTGTTTTCACCTCATCCCTGGTCATGGGAAGTCACAGGTAGTCATGTCTTTTTATTTATATTCTTTAGTTCTATAGTACTGACGCCTTGTTCCCTCGGGGAACGTCCCCCAATGGCTATGGCAGAAAAGCCTTCACCTCTCCCTATCTATACACTCCCTCCTTGCTTGTTCAATCCCTCCCCCTCTATCAGCACCTATTTCATGCATGTACTCCTTCACCCTATCCTTCCATCATACAACTGGCCTTCCTCTCCTAGAACCCTCAGTTTCACTCACATATACTTTCTTCACAAACTTTTCACTCACTCTTCTTTCTCTCCATATGATCAAACCCCCTCAACGTATTTATTTCAATGCATTCCATTACATCACACTTCACTCCATTTGCACAAATCTTACTTGTGCTACAACTAACATTATTACTTAAGGATATACTGCAAACACTGAAGTATCACCACTTCACCAACACCTTTGAGTCCCCTCAGCAACATGTCACTGTCCTGTGCCACAGAGAGCCATCTACTCGGGAAGGTTCCGTGAGGCCACGCACCGGCCGTCGTTCAGCGCGCCCACCCAGTGCCCGGCCGGCCCCACCCCGTGTCAGGGAAAGGCGGGAGGTGCCAAAGGAGGAAATCCAGAGGCCAGGTACCGCTAAGCCTGTTGCCAATGTGATCCTGCCCACTGACACACTTGATGTTGATGATGATGACAACTTTATGGTTGAAGAGTCCAAGCCAACAGTGGCAGTAGAAGATGATGCAGTGAGTGGGAGTCAGGGGTCAGGGATTACCTTTATTATGGAAGTGAATACTGTAATACTGTACCATAGGATTCATTCCATTGTCACTCTTTTAATAGAGTAAAGAGTAAATATTGTTTTTCAAATAGTGTCTAGTACAATGAAAACTTGTCTGCCTTTATATATTGAAAATTATAACACTAAGTATGTTATGACACATAATTTATACTCTACCTTACTCTGTTTTCAATGAAAGTTTGTTTGCTGAAAAGCTGTGATAACATTGTGACTTACTGCCATCAGCTGCAGCTGCCCCTAGATGCAACAGCTGCCAGTGGTGCTGCAGCTGCTGCTGCTGCTGCAGGTGAGGATGGACAGGGTGCTGGGCTGCTGGTGGCACAGATCCTGGAGACCAAAAAGGAGATGGAGGATGGTAGACGTAATGCTTTTTCTCCTGAAACACCAGGACACAGGAGAGTCCCCATAGTAAGTTCACTAATCGGACCACAATGATGGAGGCTATATTGAGAGGCTGTTAGTACTGAGGGTTATGACTCCTCTACCCTCCATCCCTCAACAGGAACAGTCCCTCCTGAGTGATGCCAACCGAAAGAAAGAAAGAGAACTGATCCAGAAAGACGTAATGAAGTTGAGTACATCCATCCAGTCCATCACCAGATCTGTCAACCCTTTAGGTAAGCTCACCACACACATTACGAGTTAATGGAATAGGTCTTGGATAGTTAAGGATCCATTTCCAAAAATATATGTTTTTTTCCCAAACCTGTCCTATGGCACATAGAAAAGAAAAACTTATTTTTCATGTGATGTTTTATCTCATAAAGAAATAAATCCATCTCTAAGTTTTGATTTTGTAACAGCTCTGCTGATGATTAGATAATGGTATGAAACTATACCAAAATTTTTGCTGCTCATTGGCTTTCAGCAGTGGAAATGGAAATATGTTAATTAATTACATTTGTAGTTATTATAGTTGCTGAATTATTATTTTAAGAGTTCGTATTTCCTTGTTTCTATACTCTAAATCAGTTTGCCTTATTATTTTCTTTACAGCCAAAATGTTAGATTATCTACAAGAGGATTTGGATTCCATGCAGAAAGAACTTGAGACTTGGCAGAGTGAAAACAGACTCCTTGCTCAGACCCTCAAACAAGAGCAGAGGTAAGCCATTATAATAACTTTTCTAGTACTGCTTTCATGCACATTTTTCATACTTGTTCACATACTGTTTGCTACTCGCTGGCTTCTAAAAAACAGCAGCCCAGACCATTAGTACATCATCTTCATTACACATTTTTTTAAGCTTTGTGGCACAACTTTCCATTATTTTGGCAACTTAAATAAAGTTCGTGGAGAGTCCCTACAAGGGATGACTATCTTAGAGATGCCCTCTTGATTCACAACTCTTCCTTATGCCAAATGCCTCCCATCTACTGCTGCTTTCTGTCTGCTCCTACATTAATTTGAAACCCCTAATAACATATGACTACTTATTGAAACACACACGCACACACTGGCCATGTATATCATATTTTCATGGCATTCAAGTGAGCATATTGAATGACATGGAATGAGAGACTTTTTATGGTATGTTCGCTTCCTTAAGAAATCCTTGCCTTCCCTGCCTGATTCACCATTTATTTGATTCTTTGGTAACTTACTCACTGCATGCACTCATCACATTCCATACAAACAGTGCTTACTTTCTGTGGTTCAGTTACTTTTGCAATACTCAAAATAACAGTAAGCCAGATACATAGATGGTTTATTGACCACTGTTTACAATCAGATGCAATGCTTATACGTGCTTCCACTTTTTAATTTATCTATCTGTCTGTATACCCAGCTAAACATCCCCTTACAAGGGTATAGCTAAGACAAGGTATTTTTTGTTTAGGGGATGTTACTCTCGCCTCTCCCTCTGTGTTCTATCTTTTCATATTATAGAATATAGAGGAGGAGCTTCTCAGACCCCTCGCTCCGTACCATTTGGCTGCCTTTTACTCTCTTATTGTTATTCAAGACAGTGGCTTACTGAACTCCAATGTTATCTGGCAGCAAAGTTAGCATACAGAGCTTTCTTGTCAAAGTTTAACAAGAAGACTTAGTTACTTTTCTATCATTATTTTTCAGTTACTTCTCCATTGCCTTTCCTCCTATCTCCATTTTGATGCCAAGGTACTGATGCCAACAAACTCTGAATATCTTAAGTATTTATTTGAAAAGCTAGTAGATCTGGTGTTTCTTCATTATAAAAATACAGTGATACCTCGGTTCTCGAACGTCTTCCTTCTCAGATAATTTGGTTGCCAAACATAGTTTTTGAGAGAAAAAATGTCTTGGTTGTTAAACATTTTCTTGGTTCGTGAACAACTAACTGCTGCTTTTTTGGACTTGCATGAGATGCATCCCTCAGCCCACATAGCACATGCTGAAACATAGTGTGATTAGGTCAGTTTGTCCAAAGCTGTCGCTCAGTTCAAACCTCCACTAAAATGAGCTATGAACATTCCCCCCCTCTCCCTCCTTTTAAAGTGGGTGTCAAAAGGGGTGAAACTTAGTAATTTTGGGGAAAATTTGATTCGGTTTACAAATATATCAGTTTACGAACAGCTTTCTGGAACATTAAGTTCAAGAACAAAGGTACCACTGTATATAAGTTAGCAAAATTTATGTTGTTATCAAAGTTAGATATGTTATTATTCAATGCTTTGCTTGCAGCTCCACAGAGCAGGCACTGGAGCCTCTCGGGTACCAGCTGGTGGAGCTAGAGACAGCTGTGCAGGACCAACGTGATAAGCTGTCAGCTGTCAAATCAAATATATTGAAGAACAATGACAAGATTTCTCGCTTAATGGGTGGTATAAATCTAAATATATGAATATATATATATAATGTATTTTTAGTGAGCAGGGACTGTTGTAATATGAATTACTGTGTTAATATATTACTGTACTACAAAATTATATGGAGAATTGATATACTATTCATGTGTGTACAAACACACATACAACATTGTATATATTTAGAGTATGTTTGAAGAATTATTAGTAAAAGCAGAATGTATATGACAAGAGATTTACAGAACTAGTCCCACAGTCAGATCCAGTACAACTTGTTCTACACAATAATAATACAGAACTTTTACAATACAGCAAGTCATAACGTCTTCATGAAATAGCAATGTACATGTTCTCTGAGATATTTTTTGCATGACTTACGTTCATTTGCACCATATTCTTCATAACTAATTACATATGAAGTAAATATTATTGATTTTGTCAATGAAATTATCATTCCATCTTCCGTAGATTTGTATACCGCAGTATTTGTGAGTTCCACATTTCCTTTCTTTCAGAAAACTGACACGGAATTACAGAATCACAGAACTCGAGTAATATGTTTACATGTTAAAATGTTTGTTTATTTTAGCACTCGTGGCAAAATCACTCTTATTTTGCTGTTCCATCCTTCAATTTCATGATTTCAACCATAACACAGTTATATACCATGCACCAAGTTAACATACATTTATTTAAACCACAATGCAAAATAAGATGGTGAGCGTACCGTTGTAAATAGTTATAAGCTGTTGTTAGATGTAGTTAAAAGTGATGACTCCTTTGCACACCTTCAAAGAATCTAGGTATGTAACTTAAAAATATGAATATTTATGTTCATCTTTGTAAACTTGAAAATCAATTTACCTTTACGTTTCTTTATAAATGGATCCAAAATAGACATTGTGTACCCATAAAACTTATGAACACAACAGATTAACACTGCACATGAAATGCCTATCCAGCTTGCATTATGTAGTGCTCACAGTACTGTACCACTCTTGTGTTGTCTGTTGCTGCTTAAGTGACTTTACACAATTTTTGTAAATTGATTGTCCAGTAGAGATTGATGAACATGAGTACGTAGTTGTGTAACTTTGAGTTCTTTGCAGCTGCATGTAGGCTGTATCACTTTTAACAAGATGTGACTTTTAACTACTACATCAGCACGAGACTTGACTCACTATTAAGACAAAACAGGGACCACATTCATGATTGTACGCTATTGTGATTAACACGATGCACATCAGAATTTAAATGAACAAAAGAAATAACACTAAACTTGTGAAGAAGGGGCAGAGATGCTGAGCACAGGATATTTGGGGCTCAACACAGAACTATAGAATCACAGATCTTGAATGGTGTGGAACTCGCAAGACTCCTGTATATGTGGAATGCATGATTCAGCCTTGCAGACAGTACCACATTCAGAGTCCATCCAGTTTCACTTGCCAACCTCCACAATACACCTCTGAAAAGAGTTTGTCATGTTCTTGGCACTAAGGTGAATGGTGGTGCCAAAGGAGGTCATGCATTCTTATTTATAAAAGTGAAGGCCGGCTGAGTGTTCATGAGAAAATAATTGACAAAGCCAGATCATTCAATAATTCGGTAAACAAAGAATTGATCTATGATACAGTGTGCCTTATTGGTATTACCATGTTCTGAGAAGTGGTGCATTGATAAGGTAAATATTGAAGTTCAAACTGTGTTAATGCCGTGTTAGAGCATCATTGTCATGTCATGTGCAAATTTGTGAACAACACAAATTCAGGAACAGAATTGACTTATTTTAAGGCCTGCTGTAACTAATTAGTTGTCTGAATCCTACCTCCACGCAGGTACTATGTTCTCATCTTTTATTCTAGTCTGCAGTGCTCAGTATTTTTTATGTTTTACCACATAAGATTTTCTATTGTAAAAGTTTAAAAGGAAAATCCAAGTAATGCAGCCATGACAGTAAGTGAAATGTTATTTGCATTTGCATTTGCATTTCTATATCAATTAATGGTTACATTGCAGCCTTCTTTATATATATATATATATATATATATATATATATATATATATATATATATATATATATATATATATATATACACACATATTTGTGCCTGAAAAAAAGTTAGTCATTACTCTAGTCATTTTTCCATGGGCTTGTCTCACATTTAGTTACATTTATAGTTAAAAACATTTTTTTAAATAAGTATGTGCAATACCTTTCTTTTTATGATGCATATTATGTTGTTAAAGACTTTCGTCACATGATGGACTGGAGAGAGAATTTACTAAGTTTACAGAATTTTGGGGGGGCAGTATCATGCATTTCAACCACACTATAATGAAACACTTTAATGTATGGTATATTATTTAAACAGAATTTCACTTACACAATACATTTTCATGTATTTGTGTCTGAAGTCCTTTTGAAGGATATCACAAAGTATACTGTATGATATACTATTCCAAAAACTTACCTCTGCTGTTATAATAATGCAGATGTGTTGTGGACATGCTTTATTTATCTTTGACACACTGCATGTCTGACTGCACCTTACCAGGGACCACTTGGATATTATTGTTTTTACTTGTAGTTTAGGTAGCTATAAACTATACCATTACCAGTAACTAAGCAGGTGGTAGTACACTAGTAATAATAATTTCACCACTTGTAGTAACTGTCAGTAGGTTTCACACAACTACTGAGGACACGTCTATAACTTAGAAAATGCAAACACAAAACATATCCTTGGTAAATAGTACCATGATCTTATTTTCCATCACTTTGTGAGGGACTCAAACAAGAGGACCAGATTTATTAGAAAAGTAGATATTGTATTCCAGTGATCTGTATAATGAATTTTTATAGGAACTGACATTTCATTAGTTTCGAAAAGAAACAGCACTTGTGTAATCTTTACTTCGTCTTAAGAGTGTTTACTCTTTCTTCTGGTGTCTATTAACATGGTTCTGCTTGCACGATGTTGTCACAATGCCTTCATCATAGTGAAGAATGGTTGCAATGGACCAGCGTGAGTTATCATAGTGAGGAACTGACCGTTGTGTGTGTACCTGTGTGTGCTTCAAGGAATTCTCAAGTTCATCTGTCCTAGAGTCCCTGGAAGACATAGACTGGCTATTTCATGATACATGATCAGTGATATTTTTTTTTTTTTTTTTTTTTTTCTAAATGGAAATTGGGAACGAGATAAGCTTCCTCTTTTTATGCAGCATCATGTTTAGATGAAATGTTATTGGCATTTATATTTTCTTGACTGGCCTCACACAGGTATTACCTTATTTATCATTTAAGTTAAACTACATTGGATAATTATTTGTGTGACTGCCCTGGCGCACTGTGGACCGTAAAAGGCGACAAAAATGGATGGAGCGAGGGGTCTGGGAAACCCCTCCTCAGTATTCTCTCCTATGAAAAGACAGGATGCAGAAGGGGAGGGGAGAGTAAAATCTCCCAGGACCCTTAATGCTTTGTCTTGGCTACCCTCTTTTAATAGTGATAAAAACCAGGTATATATAGATAGATAGATCAAGTACTCTAAATCTATAAGCTTGTCTCTAACAATGGTATACTGTCCTTGTATTATTAACTCCCTGTACTACAGTACATATTTATATTTATATTTACTCATAATTTTATTGTGTTCAAGGAGTGGTGGATGAATTTTCCAGAGGATCAATATTCTTGCTATACTGGTGATGTGGCAGCTGTGGTGATGGTTGACGTTACTAAGCCATTCTTTTATTCCATTTCTCTATACCATAAACAGCATAACCCCATCCAAGTGTCCAGATGATATGAGTAATGTGGAGGGAGTGTTGAAACAGTATGGCACTTGCTCATGGTCTGTTTAATGTCCTGATGGTAATTGTAACTTTTTTTAAGTGGGTTATGCATCAGTACGAAGCTGTAACTAACCATCTGAAGGGAATCTGTTGGCTTGTTGCATGAGTTGTACTTTAGAAATGTCATATTGTACAACTATCAACAGTATTTCAGTTCCAATAATTAAAATGAAGCATACTTAAGAGAGAAACAAAGGAATTCAGTTTTAAGTGTTAAACAAAATGTGAAATAGTAATTTCAACCTTAGTATAGCTACATAGCTTAAGTATTTTGACTGAATTCACATACGACCATCTTTACTTTTTTTTTAAGATTAATTTGAGAGATGAGATTTATATTTTGTATGGTATACCAAGGTATAGAGACGTATGTATATAGGTTAACTTCAAAGCTCAAGCAGTCTGGTGCTGGCAAAGGTTGAATCACATGTAGGGGACAACTTTGTAAAACCAAAGTAGAAGTAAAGATAGTTTTCTAAAGCTGTACAAAGCATTTATGAATGTAAAAGGGTGTGATAAATACTGTACTATGTGGATTGCTGAAAGTTCTCTTATATGATTTGCTAAGTTCTAATAATGGTGAAATGTAAAAGTTTGATCAAAGAAGAATATTTCAAAGTGAACTCGTGGAAAATATAACCTAGGACCATACAGTTGGCAGCCAGACACCATACCAATGGACAAGAGACATCCACTTGTTCAAGTTCAGGTTTTGCCTTGATTCAGCTGTGTCCCTACATATGCACTTTACTATTGAAGCTCTATTGGAGTTCACTTGCTGTTAGGAAAGCTATGTTGGTGCTGCTCTTTGGATATTGAATTCTAGTCCTTATGTCATCCTTTTTTGTTTCTACTTTCCTTCAGTTGTGAGTGCATTTTCTCTTCTGTTCCACAATACGATTTCCCTCTTTATTCATTGTTTTCGATGCTATGTTGGTACTGCCCTTTAGATATTGAAATATAGTCCTTATGTCATCGTCTTTGGTTTCTAGTTAATTTCAGTTGTCAGTGCATTTTCTCTCCTCTCCTACAATATAATTTTCTTCATTCATAGTTTTCTATAATTTGTATCCATATGCTTTCGAAAGTAATCTTTACTTTCAATGAATAACTACAATGTGTGGCTCCAACATATCTCCATATTATAGGTCCCTCTACTTACATTCACTGTTTTCGTCACCAAATAATACTATTACTCTTAAGGTAACTGTTTACTGGGTGGCTTATTCAACACCTGTTTTTGTCTCCCATTTTATGCAGCAAACTCGTTCAACCTCCAGACAAACCTTGTCTTGATTGAACGTTATCTCTTTGGAGGCGTTATATTGATGGTTTGTTAGCAGTGCATCCACCTTGTTATATATAAATACATGTACAATATTATTATTGAATGAATGTCTGATAGAGTACATATGTTTTAATTATATTTTGTCAGTTATAGAATATACATAGATATGCAATAAAGTCTGTTATTTGGCATAGATCAGGAATTGTTTCTGCCATGTAAACTTTACTGCTCAATAAATACCACTGTAATACTAGCAAGTTTGCGAATTCAATCCTGGCTCACGGCAGCTTCTTGATGAAAGGGGTAGCGCTCATTAACCCGTAGAGGAAAGGGGAGAAAAACTTGGCATAGAGTAATTTGTTCTCATTTGATTTGCAGTAAAGCAGCAACATCTCAGAAAGTGTCATATAATGTGTTGGTAAGTGTGTTTACTTATTGCTTTTTACCTAATCAATATGCATGTAGTGCTACCTATCAGTCAATTTATTTCAAAAAGTAAAAACTTCAAAAGACGTAAAACCTGTGTGTCGTTCATACTACCTCCTAGTACCACCACTGGTACTATGGCTATGGCCATCTAAGATTGTACGTAAATTGAATAGTATGTGAGAACCAGAATCTCATGGGTGGACCAGTCATCATTATGGCTTTCTTCTTCAAGTAACGCTCCCGCCTATAGTTTCTTGTGTATATATCATTAGCCGGAGATATGTGATGTGTAGATGATAATAATTATATGGTGAAGATAGTTATTATTAAAGATACACTACCACACACGCACACAGGATAGGATTTCCAGCCTTCCGTTCCGTTGCAAGGTTACAAACCTTCGGCTTACTGCCGTACCTATTTTACTGCTTGGTTACACTGTTACAGCGTTTAAGAAGACAAACCCATTTTGTCTTTACCCGCCTGGGATTCAAATCCAGGACATCTCGGTTGTGAGCCGAGCTTGCTAACCTTTACACCAGCGGGCCGCCTATATCAAGTATACCAAACTATCTAAAATGAGACGAGTCAGCTATATTCTACTTTAATCGTAGTGTTTATTTCGCTCATGTATTGTTAATGTGTGAGTAAGAAACTATCACGTGCTGTTTGTGTTTGAAAATGCGCGGCAAGTAGAAGATTAACATCTCAGATAATTTATCAAACCTTAACATTTAACAGTACCCATGTGAATTAGCAGCATTATCATATTTGTTTTGTTACTTAAGTAGCAGATGTACGCATTTCTAGTTTTGCTTCAACAATTGTAATACATGAGCGTGAGACGGTGAGAGGAAGACAAGACACAGGACTAACAACAACAATAACACGTTAGGTTATTAAACTTTGTACTCAACTAAAATTAACAAACTCTTACAGCCCTTGCAGTGATGTTATATGTGGTTTAGTGGTTCATATATTGTTCTGAGGAACAAAATCACCGATATATGTATTATGAAGTGAATATTATTAGCATTTTGTTTGTGTTAGTGGTTGTTGATGTGATGATCCTTAGCAACAAACTAATGGTTTTATCTCACCTGAAGGACGCTGACGCGGCTTCCGGACACCGCTCCCCCCATTCCTCCCCCGGGTGTGTACTGTGAGGTGACAACTACATACGAAGGAATAACAGCACTCGTGGGACACTTAGGATGGAGGTCACCACTCAGAGTAAGTGATGAAGGAACAAAGCAGTCTTGAGGGCGGCGTGCACGATTTGAAAGGGTTAAAGGGAGATGAAAGAGAGATAAGGGGATAAAGGCTTGACGGGAAGACGGATTTGGAATGTTGAGGGGACAATGTCATTCATTAGAGAAGGTAGGTAGTAAGTGGTAGTAGTAAGCCAGCCCAAGGCACAAGCGAACTAAGTGGCAGCTCAAGGGAGGCCCCCAATCCCACAATATCCTGGGAGCCTCCAATCCTAAAGGGTCCATATTCTCCTGAGGGCCCCCAAATCAAATCCTGCTTAGGGTTACATAGAGACTTGGACCAGCCCTGTAAGTGGTGATAGGACATGTGTGTGGTTACAGGAAAGGAGAGGAATTTAGGAATACACCTTTTATGCTGGGAGAAATAGAAGTAAGCAGTGGAATAAGACAAGGATGTAACGGATCAACATTGTTATTCCAAATATTAATATTATAATACAAAAACTCCCAAGAAAAAAAAAATGGGCTTCAAAGAACTTCAATATACCAGAACTCTTCTGTACAAATTGTTTACCTTAGTGATAGTAAAGAGGCTAGGGAGCATAACTCATAAGGGTGCCTCTTCTCAGTGCATCTCTCATAGTTGTCATAACCATTTTTAAGCGAGTTGATGCAAGGACTACACAACAATTTCAGGTAAACTTCCACCCATTAACAATCCTTGCATCAAAGAAGTTACCTCTCTTATGGGTCCTGAATCGAGTCTTCTTAAGCTTAAAACTGTGTCCTGGCGTAGCAATGTTTCCATGGTTGGGTGCAAGCTGGAAGAATTGGGTATAGTCAACATTTTCATAACCATGTAGAATCTTGTAGGTCTCCAGCAAGTCCCCCCTGACTCTTTTTGCTTCCAGTGTAGTAATACCCAGAGTTGGTAGTCTTTGTTCGTATGGGAGGTCTCTCAAATCCGGAATGAGTTTAGTGGCTCTTTGGACTTTTCCCAGTGTGTCAATGTCCTTCCGGAGATACGGCGACCAAGCCTGAATACAGTACTCCATGTGGGGACGAACCAGTGTCTTATATAGTTTATTGACTAAACATATTTTTGTATGAAATGATTGTAACTAAAAATTTTATTTTCATAGTAGTTGGCTTTTAGTTAAAATTTTACACATCTTTCAGATTTCAAAGAGGTTCTTCCAAGCATTCTTGAGGCAATAGAGAAAGCAGACCTTATAGCCATTGATGCAGAGTTCACAGGCTTGCGGCGCAAGGAAACCTCAAGATACTGTGAGCTTGATACCATTGAGGAGAGGTGAGGGAGAGTTGATATTCACTTTGTGCCACACTTTAAGTTTGAGAATGTGCTCTAATAATTGACTTGTACTATATTCATATTTGTGTGTGTGAAAATATTGAAAGCAATCCAAGATATAGATATTTAAAGAAAGAAAATATTTACCATAAGTTATAAAATTATCACCCTAGGATGTTAAAAGATGAAGATAATGAATATCTAACCTAGGCATTTGTATGTATGGAATAATGTTTGAGAATGTGTAGTGAGTCACTGGAAGGAGGACTAGAATTCAGTTTAAATTTGACAAAGATAGAATGGTCCCTTATTATGTCCAATAGTTGCGTAACAAACATCTGCATTTATTAATAATCTGCCAATGATTACTCCTCCATTGAAAAACTTCCCAATTTCCTTATGAATGCATCATCATTAAAGGAACTGTTGTAACCATTCAAATGCTAATGGTAATTAGATTATATACTCGTGAGTGAAGAGCACGTCCAACCCTGGCCAGTCATCGTCACAGTCAGGTGGCATTGATGGAGGGTAAGGAGGGGGGGTAGGGTGATGGTATGCAGTAAGGAGAAAATAAAGCAAATATAAAAAAGATATATGTTGAAGAATGTATGAGATAGAGACATACAAACATATAGAGATTTAAATAACCTGCTCGGTAAATGTTATGCACCCGGGATCATTACCAATTAACATATATATACAAAAGGTTTTGCAGGCTATCAGAGCTCTGCAAGAGCTCCATATATAAAGGTTCTTCTATACTTTTAAATAGTTCAGCAATATTAGTAAGTTTAAGAAATTGTAGCAGGGCCTGGGAAGGTGGATAAATACAGCAGTCCATTCCTGAAATCACCAGTATTACTTCTTTTCCCTAGGTACACCAAAGCTCGGGGGGCAGCAAAAGATTTTGGAATGATACAATTTGGAATAACAGTGTTCCGCTACATAAAGGAAAAGTCATCGTAAGTAATAAACATGTATTTAATGTAAAATTAAATTTGAGTAATAATTATGTAAATTTCATAATGAATGTGATGATCTGTATCCTTATTTCTATTATAAATGGATGTGTTTCAGCTATTGAGAATCATTTTATTTATTTAATTTTTTTTTTTTTTTTTAATAACTGTGCTGTAAGAACCTTCTCAGAGGTGGTTTAGTTATAACAACAGAAGTTTCAAGCTCCTCCCTTCCAGACATATAGCTCTCACATCCCCCAGTCCTCTCATTTAATTGTTTTCTCCAAATTTTCCTTCATCTTGCAGGTCATGCAACTCATAAGTGGTCCCTCTTTTACAACTTTTTGTTTCCTCTCTTCATTCATTGCATATGCCTAGACTGTGTGAGTGTGTCACTCAACAGGCTTCATCACTACTGTATTTGTTTTGAGTGAATGTATAGGGAGAGGTGGAGGCTGTTCTGCCCAGAGGGAATGAGGTATCAGAGACTGTAGCTAGATAGAATATTGTCTTGCAGGTACTCACATGCCACGTTCTGCTTCTACCTGTTGGGGAAGACTGGAGACATGCTGTACTATGATAACACAAGCCTCAAGTTTCTAGCCGATAATGAATTTGATTTCAACAAGTTATTCAAAAGTAAGTACTATTTATTCCCCTCCTTTTATTAAGACTATTGAGTCTTGTGAATCAACATATGACTATTATATGTAAAATATTATTATCACCTTCAAGAGGAATATTAGCAGCAGCATTGTCACAGATCATTAAATGCAATTATAATTTTTGTCATCACCATTATATTAATATCCATCATCATTTTTATGGGTGTCATCATGAAGTAATGCTGAAAAGTTGTCATAAATTTCCATTGCATCAGAAAGTTATCATGTTTTTAGTGACATAATTGCATTCTTCCACCTTAGCCATCCTAAGTGTGTCCTTAACTGTAGATCACAACGTTGTGGAAGGATGTATGAGGTGAATGGAGGCAGGCTTGAAGCATCTTTTATCCTTTAATTTATCACACCACACCCTAGCTTTATGGTGCCCTGCTTAATTATATTTCACACTTACAATGTCTCTCTTAATATTTTCAATGATAAAGAAAAATTTGGGAGCTACTGCTTTGATTATAGAAGCTGCTTTACACTAGATTTTTTCCATCGAAAGTGATTATAGTTTTTCAAAAAGTAGACATTGTCACTTTTATGATGAAAAAAAGGATATATAATTGTGTTCATTTGCATGCTTAATGTTTTAGTAAGTTTGCATTATTACCTTCATCTTTGATGTCATAATTTCCTTTGGAAATCCCTTTGCAAGTTATGGTCAAGATAGAAATGCCTGTAGGACTCTGTAACTAGGTATATATTTTTTTTCTTCTTGCTTTATAATACCTCCCTTATTTTCTCCCATATGTGGTGTTCCAGTTTCTATGCTTGCATTTCATGGCATTAACCAGAGTTTTCTGCTTCCGTCTTACAGTCAGATTTAGGTTTATAACTTATCCATTACACGAGTGTGTTCAGTATTTTGTGATTTCCATAATGTGTTATACAGTTTATGTGTCTCTACTTTTAGATGGATTACCTTACCTCTCAATACTTGAGGAAGCAGAGAAAAGAGCAGAGTTTGTCAATCAGACACTAGAGCCATTCCCTCCCTCGCCAGTGAAGGTTAGCGAGATAATGATTTTCCACTTATAACAGACTAAAGTGGTAAACAGAATGATTAGGAAGACAGAATATTTAATTTGTCAGAGTTTTTCTGGGATGGGTTATCCAATCCCACTGTATTGACCGCTATTACTTTATAATCTTATGGACTGTGGATTGCTTCTGATAGAAAAATTGGATGTATAGTAAGGTTGATAGCCTTGTTTCCCACACATAGAAAAAATGTCATGTGATAGGTCGCAAGTGTTAACTTACCACTTTGAAACATAACATGCCCATTAAGAGATTTTATTTATTGAAATTTTTAATGAACTCTTAATATGGATAGTGATAGTGAAGAAACCTTTAATACACTGAATACTAATTTGCTGTCCCTAACGTGTGAGCCTCATTCAAAATTAGTTTAGTGTACCAAAGCTAGAAGTATGAGTTATTTCATTATAAAGATTCATATGTCATCCATCATAGATGTGTTTCATGCAGTGTGCCGGGCAAAGTGACAGAAAGCCACAGGCAATAATCATCTATTTCCAGAACATCAATCAAAGGTTAAGATGGTTGACCAAGGCAATAACTGATACACTTACTCAGACTAGACAGCTTACAAGATAAGATTTTAGTGATGCATGTCTTATCTCTAAAATGTGATTCTGCATTTATCTTGCAGGTGGCAGAAGAAAAGGCAAAAAAATTTTTGACAGAGACAGAAGGGAAAATAGATGCACTTTTAGCAGATGAAAGTGAAGAGGTTTTAATACTCCCAGGTGCGACACTGCCGGGCTTTTTCCGCAAACTCCTATACAATAACATTGCTGCAAAATATAAAAACATTCTCATACGCAGTTTAATGACTGACTACGAGAGGAATATTGAAATCCGTAAATTTGATTCTCCTGAAGCCAGACTTAAGTTTCTGGAGGAGGAAAGGGAAAGAAAACTTGACAAAAAGGTTGGTCATCAAGCTTTTTTGGAGGAATGGATGAAATACTTTATTGATTACCATTTTGTGCCAAGTTATTTCATGTTCTAAAGATTTTTTTTTATGGCATAGCATGCATTGAAATTTTTTTTCCTTTATAATATGCCTTTGAAAGTTTTAAGTTATTCGACATTGCCAGAAAGAAAAAAGTTGCATGTAAAGTGTGTGTGTGTGTAGCGAGTCCATGTCCCTCAGGTTGGCTTCACCCACGTCATTCGTAAGGTGCTGGAGAGTAGCAAGCCTCTGGTGGGCCACAACATGATGCTGGACTTACTACACTTGATTGAGAAGACAGTGCAGCCTTTGCCTGATACCCTGGAGCAGTTCAAAAATGTTGTCAGGGCAAACTTTCCAACCATTTTTGACACTAAACTCATAGCCAAGGATCCACCATTTTGGTATGTAACCCTTACCTCATTAAGGTTTTTGGTACAGTCATCATCATCATCATCATGAAAGGTAAATTCAATGTTTAGAAAGGTCGGCCTTTGTCGCCTAATTGCTGCCTGCTGAGCCACAGTCATGTGCAATAGCAGTCCTCTTTATGTAGTTCTTTGGTTAATAGTCTTATTTGTGGGTTACTCTGTTGTTCAACAACTCAATGAGTAAAGTGAGGCCCTGATTTTCTCTAAACATAATGGCCGTGAGCCCCACTCATCATCACAATTTATTATATACACAAGCAGGGACAGAAGGACCCAGACTCAAGAAAAGGAAATGACAAGATAAAAGGAGAATCACAGATCCATTTTTCAAACCAAGGAACCACAATAGATAATATGCCTGTCCTATTTGTGTGTCATTTGAGTGTCATCATCCATATCACTTCACAAGACAACCAGTACAACAAGTAACAACAGTCATGCAAGCAAAGCTAATCCTTCTCTATATTTCCAGTGTCGACATTCCCATCACCTCACTAGGCAACCTTTACAGTGACCTCTGCAGTAAATTCAATCCACCAGAGTTCATCATTGAGGAGGGGTATGAGAGCCACAGTCTAGGCGGGGGTGGCCAGGCCCATGACGCAGGGTACGATGCCTTCATGACAGGCGTGTGCTTCATTACCATGGTGAAGAAGCTGGGTGAGAACAACACCACTTGAACCACCAAGTGACAGTGATCATTGTTGCACCACAAATACTGATTAATATATTAAGTGTGATATTCTCATGAAATATTCTTCAGTTCAGGAGGCTAGTATTGTTTTAGCAACTACTAAACGCTTGTTATTCAGGGATATTCTTCTGCAGCCTGGTCTGAATTTTTGGTAGAGAAGTTGATAAAGTGACTCCCATAATATGAAAGTTTAACTTTCTAAAATTATTTATCATCATGTACTTTCCTTCCTATAATGGTATGGTTTGTTGTATGTCAATGTGTGCAGGATATCCTTTGTCACACTCATTAATTTTTTAAAGTACATTATTTCACAATTATCCTTCTGCCTAAATTGAGAAAGGCAAACAAAGAGTGCCTCAGTGGTGCAGTGGTTAGTACGTCTGACTACGAATCCGCTGGCCCGAGTTCGATCCTGGACGAAGGCAGGCAGCGCACAGCTCATCCAGCTGTTCATCCTCCCAAACGGGTTGGTAGATCAATGGATACCTAGGGTAACCTGGGGAAGGTAAACTGTGGAAAGTCGGATGTCATAGTGGCCCTGTGTCCCGGCGCAACAGATTAATTTCCACCACAGGCTTAAAGGCCTATGTGATGGGAGATGAGTGCCCGCAGCTATGCTCAGCTATAGCGTGTGCCCCCACTTTATCTTTATCTAAACAAAGATGGGACATTGATATAAGATATGCTGTTAAACAATATCTTAATGATTGTTTCAAGGAATGTTATTGGATAGAAATGGAGTTAAGATGATGATAATTTTGACCACTATGATTTTTATTCCTATAACAGATGGCAGCAATTGGAAGAACAAGTCAGTGATCAAATCGAAACATTTGTCTCAGTTTTCCAACAGGTAAGAGGCATCATTATTAATAAGATTTAAGATAGTTTACATTAAGTTTTACATTAAGTGCCAGATATAAAAGGAGTTGTGATTATATAAGGTTTTAGAGTCTCAGTTGCAGACAAGTGTGACCGTCTTGTATAGGGACTGAGGATAATTACATATCATTCTGATGTTTTCCTCTTAACATGCCACATAATGGTTTTGGAAGAGAAATGTGGAGCTGCAGAATGGATAAGTGCCCTAAGGTGGTGAGGGCATGCCTAAAAGGTGAAAAAAGAAAGAGTGCTGAAGAAAAGGTTTGAGAGTTAAGTATGAGGTATAGATGAGAGAGGAGTATAGGAAAAGAGACTGGAACATTTTGCAAGGGATAAGATAAAGGAGAGGTGTTTTAACGAATCAAGGAGATGCACACAGACAGTGTATCTTGGGGACATTTATGCCATGGCCATTGGTTACAAGGACTCAAGAGAGGGCAGTAAGGTATCCAAGATGATGATGACGATATTTGAATACTTCTGGTATTTATTGTGAGTGATGATGACATTGGTATCAACTAATAGTAGGCCTGGATGGGGGCTTGAGGCCATGATTGGGGGAAAGAATCTTCTGGACTGGACTAATGATACTGGGTTTAGATAATCATCAACGTTTTAAAAGACCGGTTCCATTGTTCTCATGGGGCAGCCTTTATCACCTAATGGCTGTTGTCTATCATTAAATACCTGCTGTTATTAGCAGACTTTGATGTGTCTATCTCGTATTTTAGAAGATTTAGATTATTTGTTTTTATTTATTTTTTCATTCTGTTTTGCAGATTGAATAACATGAACTCACATGACATTCCTTTCCTCAACCTGGTGGGGCCAGATGGTGAGTCAGATGGAAGTCTAGAGAGAGTTGGAACACACAAGGCAATCGGTTTATTATCTATGTCATTTCCTGTTGTTGAACATTTTTTATTGTTTATATGTATTTTAATGGAGACTAACTGCTTGATTATTTGTTTTTTTCTTTTCTTTCATTTCAGTACAAACAAACAGAAGTCGAATATTTTGTGTGAACTGTCCTGCAGATTGGAGTGTGGGTAATATCCACGGACTTTTTCACATGATGAGTGAGTATATTGGCAAAAATAAGACCATTGCAATGACATATTCTGGAAATTTACTGGTAGTGTTTCTGGTGATATACTGATGTTTATATATATGCTAGATTTGCTTGGTTTGGTAAGAGAAAATTGTTGGTATCTATTTTCAGAGCCCATCAAGATTGTGTGGATGAACAGTACCTACCTGTTTATTATTCCTCCTGAAGACATTGACAACATTACCTGCAAACAGCATCTCAAGGTGAGTCCCAGTGATGGGGAGAGAACTTGCAAATACCACATCAAGGCAAATCATGTTGGTCACAAAAGTCTGGGAATATTTTCCTACAAAAAGAGAAGAAGGGAGAGTAATATCACCATGAACCCTGGCGTGCCTTGTCTTGGCTACCTCCCTTTAGGGTTAACAGCATGATATGTATTTATGAATATATATATATATATATATATATATATATATATATATATATATATATATATATATATATATATATATATATCAGATATTTTCTGAATATGTCTTTTCTGCTCTGAGGTCAGATGTTTACTAAGAAAATTTAGCACTCACTGCGACAGGATTGAATTAAGGAATAAATGTTTGCAAAGTTAAAATTTTAAAGAGCACCTACCACCACACAGTTCAAAAACAAACAAATATGACAAACTTGCTGAGTTCTTTCATACAGCATTATTTATTGTCGTATGTTTGCACAATTATTGTACACTTGACAAATTTTTATTTCACAATCTATCTATAGAACAAGCTGATGTCCCCTTAAAAGATGGGAACCAAGACAAGGTATGCACACACATACCCATGCATACATACACATACACTTCTCTCATTTAGGCTTGTAGAGGAGAAGAGAAGGGCATCCCACCCTTCACAGCAAATCAGGTCAGTCACACAAATGGGGCTGAGAGCAGAGGTTTCTTCCAAGATAGGGTCTATTGGTTTACCCTGGTTACTATATATGTAATGCATGTACATCATCTTTGACTGACAGTGCTCATTCTTCTCTTACAGGACATCCAGGCATCGTGTCCCCCAATGGTGCGGGTGAAACTGTACGGCGACACCTTGTCAGTGAAGAGGAAGTCTCAATCAGATGATGCACCACCAGGGCCTGAGCCAAGTGCAAGTCGTGTCCATGAATTTAAACGACTGAAGAGTGTTGGGTAGGTCACATGCTCATCAGAACTTATGGTTATGGGATGATTGTTGCTCAAAATTTGGTGTCAACCTCACCACTAATTCTATCTTCCTTTATCTCTCACACTGTAGATCTTTATTTTCTTTATAATAATCTCGTAAATGTGAAATCTAGTTTGTAGGTGCAGTACTTTTGTAGTTTGTAGTTGAATTTTTCTTTCTATACCCCTCCTTTTTCTAAATTGCATTTCCCTGTCTGTGTTTGTTTATGCAATTAGTCATTTCATTGTACAGTTGGCTTCTTCCTAAATTGTAGTGCCTTGTTTTACACTTGCTTGCATGACCCTGTTGGTGGACTTATCAAGCCTCAGCAGCACCTTGAATCTTGTTATAGTTAGTAGATTCTTTGGTGTGATGCAAGTGTTTCATAGTCAGGAGGCACGTGCCAAGGTTGGAGGTCACAGTTCTCAATAGTTTTTGCATTAGTTAAATTATTTGATCCTTCCCCGAACCCATGGCATAATCAAATGTGTGCCAACAGGTATTAGCTACTTTTATTATCTATTAATTTTATATAAAAGTTTGTTAGAGGTCTATTATCATTACTTTTATAGGACTAATAATTTGGCAGTAAAATGTCTTTAAATATTTTTTTTTCCAAAATTTTTTTTTTGTAAATATTGGAAAAATTATTGCATTAACCGATAGATCTTGTCAAAGTGTACAGAGGTATATAAGCATTAATTTTATAGGACTAATAATTTGGCAGTAAAATGTCTTTAGTTTTCAAATTTTTTCTTTTGCAAATATTGGAAAAATTTATGTGCTACGGACTTAGACCTTATTCCTAATAGTTAAGACTGATTTCCAACGATTTCCGCCATTTTGTGTGCTTAGGATTGTCTGAGACCCGAGTCTTTGCTTTATAAGTATGAACATCATAGAAATGCTTATTTTTATTACTTCCTTCACAACAGGTCAGACCAGCTTTCAAAGATGAGTCTAGAGTCCCCCAGCAAGGAAGAAGTTCCTCCAATATATGCCAATGCTAATGATAATGGTAAGGTCCTGCCCTGCATAAACGTGTAGACTGGTGGTCATGTAGACATTGGAAGTTGAGGAAATGCTTGGCTAATCCTTTTAGATTTGCCTGTCACTAGATTCAAGTGTTATTCTTTCCTGTAAAAGCACTAGTATTTAACACAGCTGTATAAAGGGAATCCAGTAATAATGCTTGTACTTATATCAACATATAATCAAAAGTGAGAAAAAAAAATGTTCAATGCGAAAAGTAATAATTGAACCCGTGTGTTTAAAATACTTATCTCTTGATCGTTTTTACAGGGAAAAAAATGAAGACAAACCAAGACTCGGCCTCTGATGGGGTGTTTGCCATACCTGATGAATGGTAGGTTGACAGGCAACAGATGTGTAGTTGATGTTCAAATTTAACAAGTTAACAGATGGAAATGACATGTCAGATCCAGGGGGTTTCTCCTTCATTTTCTCTTGATCATATGCATTGGATACAGAACTCAGTTAATCTAATTTCGGTTTTATAATCGTTGCTGTTCATTTTTATTTTGAGACAATTTTTGTGGCATCATCATAACCGCATTAAATCCAATTTTTACCCACCAAACTAATAAATTGGTGGGATCTTAGTACAGGTTGACCATCGATAATCCGGCAATCACGGGACCTTAGGACTGCCGGATTTCTTAAATGTTCCCTGACCCTATATATGCTGTATATATTGTAACAAAATTACTACAGTGCATCAATTAATAAAAAAAAAATTTAACGCCTCCCGACAACAACAAAATTGATACTGCACTCTGAAATTCATGCCAGAATACTGAAGGAACCGGAATATTGATTGCTGGATTATTGATGGTCAACCTGTATCTAATTTGGAGCCATAAGTTGATAAGCGATTAGGTATGGAAGAAAGAAAATAAAAGAAAGGAAATGCAAATGACAAAACAGTCATTGGACAAAATGTGAGCAAAATGTGAGGCTTCCCTACTTGCTGAGGAGGCCAGGTGGTTCATGGTTGACTGAGTACATTATATGAAATTGAGCCATGTTGAAAGATGGATTTATGAGTATGTAGAAGTTGATTGAGAATTCACAAATACACTGCAGCTCCCAAATTCAGAATGCTTAGTTTCGTAAGAATTATGGAGGGTAGAGAGTTATGTAAAGACAAGTTATATGAAAAATAGTGGAGATAAACTGCATCTGACCATGTTGTGGCAGAATACTGATACCATTAAATCTTTTTTTTTCTATAGTGAATGTTTTTGAGCTTTTTTTCTAAAGCTAAAATTGTATGAAAATTTTTTTGGTGCTCAAGCAGAAAGAAGATAATGCCAGACAAGACAAGATTTTTTATTGCTGTTTTGAATACTGGACTATTTAAGGAAATCAAGAGATATATACTGAAGAATATTAGTGAACAAACTCTCATCATGATTACACTTCTCTCTGTAATCATACTTGTTGACACAAAAGACAGTTACATTTAATTATTGATTTGTTTGCTTCTTTTGCAAATAAGAAAGAAGTGACAGGCTTTTTTTGTTCATAGTAAGTAGCCAGTGCTAGCATGGACCCATGAGGTGTTTATACCGATTCCTGCACCAAAGCCATCACATGGGGTTGTTTTTCATGTCACTGTTTTTTCTTATCACTTTTACATATCCCTTCTCCGTCCTCCAGATGCAATGTAAAAAAAAATATATATATATATATATATATATATATATATATATATATATATATATATATATATATATATATATTACTTTTATCACCCATAAAGGGGATAGTCAAAATAAGAAGTATTTAGAGTTTGGGAAGAATTTAGCTTACCCTCCCACTTCATGCTTTGTCTCATAGGTGAAAGAAACAATACAGAGGAAGACTTTCCAGCTTTCTCTCTCTGTTCCTAATAGATGTATTTTAGGATGTTAATACGGTAGCAGTATTCTGTCAACACTGGCCGCTGGTGTCTGACCAGTCCCACTTTCCACGGGATGTATTTACACACACACACAATACGCTCCTGTGGTTCAGTTGTTGACGACTCCGTCTGTCACCTGGCAAGGCATAGGTTCGAACCATGCTCAGGTCACTAAGGATTTTTCATTGATAGGGAGCAGTTACTGCCCCACTTGAGCAAGGGGTTGGGGGTATGTGATGTGTGAGAGGTCTCAGCCTTGCCCATAGATCTGTTTCTATGAGCTATGTGCTCTTTCAGGGAGGGTAATGGCTGACGATCATGAGGCCAGCACATGATCCTCCAGACCATGGTGAATTACACACCCTGAAATAATGATTAACTGAGTTCTTACACATTTCCCTTTTTTCTATCATCTTGGTATTTCTTCAACAGGTATGAGATATCAGACAGTGAGAGAAGACCGCATATAGTACCATTAGCTATAGTTTTGTTTTTCTTTTATAAAGAGGTTTTGGTAAAGCTGGTGGATATAGTTTGTTTTAGATAACCTCTAAATAATTCCCTTTTGCCATTATTGTTAGCAAAGTGCACAAAGACTCAAGCAGTTGAAAGAAGTTTACACACACAAGCCAACACAACTGTATACTAGTACTATACTGTACATCTAAATATGGTTTTAAGCTTCATATGACTAGAATATTTATGAATCAAGTCTTCTGATGCCATCACAATATACTCAAATGTTACTGTACCAGAAACATTTTGATGCCTTCAAACTTTTTTGAGGATTGCAAGACATGGATTTGTCCTTTATATATGTTGCCAGTGTTGAGTGTTTCCCAAGTCTTGATTGAATGTAGGTAAGGAAATATAAGATCAAATAGTATATATGGAAACATTGATTATGTGTGTTCTTTATATACATGAAAGAGTGTTTTGAAGTATATGTATGATTATGAACGCTAATTTTGTGCAGTCATGTTAGATAGAGGAATAATTGAAACTTGAACTATGTATAAAGACATTAATTTTGCTGGTATATATAAGGAATATTTGGTGTCTTCTGTGTTATACTTGCTCAAGACAGAAAGATTACTTGAGATACAGGTTTGATGTACTTGAAGGATCTTTTTAAGTGCAAATTTTAATTGTAAAATAACATTGAGACCCATTTACATTTTGAGATGGTTGTAAAGCTGTGTGATTACAAAATATTTTGTGCATATTTTTAGTATTATAAAAAAATGCAGACTCCCAGTGCAAGTGATATAGTTGTGTTCCACTAACCAAATATCATGATTAGGTCATATAAATACATTCATTTTATATATACATACACTTACACATTTTTTTCTTTGACAACCTGGCCTACTATTTCTGTCTTAGTATTGTTTCAATGCTTCAAGTTTAAACTTTAAAGTCTGCAAGTCATGAAGCAACATGCCCACAGTGCAAACTACAATTATGTGATTGTCACCAACACAATACATACGTTATTCATGTCTTTTATGAAATTTCAGAGTGTAAAGTGATTTAGTTTCAGTTACAATCATGAAATATTGATGCAATAGTTTTTTTTCAAATAAGTTGTACAAGAGTAAGAACATAACAAAGTAGTGAGAAGCTTATGGGCAGCTTCAATGTGATTCTACACAAATACCATACTAATTGAATTAGATTATGGTATAAAATTGTAAAAATTACTTATAGCTATGCTTAACAGGGGCATATCCTTAAAATGCATCCACTACTTTGTGTCCAAGCCAGCTGTAGATACAACACAAAGCTTTACATATATCCTGTTGTGTTAAAATATTTGCAAAAGACACACATACACAATTGATCAGATTTATAACCAGTCACTCATACATTGCAAAGACAAATCCCATGAAAATATTGAGCACCACATAATAGGTGAGTGACAACTCACGGCATAAAGACACTTTGTGTCCGTCTGTTCTCCCGCCTCAATCACACACACATCACATCATACCTTAACTATGGGGCATCCAGTCATTGGGAAGCTCAACAGTGAAAGGCTACATGAGGTCAATTAATGAAACAACCAACACATACATTCTTGCACTACATGAGCACTTAAATTTACAACCCCACAATATCAAAACTATTTCAACCTCAAACCTTCGGTTTGAGGTTGAAATAGTTTTGATATTGTGGGATTGCAAAACATCTAATATTACATTTTGAGCATTAAATGCAAAGTTAAATTCTACTTAAGTATGCTAATGACTCGAGGTCAGATAGTAAGCATACACATAAAGCACATATTTTGTTCATGAAAGTGGAATAGAAGTATTCATAATATTTATAAATGTGAGTCCCATTCATTATTAATGCAGGTACTGAAAACAATGAACTTAGAAAAGCTGTATTGATTTCATCCCCTGTCTGGTGTTGAGCTCAGGCTATTTTGCTTTGTGCATTCTCACCGACTTGTCAATTTAATCTAATGGCAAGTTATCCACTATCTTATTCCTTACAAGTGATATATATATATATATATATATATATATATATATATATATATATATATATATATATATATATATATATATATCTTATATGCATTGTCACTAATGCAGTTTTAGTGTATAATATTTAATTTAATTAATCAATTGCAACCTTTTTTTGTTCCTGTTTTCTCAGATCTTTAAGTTCCAGAATGAAAGTAGTAAACACTCTATAAATTAGACTAATTGGAGGAAGACACCATCCAAATAAGCCAAAAATCTGGAATATCAGAAGTTATAGAATGTGTGTGTGCCCCCTGATAACTTCTAATCCTAAGAAATTACTAAATGTACTATCTATTATGTAGAAAAAGCATTCTGAAAGAGGAAATAGCACACAAAATAACAACTGTACATTGATTAAACAAAAACCATGCATAACCCTCACCATAAATGGTAATGTTTATAGCCAGCTGAGCAAAACTGCGTCATGCGCAGACAAGTATATGGGAGGTGGAAGATGTCCGCGCATCCCTTCCTTATATCTAACCGCTAAATTACTGTACACAGTAATTTCCTAGTTATAGTCCAGAAGCTGTCCGTAAATGATAGCCTAGATTTTGGTCTGATTTACACATTTGAGTCTGGAATTCTAAAAGAGGTCAATTTATCCAATATCCAAAACATTTAAAGGATTTACTGTATAAGAATGATCCATTTAATTATTTCTTTAGCCATAGAATACTAATGGAATGACATGACCACAATGCTTAAAAATCCTATATTTAAATGATATGGAAAGGCAAGATGTTACAGTTATCCTTACATAAATTTGTCTCCACCACTAATACCTCAAGATTCCCCCCACCTGATTCCTATGCATCTTCTGCTGCACTTCTCTTGCTGAAAGTGAGTGGTCTTTTGGAGGAACAGACTTCTAGCTTCTTAGTCATCTGGGAATCTTTTCATAAGATACCCATGAACATTCTCATAGACAATCATCATGATGCCAGCGCCAGGACCCAGACGCAGCACTTTGGGAACCAAGCCTTTGTACAGAGCTCGGAACCTGCAAGAAAGCATCATATCAGTATTTATTCTCTAAAGTAAAAAGATTAACGAGTCCACAAAAGAAAAGAAACGTCATTCCACAAAGAAGGAATCAAGTGGCGAGTGTAAACAGCAAAACAGAACTAAAGCAACTGTATACCATTAGATTCTGTAATTTGATATCTTACTGCATAAATTATATATATCGCAAGTGAAAACAGTAAATATTACTAAGCTATGAAATGCATGTGAGCTTCATATGATATACTACAGAAACAATGGGAAGGTCAATAGGGAAGGACCATAGGTTGTAAACTACATTTAGAGTAAATTAAGAGGTGTACAAGAAACCAGCTGCTAGTTAAGACAAAACAAAAGTATTTTGAAGAAATTCAAGGAATTTGGAATACTCAAAGGCTGACTCAGTTAATTGGATGATCTTATGATTGGTCCCTTGGAGAGAAGAGATAAAGAGAGTGGGATTTGTAGTAATAGAGTCAAAGCTTGTAGCATTTGCCAAGGTCAACTTTGTTGTAATGCTTATCTCCGTTTTGTCCTTTAGGGCTGTGATGGGTAAAAATATTTTTACCCCTGGACAAAGGACTGACTTAAGGGAAGTGTTGTGACTGTCAGTCTCCCATGGTATTCCCCAGTTGCCAATTTAATAACAAACCAGTAAAGTAGAATCAACAACAGCTGAGTGGGCTGTATGTGGCCTGCCCCAGCCATAACTTGATGTCAGTGCTATCCATTTGCAGAAGAGCTGGATAATGAAAAATAAACAGCAACTCACCCTTCTTCCCTATAGACTATTCCAATGGAGTCAAAAGTGGAGCGGTATTTGATCTTTCCGGGGACTGGCTGGGGCCCTTGGATGCGGCTTTTTGCTACATCAAAAGGAATGTTGACCAGACAACCAATCACTCCAGCCACTAGACCAATGACGAATTTTTGAAAGTTTTGCTTCCATTTGTTCTGTGAAATACAACATTAATCATTGTCAACATGGACGCCTTACTCCCCAATATGAGACCATTTGTTTCAATTACTATAGAAGTTCAATATTTTATAGAATTAGGCTTTTCATTCTACAGTAAATGAAGAGATCTCTGGTTAATGCATTAAAAGACAACACTTAATCAATAATGCCATAATTGATCTTTAAGTTTTGAATTGGTGTATATCACAGGTTCCCAATAAGGGGGCTCATGGCCCCTTCATGAAGGGTATGAAATGTTTTATGAGAGAACCATGAAAGGATTTGAAAATTAGAAGTCAACATTAACCTGAAGGTTCCATACCAACATCTTGGATCTTTATATTTCTTTTTCTTTTTTGTTTTATATAGCTCAGAGCATCAATATATCTACCCATCCATCTATCTATCTATATATATATAAATATAAATAAATATATATATATATATATATATATATATATATATATATATATATATAGTATATATATATGAGTATATATATATATATATATATATATATAAATATGTATATGTATATATATATATATATATATATGTATATTATATATATATATATATATATATATATATATATATATATATATATATATATATATATATATATAGACACACACACACACATGTACCAGGCTGTTATCCCCCTAAAGGGAGACAGCCAAGACCAGGGTTCATGGGGACAATAATCCTCCTCTGTGCCTTGTCTTTTCTTAGGAGAATATACTGAGGAAGGGCTTCCCAGACTCCTTGCTTCATCACTTTTGTCACCTTTTACAAACCGCAGAGATTACGGTGGTAGAATATAAGGATTACATATGATGGAGGCCACAGAGATTATCATATCTTTATTCGGGGGGCCAGAGAAGAGAAAACATTAGGAACTATTGGTGTAGTGTAGATCATTAAACTGGAAAGTTAAAAATTTCAGCTATGGAATGGAACTAATGTAAGAGAATTAACTTTTTTTTTTAAATGTCCAAAATGGAGTCAGCTATATAAAATTATTGAATGACACTTTGTTGTGCTACAAATGCCAAATAACAACAAGGTAAATCTCAAGAGAACATACCTCTGGTTGAGTAATTTTTGAATTGACGGTATGGAAGAAACCAAAGTAGATCATGTTGAAGAGGCCATTTCTGCCGATGGTGGCTGTGACCCCCTTGTTGAGGCCCCTGAAGCCCAGACCCTCATTCTTTATAATCTTCCGAGCCACTGCCCATGTACTGGGGGACACCTTGTGCTCAGCCCTGTATATGAGAAAAGAAAAGATATTAATAATTCCTACTCGTGTAAAAAAGTAAAAAATCCAAAAAAGCAATTATTATTAGTTTGCTATTTACTATGTCATAAGGACAAAGGGAAAAGAAAATATTGACACATGGGATTTACATGATCTTAATCAAAAGATTTGATAACAAGTATGATACAGGAGTAGTTATTCAACAACTGACTATACTATTATTGAAATGTGGAAAAATATGCAGAATACACTAACAACACTAAGTTATAAAAAAGTCATTTCCAACTATCAATAAAGAAAAATTTTTTGTAATCAGAGCATTCTACAAATACTAACATGGATTTGAAACAGAACAAAAACTTCAGTGTGCCTAAAGGAGAATGGAGAGAATAATGCTTGGTATAACAGAGTGATAAGAAGAGAACATCATGAATTAGGAAGCAAACCAAAGTTGAACATATCTTGTTTACAATTGCAAGAATATATATGTTGTTGGGCAGGACATGTCATGCGCCGAACAGATAGTAGATAAACAATTTGAGTAACAGAATGGGGTGGCCTGGAACAGACGAGCAGCCAATAGAGATGAGTGAAGGTTGGGAGGGGCTTTTGTCCTATAGTGAACTCAAACAGGCTGATGATGACCACCATTCCATTTTTACCAGCATACTAGCTAACTGAAATATTATGACTAGGGTAGGGATAGTTTAGCAGTAAAGGACAGGCCTGGAAAGCAAGAGTAAGGACAAAACAGCTAAGATACTGATGCCCCCCCTTACAACCTTTCCCACATCAACCTCAGTTTTCTTCTACTTCCTGGAAATCCCCAACTGTACTCTCAGTTCCTTAGTATTTAATGTTATCTTCCTTCAGTCTCTCCACCCATTATTTCCTTTTCTTCCCTTCACCCTGCCATGCTTTGCTCACACCATGCTGCATCACACTCAAGCACAGTCTACATATTGTCTTAACACATGCAAACAATATATCTATATATCTGGCTTACATCCCCATTAAAAGAGGGTAACCAAGGCAAGGTATTTAGGGTTCAGGAAGACTTTAATCCCCCCTCGCTTTCTGTGCCGTCTTTATGTAGGGTAGAATACAGACCCTTCGTTCCGTTCCTTTTGGTCACCTTTTACAAGCAACAAGGAATACGGTGGTAGTATTCTTGTAGCCCCACCAAAGGGCTAAACAAAATTTAGATCACTAAATGATTACATGACCAAGCAGTTAATTTACAACTCAAAAATTATTTTGCACATTCTTTTTTTTATCTATACACCTATGAAAAATCTGCATTACACATTTACTTGTCCAGCACTTCACATGATGAAACACAATTCTTCCAAATCTTTCTGTCACATTCATGTTGTTTATCCTTGTGTATATCCTCTACCTGTTTGTCTGGAAAAAGCTTATTCTAATTACTAACCTGTTAGCTTGTTGAGCTACTTTCACTACTTCAAAAGGATTGACAAGAATGGCTTCAGTTGTACCTGATCCCAAGCCAGCCAGGAAGTAGGTCTGGGGAGAATATAGGGTTCACATTGGGTTCCTTGCTAAACACACTAACAGCCTACATACACAGCAGAAAGCCAAGCTCACAGTACGTTGTGCTTTGGTTTGAAGCTTGCAGGTACTAAGCATAATTTTACAGTCTGTACTTGCGTAAAACAAGTGTACAACTCATAATGTTATTGGATTCAAACTTTAAAATTTGGCTCGTCCTTTTATAAGCTGACAATTTTTTTTATTTTTGCTTTGTTTAGCAGAATATGTACAGTTCTGGTATCTATGACAAATATCACTGCTCAAACTAGAACATATCAGGAATTGCATCATCATTCATTGATTTGTACATTCCTTATAAATCACGCAATAGCCACCTCCATGGCCATCTAAGTCATCCTGAGCATTACTAACCAGGATAATATTTGTAATAACTTGAAAAGGATGAATAATGATTTTTGTTAGACTCAACAAGCAAAACACACCTTAAACTAATGACTTGTGGTCAATCAACAGTACCGATCTTATAGTAAACATTAACTGGCTTACAAACAAAATACAGAAAGAAGAGGAGTGCTAATAATGCAATGAGAAAATACCACTAGTGAAAAAATTGAGCCATGAAGTAAACAAAGAATTAAAGTTGACAAGTGTAAGTACAATGCATACGTTTTGATACCCTTTTCCCCGCTAATTAGTCTATCTTACAACCAAGCAATGCTGGAGTACTGTCATTATTAAATCATTATCAAAATTTACTGACATTAAAATTTATGATTAATTTCTGTAACTCATCAGTACTCATAAGAATAACTGTATTATTATGTACACTTCATGAATAGCACAAATAACAACATGAATAACTTAGTACTCACTGTTGGTGTGGGACTCGCAAATAACTTTTTGTAGATTTCAAATGTTAGAAACTGAAAAAGAAATTTTAAAGAATTTTCATCATGCACATAACTCACTCTTGAACCAAACATGCATATTGGATATTCGTTAGGTAAAAAAATAAATAAATAATTGCAAAAAAATACCCCGACAATTAACCCCAAACTGACGGATGTATTGGTGAGAATCAATGTATTAGAGGAGGGTTTTGAAAGAAATGTCTCCTCACTCATATTTCCTTTAATTTTTGACTTAGTGATAAACAAAAAACACAAAAAAACATCTATTATTCTTTTTTGTGATGGTGTTATAATTTGAGCTGTAAAGAGAGAAGGAAGAGGAGTAACTTAACTCCTTAGCCTGTAATTTGACTGATTGTGGCTATGACCACAGGTGATATCATGCTGTTCCGTCTCCTCCAAAACGCTGTAAGCTCCCACGCTATATTCATCACTTTCATTACAAAGACATAAATGTCTTCAATATAGCTTATAGCAAGACTTTTTGACTAGGTATGAGGCACTTGGGAGGAATGAACACAACTGATTTTCCTTTAGTCATGGATCAGGACGATGTCTAAACACTTTGTCCACAATTCTGGCTGTGTGTGTGTACTATAAATTGAAATGGGGAGCAGCTTTGTAAGTGTTGACAACTCATGCTTAAAACAATTCCCTCACGTTTCTGTATGATTTAAGTCAGGAATCGTCTTGAAGCATGTGTACATCACCCGTCTGTCCATTGAGACCCATAATATTGCGCCACCTGTCGGTTAGGGGTTAAGGCACCCTGAATTAGGGGGTTACTGCATATCACTCAACCACACTAAGTATTGTTTTTGTCCTTGCACCAGTATGTGAAATTCCCTTTAAATAATAGGGTATCAAAAAATCCATTAAATACAGGTACTCTTGATGGAAGCTATGATGCATATTGATCTTACTGCACACCCAAAACCATAAGCCAATGCCTCTGAATTTTGTATTGGCATATAATTTATGGAAAAGATTTTCCATCATTTATCCAACTCTAAATACCTTGCCTTGGCTACACCCTTATGGGATGTAAGCCAGGTAAATGGATGGATGTTTCAGTTTGATGACCCTAATAAAATATAGAATAATTTCCTGAGAAACAAAAAAAAATATATATATATATATATATATATATATATATATATATATATATATATATATATATATATTATATATATATATATATATATATTTATATTATATATATATATATATATATATATTATATATATATATATATATATATATATATATATATATATATATATATATATATATATATATATATATATATATATGTATATATATATATATATATATATATATATATATATATATATATATATATATGTATATGTATATATATATATATATATATATATATATATATATATATATATATATATATTATACATGTATATATTTATATACATATATAATTTTTTCCACAATATTTGCCTCATTAAACATCCAAAATAGCATTACATACATAAATCACAGAATAATCAAGGTTGTCTATGAAGATGATGGTCAGTGGCGACAGCGATCTGATAACTAAATTCTCTTTTACAAATAGTGATAAGATATGGACAGGAAAATAAAAATAAAAATAGATGAGAGCCCTAAACATTAATTCTTCAAATTCCTCTCAATAACTTCATGATGAAATTGTCCACCATAACAGGAATTAAATTAAAACATATTCTGATTGCTGATATTACATCTTGGTCACAATTATAAAAACTGAAACCACAATTTAATTCAAACACAGGACATTGTTTAAGACTAACTTATGTGGTAAGATTCAGTGTGTCACAATTAAATTTTTCCACCTGTGTTCTGCACAATACAGTAAGAAATTAGAGGAAAAAATATAAACTGACTGATCATGGCACTAGCCTTGACAGTAACGTGTCAGTTAAATTTTGGTGTATTTCTATATGGATATATCGAGAAAGTAAATTTTTATAAAATTCCACATTTTCTTGCAAATGAATCAAGAGTCATTGTTAAGGCAACTGTAATCAAATCCAGTTCAATATCAAATTACGTTTTCCAAAACTGTGCACAATACAAATCAGCAACACAAAGCATCATGTTATGCACAGATGCACCACTGTGCTGTTGTAGTGAGTGGAAACACACACATATGGGGAGAAGGGCAGGTGTCTTGTGAAGCCCATTTAAGAACAGGTAAGAAGTGTGGGATAAAGGTGACTTACCTTAATAGCACGCTTTGGGGTTTCCACAAGCACTGGGGGCAGCACACCCTTATACAAGGACAAAACACCCTCACTTCTGGCCATCTTACGCATACAGTCATACACAGAGGTGTAGTAATTGGGATCCCCAGGTTTTCCCGTCGTCTGTATCTGAAATCTTGTTTTCACTACATCCAAGGGATGCATGATGCAAATTTCTGTGAAACCTGCAGAGAAAGGGACTCTTGATTATGCCTGCATAATTAATTGAATAAAAAAAGGACAATGGTAGAGAAAGAAAGGAAGACATTTGAACAAGCATGAACAACATTCTGAATTGTCGACCAAACTGAGGGCATGAGTTAAGTCATTATGGTTAAATACATTTGGGAGTAATCATGATTTCAAACTCCCAACAAAGGGCCTCAGCATTGATAAGACAACTATGAGAATATATTCACTGTTGTACATGCCCATCTGCATCCCTTCTAACAATACAATTTCAAGTCATGTATTCCCTTACCTGCAGAGCCACCAGCAGCCAGGTTAATGGCCACCACCTTAAGGCCGAAGGACGAACTCTTTCCTTGAGACATTTTGCCACGTTTCCTTGCAGCCAGATATCTGAAAAAGACACAAGATTATATAAAATCGCATCATGTAAAATGTTAAAGGAATGAGTCAGGAATAAGTCAACAATAAACTGTATGTGTAGAGACTTGTATGAATTAAAGGCTGCCACAAGAGAAACATAAATAATAAAAAAAGACAAAATTAATAAAGAGTAAAAATCCATATATTAATCAATAGCTTTCTTATTAAAATGAAGAATATGACTTAATTTTCATCCTACAGTCAGATGATCGTGCCAGTTCTGAGCTGTCATATTAATTACATTTTCATAAATTTACAATGTGGTTGCAATATATTATCATTGTGTTGTTTTCATGCGTAGTCATGTCAGTCTTGTGCTTACAGGGGTTTCCGCGCCCTGCTCATGCAATCACACACTGACTTGTTATATGTTCTCAAGGAGTGTTAATTACACCCATGGAAGACATCAAATGTACTACATGTCATGAAAGCGTGATAGTACTCTTTACATATAAAATTACATAGATTATACATAAAGGATCGAAAGTTATATACCTCCTTACCGTGTGACACTATTACGGTTTCATGACAGCTGAAGTGATATGCCTGATGCCCTACGCATTATCATAATGTGCTATTACATAATACTACAGTGTACATCTACTACAGTGTATGAACAACTTAGACAACACTTGCAGGTGTTTGACAGTATGTGATTCAGTGTCGTATTTGAGTTATTAGCCTCTGACTTGCTGCAGCCAGAGCAATACCTGAGAGTAAGCCTCCCAGCCGAACTTCCCTCCTTTCACTTAGCCGCCCCGCCCCCACCCCTCACTTCATACAGCTTAGGGTACAACTAAAAACACCTTATACACCTTATCACGTCAAATGACAACACTACCTTAGAGACAATCAAGAAGGGACTAGTGAGTACTCTGACCTGTGCACACCGACCCACTCGTTTTCTCAGTTAAAAACAAATATATAACGCGCCTGTCTTCCGCTGTCTCACATCAACAGTTAATGTCCACATTCTGTTGTGTCCTGTCTACTTTCAAGAGATATCCGCAGTAAATGTTGGCATATGGAAATTATACATAATTCAGGCAATAACGTTTTGAGTAAAGAGAAAAAGTAAAAATGAAATTGTTTACTCAAGTTGAAGCCACATACAAAGTAGTGATTGGGACTGTATCAGCTGATAGATTCATAAGGAGAAATCAGCTGACCTTGAGTTCGAGTTTGAGTATGACAGACTTTAGTGTATTACATTTCAATGTACTGAATCTGTATGTTGAATTTCGTTGTTATGATGACATATAAAATCATTTACTTTGACTTGCATAGGGGTAGTAATTGTACAAAGAAAACATATCAGAACTATAAACTAATTTGCCTCTTAAAAGTTATGAAGTCGTTGAGTGAAACGAACACGAGGCGGCAGACACCACGAGAGTCAAGTGTTTGTAATTTTGTACATCTGTGACAAATTAACTAACCACTGTCAAGAGCATGGAAGGCAATGCCAAGGATTACCACCTGAAAATATAGAGATCAAGTTAGTTTTGTGTGGGGATAAAGGTATGTACTGTACCTTGTAGTACTTCATGAACGAATATTCATAAAACAATCCACTGGGAAGGCGCCCCAAAACCCGATATATATATATATTTCAGTTTTAATCTCTGGTCATTATTAGTAATCATCGCTAGTAATCATTTGGTAGTAAGGATAGCATCGTCATCATTTGTGGAACAGACGGAGATCCTCAGTTATATACTTAAAATAACTTAAATATGCGTACTTAAGTATGTATAAAGTCGTCCGAGCCGGCGTCATGTTATGCGATTGTATATCCTATACTAAGATCTCACTTATTACCTTACTTTTCTAAATTACTGGCGAACCATACATGCGTCATATATACGATTTATGATGTAAAATATCATTCATATTAGATAGTTAATGTGGTGAGACGCTTAGAGCCTATATCTACCTTGATCATCCTGTCAGTACACTAAGGTCTCACATATACTATTGCTAAGACGAGAACACATGTTAAATGCTAGACATTCATATTTCATCTGTCACTTATGATTTTATATGTGAAATTTATACCCATATCAGAATTTTTTTTATAACAGCATGCAATATTTGAGAACATGTTAGTATCATGCCTCTTATTTTCTTGATTTGAATATATACTTCACATTGTGCTTCATTTCAGGTGGATGCTATGCATAACATGTTACATTAGAATACTTGTTAGGCGTACAAACAACACACATTCATCTGACTAACACCTGAAGTCAACATCTCCAACAACATTGCATGAAATGGACCAAATGCCAGAAATAGATGATTTGTACAAAAGAAAGAGACGTCCTAACAAAAAGAAAGGAATGAGGAGTATGGGAGATGTTTTGGAGCTGGAGAAGATGCGTTCCTTGCCTGGAATGTACTTGCAAAGCACCAACTCGGCAGCCTCACCCAGCAGTGGAACAAATAATCACCTGCCTCAGACACAGGACAGCAAGTGGCGTTTGGATACACCCGAGTTAAAGGAAAGAATTTCACACAAAAACACACAATTGAGCCATGACAACTCACGTTATGTGGACAAGTTTATCAAGAACAAATCAACTGTTGGTGCCTTACAGCCAAGTTATTCCAATGATTATGATATGTTTCCTCCCCTTAGCAGTAAAATAAGATTTTCTAAACCAAAGAATGCTATAAAGGCAAACCAGCACTTAACACATTTTGAAGCAAAGAAAACAAGCTGGAAGAAGGAACATGAGGACAATGCAGAGAAAACAACTCATCATCTTGAAAATAAGATACCAATAGAAAATAAATCAGAATGGAAGGCACCCAATTTCTGGAGTAATAGAAGAGAAAAGGCCTTTCCTCATCAAGTTAGTGACAGGAGAGAGACAATTGCTTCCCCCCACGAAAGAAACAAAACTAATGTGTATTTGAATAGTGATGCATATAACAAAGGAGTACATGAATATGTCAAAACATCCAGTAAAGGTGTCTTGATGGAAGAGTTAAGTCTCATCTCAGGACAGAAGACAAATGAACAAGAGAGTGGCAACGATTCAGCATTAACTGATGAACAAAGCATCAATTTAATGTCATCTAGTGATAAACCATCATCAGACCATTTCTCTAGGCTAGACAAATCATACATAAAAGAAGCAGCAAATCAAACTTCATATCTATCCATACAAAAGTATATAGTAGGTGTACAAAAAATAGATAAATGTGTTGATAATTTATCTCATTCAGGGAGCAGCTATCAAAAAAGTGACAAGTCACAACAGCCCTACAGCTTGCTAGAGTCCAACTTGGACAAAGATGATGATTTAAGTGGTTCTTACCATACGCAAGCACTTGGTGACTCCACTGAAGAAGCCTTAGTCTCCTCTAAAAATCATATCATCTCATATTTGAAAATGCTCTTGGAAAACCAAGAATTTGAGTCACCACCTGATAATGCAGTAGAGCCTAAACGTCTTCCTTCACCAAAGTCTCCAGACTCTGATAAACCAGAGTCAAAGCCAGACACTTGGTCCGAAGAAGTAACTTTTGAGACTGAGAGAAAACTGTCATATAAAGACTATTCGGTTTGTGAGAAAATGATGAATAATTACATAGTAGTGAATAACTTGCCTTTTGGTGTATCTAAAGAAGACATTTTGTATCATATGAATAAGGTTGGAAGTGTCAGTTATTTTATTATGGAAAAGAACAGGGCACACATAATTTTCCTCAAAGCCAAAGATGCAGAGGTAGCATTTGGTTTGAAACATGTGTTGTTTGGTAGAGAACTTGTGGTCTGTCGCCCCAGGCGCCCTTTATGCACTCTTCACCTGAGTGGTCTGATCAACAGCACCCCTAGTGAGGATGTGATAAAGGTGATGTCAGCCTATGGTGTTGTTATAGGTTTTTACCATCCCATACATAAGTTCACTGGTGTCCCCATGGGATACTGCTTCATCAAAGTGGACAAACAAGTAGCAGAAAGTATTCTCAATGAAAGCAGTTTGACTGTCAATAATGTTAGAATTTTTGTTGAAGTTTCTTCTCAGAGTGAAGTAAAGTTCCCACCTCAGACTTATCCAACCCAACAGCCATCCTCCAGTCTGTCTTCTTTCCATGTACAGGGGAACTCTGAAGAATGCAAAATGATTTTTACAAATCTTCCCAAACTGGCTTCGTATGATCTTATAAAGGAACACTTCCAGAAATTTGGCAGACTACAAAAAGTTTATGTGAAAAATGGGAAAGGTTTTGTTATTTTTGCTTCCCGAGACAGCCTGGAGCAAGCACTTTCCTCCAAACACAATATCTTGGGGACAGAAATGAAGCTGAGTCAAGGTTCATTGGTCCCTTGAGACCTTAGGCACTGTTTGAACACCACATTTGAATGCTAGTTAAATAACCACAGCTACATGGAACCTTGAATTTTGAGGAAAACTAAATATCCACCAATTTCGAGTCATCAGACAGGAGGCCAATTGTTGTTTGGCTTCAAAAGACTGAGTAAGTAGACCAGGCCAAATGAAAAAAAAGAAAATAACTGCAAAGTTCTGTCATTATCATGACAAACAGGGGAAAAAAAATAATCTGTCATTGCATGTTTTACTATGGAATACATATTGTACATGTGTTATTTTAGGATTTGATGTATTTATATGTGAAGGATAGTAAAGTTGTGCATGGTAATGGAATATAATGTTATCTATGCTATAGTGTTATGTATAATATTTATTACAGAGTTATTGAGATGTACATATATGTATGCAGTTATTGGTTATTTGTTTATTATGTAATGTTTGTTTTACTTTTGAGATTATGTAACTATTTTTTTTAGTGTAAAATAAGATTGAAATAACTTAATTATTTGTAACAGGACTATCAACAAGTTTTCTTTTGTCATCTTAGTGGTGCTACAAAAAAACTTCTGTAACACTGCACTAAAAATTATTTCATTTAGTGTATTCAGTACATACAAATATATATCCTTTATTATGTAAATGTTTTGCATTTTAAAGCATTTCCTTTGTAACAAAAATATAGAAGTGTTCATACAGGTTTTTAATTTGCATCCCATAAATGACTCAAAAAGAAGTAGTATTGCTATTGCATATATGACCCACTGAATTAATTGTAACCACAGTGGCTTCAATAGGGCTCAACATTGGCTCGTCGTGGACCCATGCGCAGGTGCTTAGTTAACAGATTCTGTGAAGAAAACCTGCTTAGACAGGATGGGCACTCATACTCCAATTTCCTGGTGTGGAACTTGAGGTGCCGGAGGAGTGCTAAGTGGGACTGATACCTGTGGTGGCATATGAGGCACTCAAGTGGCAGATTCCTCTGGACTTGGCGTATGTGGTCTTCAAGGTACTCTTGAGCAGCAAAAACCCATCCACAGTCTTGGCACGTTGGCGGACGCTGTATCTGCTGTTTGATGCGGTGGAGCTTGAGTTTGTACCTGTTGCCGAAAAACTTCCCACAGCAACAGCAAGGAAGCTTATGTTCCTCAGTGTGCATCTGTCCCTCATGTCTGTTGCGACTGAAGTCGGTGGTAAAAGCATGGCTGCAGAAAAAACATTTGAAGATCCGTTCATCAGAATTTTCAGTGAACCGATGGAGATGATGCTGGAGTTTTTCTTTATTTGAGAACTTGAATCCACACACTGAGCACCTGACTCTGGTGAAGCTGTTGGTTGGGCACATTTTGTGGACTAGGTGATGTCGTTTGCGTGCTTCCTTGGTCTTGAAAACATGACTGCAATATTTACACTTAAAATACGGCTCTGCCAGTTGTTGTGATAAGCGTTCAATATGTTTTATTAGGTTTGACTCCTTTGTAAAATGTTGTCCACATTCTTTGCAGATGTAAGTAGTACTTTTGTCATGTTTCTGGGGTGGTATCACAATAATCTTGAAGGAGCATGGAATCTCATCCTTGTTGTAAGTTGTGCCTTGCAATGTATTGATGTGTGTATCTTGCTCCATTTCATTCCAAGAACAGAATTGTCGACTTACTACGTTATTAGGAGTTTGATTAACATAGTTTTGTGATTGGCAACAGTTGCAAGACTTATGTATTTGAGGAGATTTATTCTTATGCAACCCCTCATGGTTTATCTTGTTTGTTGAGAAAGAGACTGAGTTAATCAGCAAATCTTCTTGGCTTTGGCATTGTTGAGAATGGTGGATGTTGCAACCATACTCAGGGCTTTGGTCTGGACTTAATTGACTGTTGTTTTCCATAGCCAATGTCCACTCTGCAAAAAAATAGAAAAATTTATCAAACAGATACTTGATGAATATGATATTGTTTATTGAACTATACTAAGAAATTCCAGTACACTATTGGGACATTTGTTTTTTGCTTGATTGTTGGATGTGTGACTCATTCCATTATGCCATTTTTTATCAATTTGCCAAAATTTGCCTTAAATAGCACACACACACACCAAAAAAATAAATAAATAAATAAATAAAAAATAATAATAATAATAATAAATAAATAAAGGAAAGACTGGACATATATAGATACGGAGACAAGACCACACAAGTGTAGCTCAGACCCTGTATACTACAACTAGGAAAATACACACACACATACTTTAATACATTACATGTAAAGTATAAGCATAGTCTTGGCAGAGGACTAAACAACTAAAGCTTTACAACTGTACTAAAATTGTAGAACATTATACACTACACCTCCCACTAACTAATTAAAGGATGTACAATGATTATGGTTGTAAAAGATAAGGCACTATGGGATGGACAAGGAATTTAATGCAAAGGTGTAGGGTCCAAACAGTAAAAATTTGTTATCTGAGTGGTGCTTGTAGTGTATATGGGAGGTTATACTTGTCTAAAAAGGAAGAAGGAATGAAGTATGGAGTGGTGGCGATATTGAAAGGCAGGCAGCATCGTGATATGGTTTTGCTCCATGAGAGAATGGGTGAGAGAAATGTACAAAGGTAGGGTAGATATTGGTTTGAAAGTATGAATACATGTAAAATGATAAGTTCGAGAATAGTATTTCGGAAATTGGAGTAAGTAAGAATGAAGTGAGATCTGTCATAGTCATCACTTCAAGGAAGTTCCAAAGGACAGGCATCAGAGTACTATATAAAAAGACTGCTATTTGCTATTCAGCAATGGTTTAACTGAGGTTCAAATACAATCCCATGTGCCAGTGTTGTCCCACAGAGTTTTAGGCAGCCTAAGTTTGTCTTTTACTCCTCATAAAGACTTACTTTTACTCATTGCACCAGAATCATGAATATAGTATCTTATGTTTGACTCTTCGGAGGATGAAATGCAAGAATTTGTTTCTGTTTGTGGTGTATCATTTAGGCAAATTATGTTGTTGCTGTAGGAAGTGCTGTGAGGAGATAGACTTGACCCGGTGTTCATCATGCCTGCAAGTTATAAAAAAAAAAAATATTAAAAGGTGATTAAATAATCTCCCCCAGTTAGATAGTTAAGACTATATAGCTCTGTTAGGGTTAACGAGAGTGCTACCCCTCTTAAAGAAGCTGATGTGATTCAGGGTCGAACTCGCAACCTTAAAATGAACTGAATAATCAATAATACTGCGGTTCCCAAAATGTACTTGTACGTAATGGTTAAAAAAAAATCATACGGGAGTCAACTCTTGAGGAAACTTACGGTAATGTGCGTTGATTTAATTGTGTTCCATCTAGTTTGATAAACCTGTACATCTTACATTTATACACGCACCATTTTAGATTATTATAATATTGAGTAACTAACACTTGAATACCACATACCTTATTTGAAATTTACAAAGTTGATGTTGATGGACAATATTTCAATGCCAAAAGAAAAAAAAGATGCGCATTACTCTTGACGGATACAAACTATCTTTAACTGACAAGTGGTCAATTTCATTTTTATTTGGAAGGCAAAAGTGTAATTATATATATATATATATATATATATATATATATATATATATATATATATAATTGAACTTTAACGAAACCTTGATTTTTTTTTATGTTCGATCTCATGATTTATTATGTTTATTCATTTGTTTATCAATTTTCAATAAACGTATCTGCATAGTAAAAAAAAAATAATACCATATTTTGTATGGTAAGTAAAGGAGACGTGTTTAAATCCTTAATAAATTAGGAAAGAAAAAATAGATGATCAAGATTTACGAAATCACGTCCCGTGTTATTATAATGTGCATGAAAGAATGTCACAAAATTTTAGTCTAGAGCGGCAGTCAATTGCATTATAATAGCTTGTCACCGGGTTTGTAAATTAAGAAGGAGCGGTAGTTGTTGGTTAATAATAAAAAATTTTTTAAATTACGTTATTAGTTCAAGGGGAGTATTTAATCACCTTTCTTGACGTGATACCTAAACAACATATACTAGCAACATTGCATCAAATGACACACAGGAGGTTGTACCCGTTCATTACTCCTGCCTCAACGAACATAAACTAGCCTTGTCTTGCAGCCCTCATGTCACAGTTCAGCTTGATACACTGTCTAGTTTCCACCCTCATAACTCTATTGTCAGACACATCGGCAGCATGTATAATCGTTTCAGGAGGATTTCTAGTCCATCGCTGGTTTCTCCCGCTTGTTTACAGACATATAATGAGGCTACTGCTGTTCATAGACATAAAATAAACCACATTAACCCAGAAACAATAGTTATAAGGAAGCTCTTTTTTTGAGTGTATGACATCCTATAATATATTATATTGTACAGTTAATCTGGAAACCTTAGAGAGAAGGGTTGCAATCAATTTCTAGTTAAATAAACCGATTACAATGTATAGTTCATGTTCATTTCATTCATAAGAATATATGAAGTTCCAATGTATCCCTTGACGTGCATGTGTGTGTTTGTCGCAGATTATATCCATAAATATGTCTTAACAAACAATAATTCTCTTACAGACAGTCCAGCGATAAACTGAGTCATGTCTGCACTTAAAAACTATGTGAGAATACTTTTTGCCTATGGTCAAAGGACTTTACTGGGTAGTGTAGGGCCCAGATGCGCTTCCAGGGCGTCAAACTTCACAGAAACCATGGGTGGGGAAGGTGAGTTGCTGCTGATGAAACCAGTGATATACTTCTTTTATCTGATGTGAGGTATTCTCTCATGTATATATAAATTTATTATGTTGGCATATAACTGATAACTGTAATCAATCATCATGTCAGAAACTGTCAAAGTTGAGCAGGAGGAAGGTGTCACCCTCATTGGCATCAACAGACCAGAGAAAAGGAATTGCATCAACACTCCAACTGCTGAAGCTCTCCTGAAGGGTAAGCAGATTTATAATCAAGAGTTATTATTTACAATAAGAATCTTTTTTCCTATTCACCAATTTTTATTCACAGGAAGAGGGTATTAATATTCTTCCGTTATCTAAGTACTGTTCTATATAATTGGGCTGCTCTCTCTCTCTCTCTCTCTCTCTCTCTCTCTCTCTCTCTCTCTCTCTCTCTCTCTCTCTCTCTCTCTCTCTCTCTCTCTCTCTCTCTCTCTCTCTCTCTCTCTTTATTTTTGTTCTGTTGAATTATTTACATGCAGTGGTTTATGATTAGTGAAAAGCTTCCTAATTTCTTATTAAGCTTTTCAGGAGTTTGACTCAGATGAGTCAGCAAAAGTGGCTGTGTTGTATGGTGCTGGTGGAAATTTTTGTGCTGGCTTTGACCTGAAAGAGGTCGCTGAGGATGTCCCAATGTACCTTGGTTCCTATGGCCGTGGACCCATGGTAAGATGTGTGTTTAACCTGAAGCCTTAGATCAATAGTTCTCAACCTTTTCATACAATGTACAATGTACAATGTACGTGTTAAGGTTGTTCTGTTATAGTGATGTACCTTTTCATCCACATAATATGAGGTAAATCCTTACACTCAAAAGTCAGTTCAGTGGGTACTAAAAAAAAAAAAAATAAGAACATTACACATACAATGACAATAATGTGGATGTTTGTTAGTAGTTGTTTCTCATGGTGCATGGAAGGCTGCAATAAAGGTCATCCCTAATGAAATATACTGTTCCTGGTGCAGGGTCCTTCACGCTTTGAGACAAGGAAGCCTGTCATCGCTGCGGTGGAAGGCTTTGCTGTGGCTGGTGGGTTGGAGCTGGCCCTCTGGTGTGACCTACGGATAGTGGAGGAGACTGCTGTCATGGGAGTCTACTGTAGAAGGTAACACATTTTTTATTTCACTTATATATATATATATTTGGTTTGCACCTGTCTCTGTGTGACTATTTGCACTACAGTTGAGTGTAGTGATGAATTCTTTTTGTCATGTCAAATGAAAATATATAAATATGTGTTTTGGTACAATTGAATATTAATATGAATTTTCAATTGTATTCGGTTTCTTTAGGTTTGGTGTTCCACTGATTGATGGAGGAACAGTCCGCCTTCCTGCAATCGTTGGTCTGGGACGGGCCCTCGAACTTATCCTGACAGGCAGGGCAATCAGGGCAAAGGAAGCCCTGGAGTGGGGCCTTGCCACCCGCATTGTTGCTTGTGGCACTGGTGAGTATCAACTTTCCTTGAATTATTGGCATTGCTTCAAAAATAAGTCTTGAGAAGATTGTGCATGTAAATCAATCATACTTTACTATTTTTCTCAGCTTTGAATTCTTTCTAGCTGATAGAATCATCTTTGATAGTGATTGTCATACATCATATGGACTTTATATCACTACACGTTATGGGTGGTTGGACTTGAAAAATATGTACACGACTAACTAGGATGTTGGCATTACATTTTGGGTCAAGAAGTCCATCTAAATGTACTTCTGACTCTCAGGTTTGGGCCAAGCAATGAAGATGGCACAGGAGATTATGAAGTTTCCCCAGGAATGCATGTTGGCTGACAGGGCATCAGCGTACAATGCTACATTCAACGCTAAGTCACTCCAAGAGGCCCTTCAGTTTGAGCATGAGAATGGCTGTCCAGTAATTTTAAAGGCAAGTGGCATATTGTTTTATTTTCTCTCTCTCTGATATTTAGGGATGAGAGTGTTATTGTTTATCTATATGTATGTTGAGATCAGCATACTTGAGACATTGTCATTTTTAACTTATATATATGTATATATAGTATATATATATATATATATATATATATATATATATATATATATATATATATATATATATATATATATATATAAACATAGAGGAGATAGTTATGATAATGCTATTACAGGAGTCTGTGGAGGGAGCAAGGAGGTTCATCGGGGGAGTTGGGCGACATGGGAAATTTAATATGCTGACTCAGCCAAATCCAGGGAAGTCAAAACTCTGATAATGAGAGAATAAATTGCTTGGTGAAAGACCTGAAGCAGTTAGTACGGATTTTTTTTCCACACTAGAATTATTGTATGTAAGTAATTTTTTATGTGTGTGTATGTTAGTGAACCAATAAACAATAAATCCTGTTTTTTTTTCATATTGCAGTGTTATATGTGTTGCCCAGACTGCAAATACTCCCATTCCATGAAATAATGCGGTTTGAGTAATTTTTCACAACGTAAGGTGTGTGATTTACGAGTGCTTTGGGGGAAATGGTATTGATATTTTATATTTTGCTTAATGAATAAAGAGACGTACAGTACGCGTCACTTCCGATTGTAGTGTGTAAATGGCAAGTCTCTCTCTCTCTCTCTCTCTCTCTCTCTCTCTCTCTCTCTCTCTCTCTCTCTCTCTCTCTCTCTCTCTCTGTCAAGAAATGGAGTGTTTCTCTCTCTCTCTCTCTCTCTCTCTCTCTCTCTCTCTCTCTCTCTCTCTCTCTCTCTCTCTCTCTCTCTCTCTCTCTCTCTCTCTCTCTGTTGAATATAGTTATGTATTTGAAATTAAGTTTACTTGAAGAATGTTACATTATTTCATCGAGTACAACATGATAGCAAATACTTACCTCCCGTGTGGCCCATATTGTGTATAGTACTTTGAGAGAATAACTGAGGAGAAAATAAATGCGACTATTATGACTGAATGAGAAAGCTGAAGTAGCTTAAGTCTTAGAATGTAGTATATCGACACATCACGATAGCATGCGGGCGGCAGTAGAAGTGTTAGATGACACTAGAGCAGGTTAGGCCGTGGACGGATCTTGAGGTGATGCAGAAAAGACGAGGGCGGTAGTACGGTGCTTGTTTGACTATTAATTAATCCATGTGCGTCTGCTATCCTTTTTGGTTGAAGTTCAGGGCCATCTTGTATTTGAGTGAAGCCATAGATGGCAGATCAATTTTTTTTTTAACAAGAACGTGACTCAAAATAACATAAGTGCCCAACATCGGTGTCTGATTTAGGTTACGTAGCGGGGGAAAAAAAAGTCGCCTAATTTAACTACCACAGGATTATTCATGTCTCGGTTGTTGCATCGACACCACCGAAACGAATGTTCGATCTTGAATTAAAATAACTACATCACTACATCATTTGACCTAAATGGAGCATGAATATAATTATCTGAGGCGCCAGCACGCGTAACTCGAGCATGTCCTCCCCCATATGCGACAGGTGCCCCTATACCACCGCCCTCAACAGATATTTAGACGACTCTGGCTCATATAGCAGTTATGAGGATACATCTTTTAACAACTATCATGGTGCATCGAAGTTCATTGGGACATATGACGATATTTTTACATTGATTCCGTTAAGGTTGGCTGCACCCAACAAGATGCAGAACTGTTGACGGGTGGTGTACCGCTCACTGGGGCACTATAAGGGGGATAAAGCTGTTGAACTAGATTTATTGTGGATCTTAAGGAAACTACACTGTCCCATTCTTCACCAGGATGGGAACGTGGCAGAAGCACGATAGAATGTGGCTAATGGATGTGGCGAAACAAGAGGCGGTGCCGAGTAGCGCCGGCCCTGACACCTGACCCATGACGCCTGAGGGGTGTCGCCATGGCCCCCAACCCGCTCTCAGTACCAAGTCACTTACAGGCCCGTTCAAATACGCCGGGAATCACGCTGAGGTTCCCTGCAGGTGAAGTACTGCAGCAATGGTCACGCGGCGGCTCCTGGTGGTGGCAGCGACAGCGGCGGTGCTGACACTCTGTTTCCCCCGACATGTTCTTGCAGGTATACTGAAGGAACCTCTCTTGTGGTGTGATTCGAGCTGTAAAGTGATCCTTACCTGTGTACCCGTAATGGTACTATCTTTGATGATTTCTGTAATTGTTATTCGTTCAGATTATATCCTTGTTCTCTTTTTTAATCTAATTTCAACCACGTTTGGAAACACACATTGTGGAAACACACTCATCTATCCCTGATGCCTTCGATAGATGAACTACCTTCGCCCAGTAATCATGCACCATATCTAGGATTACAGCCATACAGTTATATGCATTCCAGCCTGTAGGACAGGCAGTAAAGGAACCCTAAGACATACAATATCTCTTTCTGCAACCACAGTCCCTGAGGCTGTGTTGCCACGTAGTATAACCAAGTTAAAGGGAGGAGATAAGAAAGTAAGCTTCATGGTAACGTCTATGGCATCATCCTTTCTCCGCCGTCCCAGCAGACGGGCAACAGGAACTCACGCCGGAGGAGCGCCTGAAGAAGAAGTTGTTGGACGGCTACGACAAGACCTCTTTACCGCAGCGTGGGAACAACGGTACCACCGTCGTGGAGATGATGGTGCAGGTTCAGGGCTCGTGGATCGAAGAGCACAAGCAAGTGATACATCTCAACGCATGGATCTTTATGGTGTGTGTGTATAAACATTGGTAATGATAATGATTGTGATGGTAATGGTGGTGAGGTGATGTATTGATTGTTGTAATGGTGAGATGTTCATGAGGTGATAAACTATGATGATGGTGGTTGTCAACAGACATGGGTGGACCCTCGCCTCACGTGGGACCACAAAGACTACGGCGGCCTGAAGCAAGTGCACGTCGGGGACCATGAGTTGTGGCAGCCCGGCATCGTCTTATATAACAAGTGAGTGACACACACACACACACACACACACACACACACACACACACACACACACATGTAACCAAGTAAATAATTAATTTGCTTTGTAATGTGTAGCAATTTATCTGACTTCACCACAATGCCTGTTTGTGGACTTTCCTTCCAACATACTTACCCAAGTAAGTATATGAATAAGTAACTAAAAAGATAACCACCTAACTACCTATTTATAACAGAATCCGCTATCAAATAACCTAATGTATTAGCAAACAACCGGATACAGTCAATAGGATAATCATGTTACATACAGACACTACTACTACTACTACACTACTACTACTACTACTACTACTACTATACTACTACTACTACTACTACTACTACTACTACTACTACTACTACTACTACTACTACTACTACTACTACTACTACTACTGCTGCTGCTGCTACTACTACTACTACCACTACTACTACAGCATACCCTAATTATAGACCAACAGGTGTTCTGGTGTCTGTTCTTATGTATTTTTATGTATACTACTACTACTGCTTATACCAAGATCTTGGCTTATACTACCACTGTTATTGCTACTACAACTTTCTTAAACTTGGACAGCGCCGATATCACGAAGGTGGACCTATATGGTAGCACAGACTTGGCAATTTATGCAAACGGGAGAGTGTGGTGGGTGCCGCCGACCACTCTTCGTGCTGAGTGTCCGTTGGACGTGACTTACTGGCCGTATGACAGTCAGGTGTGCCACTTCTACCTCGGTTCTTGGACGAAACACGGCTACCACATGGACATTCAATTACATTTGAACCAATCGCAGGTGCGTGAGTATGAGAATTACATAGAAAATCAGACCACACAGACCCTAGGGTCCAATCTCCGGTAGTTTATTCTTGACCTTGAGTAAATGCTATCCAATGCAAACATGATCACAATAGAGTCAAACAGCGAGAGAGAGAGAGAGAGAGAGAGAGAGAGAGAGAGAGAGAGAGAGAGAGAGAGAGAGAGAGAGAGAGAGAGAGAGAGAGAGAGTCGACTGAATAATATACTTGTGTGCCTTACAGGTGGGAGCAGGTTGGTTCAGGAAATACACGCATTCCTGGCAGTACAAGGGAGGTAATCTAACCAGGCTCGCAAAACATTACCCGAGCCTTGATTTGGTCTACGTCATGATGGAGATGGTTGTCACCTTCACAAGGGTCTCCCCCATTTTCACCTACACAGTTGTTATCCCGGCCATCGGTAAGTTTGTGTGTGTGTGTGTGTGTGTGTGTATGCTTTACTTTGATTCTCTCTCTCTCTCTCTCTCTCTCTCTCTCTCTCTCTCTCTCTCTCTCTCTCTCTCTCTCTCTCTCTCTCTCTCTCTCATTCTCACAATGACCTACGTTCTGCCAGTGGTCTCGGCGTTGACGTTACTGCAGTTTGTCTTGCCGTTGAGGGAGCCGCGCCGCCTGATGCTGGGCTGCATGAGTCTCCTTCTGACGCTTATGCACCTCATCTACCTGGCTTCCACCGTCCCCACCCTCTCCACTTCCGTGCCCATTGTAGGTGAGTGAGCGTGAATCCTAGAGCACAGGCCAGACGGGTTCCCTGTTGATCTACGTACTTCCATCTGTCTGGCCTTTGATGGAATAATGATCTTTACTGATTTTTTTTTTTAATTGCTAGACAAAGTTGAAATGTTCTAGGAAATTAAGTAAAAAAGTCTACATTGTTGGCTCTCGAGCTGAAAAAAAATGTAGTGGTAGAAATGGCAGAATTGACCTCAGTCATAGTTGTCAACGAAAATCTTATCTGAAACCATAAAAATAATCTCAGATGCCATTCATTATCTCTCTCTCTCTCTCTCTCTCTCTCTCTCTCTCTCTCTCTCTCTCTCTCTCTCTCTCTCTCTCTCTCTCTCTCTCTCTCTCTCTCTCTCTCTCTCTCTCGCAACAGTCAAGTTTTTCGGGCAGACGCTGGTGGTGACAGTGGTGAGTGTTGGAGTCAACGCTGCTCTGCTCCGTCTCACTGACACTCGTCAGCCTACTATTTCCACTCCGCTGCCGATCGCTCTGAAGACTGTCCTCACCGGCCCCCTTGGCACCATCCTCTTCCTCAGGCCATACATCGATAAGGTACACACACACGTGGAATGGACTGAAAGAACACGTGATAATGGCAAAGAATGTTCAACAACTGAAGGAAAAACTGAACAAATGTATATACGGAAACAGGACCACACGGTCTGTATACTACAATTTGGTAAATTCACACACACACACACGCACCATACCTTATATTATACAGATAACAGTGAAGGAGCTATATATCGTGTGTTTGTAATACACATGTTCAAATTAATGAGTTCTGCTGTAAGACTTTTTTTTTCTTCCAGTAAACGAAGTTATTAATCTCTCTCTCTCTCTCTCTCTCTCTCTCTCTCTCTCTCTCTCTCTCTCTCTCTCTCTCTCTCTCTCTCTCTCTCTCTCTCTGTATGCTTGTAGTAACTATTCTCGTGTGTTGTGCAGGTGGGGATGAGCGGTGGCGCCAGCGAGGATGGAGAAGTGCTAGAGGACTCAAGCCCACCTTCACATCATTACGATTGGCTCCTGGTCGCTGCAGCTGTGGACCGCATCGCCGTCTTCGCCTTCCTCACCACCTTCTTCATCACCCTCATGGCCTATGTGGCCGCTGTATGATAGCTAGGATGGGGAGTGTTGCGTCGGCATCATATGGCTGCTGTAGACGACGCTTGCATGAAGAAACGTCGTTCAGTTGATGGAAGAGCATTTCGTTGTTATTTGACTTTTGCATATACGACCTATAAATGCGAATTCTCTCTCTCTCTCTCTCTCTCTCTCTCTCTCTCTCTCTCTCTCTCTCTCTCTCTCTCTCTCTCTCTCTCCTTATGGTCTGTGATTTAACGTGTGTTTTATGGTTCTTTTATACATTTCAGTCCATGGTTTGCATCCAGAAATGAAAATAAAGTAATATTCAATTATCTTGATTCACAGATGACAACGTAACACCGATGATATTTATATGAAGAAGTAATTGGTGAATGAATAATGACTAATGGTGATATCATACATGTACCCTGTAGGATCAGCTAAAAGCATATCGTAGTACTATTTAAGTACTGATGGAGACACTATAATGCGACTGTACATTAGGTGTTTCCGTTGTTTGATATTGTATGTATATATTGATGAATAAAATACACCAGACTCTGAATGAAAGTTTATCACGTAGAAGAGCTTCAGATGGTTTGAGGATAAGGTGAGGAACAATGTTTAGTGTTTAGTAATACCTGTTAATTACCACCTGAGATTGTGTAGTTTACGGTACTTCATTATGTCTGCATTGACTGGCGTGCTACACAGCTGCTGTAGGTAATAAGACATTTATCAGTAGGACTCTTTGAACTTTCATCATTACACTAATAATCTGTTGTGTATGTAGAATGGAACATGCTGCTTTGGTTGACGACTGGAGTATCGTTCACAAATTTGTTTAGTTAGGATTGATGCTAAATTTTCAAGGTTCGGAACTTTGAACTCATATGTAACAATTTGTGGATGAAGGATTATGATAGTCTACTAGTTTATTTTTTATTATGTTTTAAATAAGCAGTACTTTTTTTCAAATGTATTATAAAGGGTGAAAAATTTGTATTAAGAAGAGTGTGAGTAACGTTAACTCTGGAAGACTGGAAACAAAAGAACCGCGGCGTCACATTCTGATCAGTCTGCCTCCCCCTGCTGTCCACTGCGTCCTGTGTGTTGGAGTTCCGTGTTTTGTCCACTACCATTAAGTCATCTCACTCACCTGCGTTCTGCCATCTACTCTACTGTTACACCCGCCCGGAGGTATGTGTGAAAGTATTGTATGTACCAGCTGAGGTTGGTGACATTACTCTAGACAGCACGTCAATGGGTGTTTGGTAAAACAGGGTTGTTTGCGCCTTCAGGACAGGCTGAGAGGACATTAGAACATAAGAATTGAGGAGACTGCAAGAGGCCTGGTGTCCCAGCGAGGAATAGCCAGCTTGTAGGAGTGACCTCTCGTTCCAACATTAATGTTCCTGACAAACAAGTGATCCAGATCAGGGCACAAGCCATGCAAAATCTTATAAACCATGATAAGATCAGCTCTAAGCAAACGGCCTTTAATTGAGTACAACTTAAGTGTAGAGAGACGCTCAGAGTAACTCAAGTCTCTGAAACCAGACATCATTTTTGTCCATGAGGCTTCTTAAGTTTGGAAATCCTATGCCGCTGCAAACACACACTGTATCACACAACATCAAAGGGAAGATACTTGCGCTAATACACAGTCAGGTTTTGTATTGCAAGAAAACATTATTACACCTAATAACTTTTTATTAAACTTTCCAATTTCCTAAAGTATATACAGTTAACATGATCTGTATAATGTTAGGCAAAGCTAGGATGATTTAGGTTATATTATATAACGACATAATCTAATGACAGCAATTAGGAAAAATAATCGAACTCCTTTCTTCAGCTATCTTGGCACCCGAAGGTCAATTGTTATTCGGCACAGCAATGGGTCAGGTTGGGTGGATTAATGTCTAATTGCCACTTAAGGTCATATAGTGTGAGGTTAGGAGCTCAAATAAGCAGTGACTTGCGCCCCAGGGAACAGTGTATTATAGCTAGAAATAGGGCCAACAAGATACTGGGATTTATTAATAGGTGTGTGACAAATAGGAGTTCTGAGGTCATTCTGAGGTTGTATTTAGCGCTAGTTAGACCTCACCTAGATTATGCAGCTCAATTTTGGTCCCCTTATTATAGGAAGGATATAGGCTCCTTGGAGGCAGTCCAGAATAGAATGACCAAGATGATTCAGAGGCTGAGAAATTTACCCTACAAAGATAGGTTAAAACGTCTTAATCTCCACTCCCTAGAGAGGAGGAGGGCAAGAGGGGATATGATTGAGGTTTTCAAATGGGTAAAAGGAATTAATAAGGGAAACATTGATCAGGTTTTAGAATTTAGTAGTCAGGATAGGACACGTGGAAATGGGTACAAGCTAGAAAAACTTAGGTTCAGGACAGAAATGGGTAGATATTGGTTCACTAACAGAGTCGTGAACGATTGGAATAGGCTGGGTAGACACGTAGTAAGTGCCGAGTTAATAGGTAGCTTTAAAAGACGGTTGGATCAGAGCATGGATAGGGATGACAGGTGGGATGGCTAAATATTGGATTATTCCAAGGGTGGGGGACAAGGAGCTGCCTCGTGTAGGTCATTAACTGGCCTCTTGCAGTCTCCTCATTTCTTATGTTAACAAGCTTTGCCTATTACCACCAAAAGTCCACTTACAAGGTAGAGTGGGCACCCCCAGTCTGCTCCAAAATGACTGGTAAGTTAGGTAGTTATTTCAAGTCTAATTTCACGACATGTATCTTTACTGTTTTATTTTAATAGTAGTAGTAAATAGTGTGGGACTAGTTACAGTAGTCTAGGATGCATTGTAATAATAGTAGTAATATGTGTATCTTTACACTTTCATCTTAATTGTAGGTTAATAGTAGTAGTAAATAGTGTGGCGATAGATGTAGTAGTCTAGGATGCATTGTAATAGAAATAGTAGTAGTAGAACATGTATCTATACTTTCATATTTTTACTGATTGACTCTTGAATATGGTCCATTGTGTTACTTATCTACACACAGCTTGTCTTTATTTCAGGAGTGGTTGAGGCTTGGTGTGCTTACTTCTTTTGGGGACCGAGAGATTGTGATGCGTTTACCTTCCTCACCTATAGCAGGTAAGGGAAGGGAGTAAAGCAGAGAGGGTCCAAAGTGTGGAGTCTCGTGCTGTTAGTGAAGCTAGAGAAGGGATTTATAACCAATGTATTTATTACTTAATGGTATTTATGTGTTCAACTTTTTTTTTATTTTATTAAGCAGGTATAACAGTGTTTTGGAAATTAACTGTAAAATTAAATATATGGTTTGTTTGGTCTAACTTTGAATTGATTTGAGGCACAAACTATTTTTCTTTAATAAGTTTCCGAAAGTTGATACGTATTTCCAATTTTCAGGCTGTGAAGAGGGAATGTCGAGAAAGCGAGATATCCAAGGATTCAAGTTTCCTCCCACCAATGCTGCTCATTTTAACTAAGCAGTGGGATCAGTTTTGTTTAGTGAACCCATATTGACAATTTGTTGGAGAATTTTACTTCTATCATTCCCCAAATGTTACCACTTCTTGGTTCATACATATTAAATTGATTTCAAAAACTTTATTCTCAAACATAGTTACATATTTCAGAGCCACGGTGGAGCAACTACCAAACAATGGGTATGGCCGACATGTACAACAATGATATGAATACAAATCAGGAGAACCGAAATTGAAAGAAAGTTAATAATAGTTACATAATTGCTACATTTGATTATGTGCATGGTAAGTAATGGAAAGTAAGGTGATGGTCTTACAAAGCAGGGAAGTAGAGGTGGTTGAATTTAATACACCTTTAGGGTGAGTGTGCTAGCAGTAGGATGTGTGGTAGTTTAAGGAGAGAGATCGAAGAGAGTTAGTTAGTTAATGCAAAAAGGAGCAAGCGCCAGAGAAGACAAAAGCTGCTGGTTTGCATAGGTGAAAAGTGGTGGAGCAATTTGTAGAGTAATGCAGTTTATAATATCTGACTTAAGATGTAATATGGATGTGTTTTGGGTCTTAATGGATTTTGAGGAAGCGCATGACACTTAACAGTAAGGTAGTGGTGCATAGATAACATACTGTAGCTTAGGGTGTAATCAAGGTCCTCGATCTGGCTACTTCAGTCCTGCCTGTGAAGGATGCTGAGTGACAGGACATCAGGGATTCTGTGGCTGTTGAGTGTGTGCTTGTAATGCTTCTCCTGTGGTGCTGTTGTTAAAAGGATTATATTGCAAGGTAATGTATGATTGTGTTTTTGTGGTGAATGGTCCCTGTACCACAGTTTAAATAATTGACTTTAATATATAACCCAACACCTTTTTTCCGTCTCATTATTATCTCCTTATTTTTCACTCGGGAAATCCTGGAGGAGGCGCCTCGATGGAGTCTGGAGGTGCTAATAGTTCTACCTTATCTGTTTTAATTGGTAACACAGTAATATATATATATATATATTTTTTTTATATATCGTTAACCGTTGGCGCCAGTAGGCTTATGGAGGCACAGATGGACTTGCCTCGCCTGTTATTTGGCGTAGGTTTTCAGATTTTTATAGTGACGCCTCAAATGTTTATGTTCTCTCTTGAATATGTTGAGAACGTGCGAGGCTAACTGCTACTATAGCCTCATATGCATATAACGTAAGTCCTGTCCGAGGACAGTATGGCAGCAATTTGGGTAGTCTTTGGCCACTCGGCAGTGATATCAAAGAATGTAAAGTGGTCAGTGAATAATGGGGATTCGAACCCGGGACCCTAGGCTCACATACGCGAGTGCTAGACCACTGTACCACCCCCTCCCCTGTGTTACCAATTAAAATAGATAAGGTAGAACTATTAGCACCTCCAGACTCCATCGAGGTCTTCGGGTAGCTATCAATGAACCGTCTTCCAACGTTTGATTCCACAGAAGCAGAGGCGCCTCCTCCAGGATTTCTCAAGTGAAAAATAAGGAGATAATAATGAGACGGAAAAAAGGTGTTGGGTATATATTAAAGTCAATTATTTAAACTGTGGTACAGGGACCATTCACCACAAAAACACAATCATACATTACCTTGCAATATAATCCTTTTAACAGCAGCACCACAGGAGAAGCATTACAAGCACACACTCAACCGCCACAGAATCCCTGGTGTCCCGTCACTCAGCATCCTTCACAGACAGGACTCTGAAGTAGCCAGATCGAGGACATTGATTACACCCTAAGCTACAGTATGTTATCTATGCACCACTACCTTACTGTTAAGTGTCATATGCTTCCTCAAAATCCATTAAGACCCAAAACACATCCATATTACATCTTAAGTCAGATACTATAAACTGCATTACTCCACTCCACTTGACAAATGTCACTCCACCATTTTTCCACCTATGCAAACTAGCAGCTTTCCCTGCATCATTAAGTCTCTTCTAATTGCAACAATTTCACTTCTTCCTTTCACTGTCCCAGATACTCAACCTCACTTATTACGTGCACTTACTTTTATACTCTACATATGCCTCTCTCTTTTCAGCTATAGCCACGCTTACTTACTCACACAATCATTCCCTTTCTTTTCTCAGCTCACCAACTACCATCTCATTACCATACACACAATCACATGATGATCCTTTATGCCTAAATGTAGGGATAGAATGTAGATTGAGACTTGTATGAACTACATGCTCCACCTCTCTCTCTAGGTGGTGTACATCAGTGGGTCACGACGAACTTCAAGACGCTTCCTTTTCTCCGATGGCTTTGGTCTTGAATCTCGCAATCAACTGGGAAGTGGTGACGAGGCGTTTCATCCAGACAGTGTGATGGTCTGTGGTGACAAAATATACACTTGAAACATTTCATGTAAACTCCAATTAAACTGAGCATTCCTCTAAGAAAATAATTTGATTTTAACCTTGCTGTGATTTCTTATAATTAATTAATTCCAGTGCAGCTAGGGAGTTAAAAAAATTTTTAACGTCATATTTCTCTATTCACAACTCCACTAAGCATTCTGGTATTAATACTATTGTAACAGAATGATTAGTACTCTTGGTTTGACCCTTAATAATGGGTTTGTACCAAAAATATGTACTTTATTTTGGGGGGGCACTGTAAATTAAAAAGTAAATATTATTTATAAAATAAAGTCTTGTAGCGGCTACAGCTTTCCTGAGGCACAGGTCTACACTTTCTCCGTCAATACGAACAATCTGTACAAATTTTTTCCTTCACAGATCTTACCCACTGAGTCTAGAATTGATGTTCTATGTGTACCATCTCCCTTCACTCTACTATGCAAGCCCAGAGAGGGAATAAGTGTATATTCAACTATCTTTGTCTATCTCAAGGCCCTCAGCAACAAAAGTCACGATACATCATAAGTCCATTTAAATCAATGGTTCCTAATCTCTTCCATGCCTTGCACTCCTGGGAAATGTTGTTTTATTAATTTTTGTAGTCAACGGAGCAAAATTAGACCGGTCAACTGTAAGGAATCAAACTAAAAGTGTTCCTCCGCCAAGACAACCTAAGCTAACGTGGTGTGGTATCAGCTTCCCCTCCTCAACATGTTAACTGAACCCATGTGTAAGATCTGTGAAGGAAAAAATAGGGGAGGCAGTGGTTCGGGCAGAACAACCTAGGGTCCCCCAATATCCACTGGCCACTTTTCTATCTGGTATTACTGCCGAGTAGCCAAAAATTACCCAAAATTGCTGCCATACTGTCCTCAAAACGGGACTTGCAATGTTTATATGCTGTGTGGCAGTGCAGCAATTAGTCTCGCACTTATCATCAGAGAAATTAGAGGTGTCACTATAAAAAATCTAAAACCTGAGCCACCAACGGGCGGAGGCCGACCACCAATAAGACTCCATCAATGCCTACCGGCCACAAAGGTATATGATTTAAAAGTCTCCATCAGCAATGGAGCAACCAGCCATGGCAGCAGCCATACCTACTAAAAGTCTCTGGGTTCGGACCTTTGGAAATTACATCTAGGAACATATAATGTTAGGACACTAGCCAATGAAGGTGGTCTTGAAATGTTATTTGGAGAACTAGAACCCATCAAATGGGATATAAAATTATATTATAGGCCTAAAAGAGGTTCAAAGAACTGGAGAAGAATTCAAAAGGAATTCGAACAACATAAAAAAGTAACAGCTTTTCCCAGGGAAGTATAGATACTTGGAATGAATTGAAAGAGGTAATAATGGTAAAGAATGTACAATAACTAAAGGAAAGACTGGACAAATATAGAAACGCAGACGACCATACAAGTGCAGCTCAGGTTCTGTATACAATTATGTAGGTATGTATACATGCATGCATAAGGCAAAGCAAAAACAGGACTGTAATGCAGCCAACAAGAGGGAGGCTGACTGCTGCTGCTTCCTACATGCAGCTCCCACACCCTTCCTAAAGGTGCTTATCTCCTCAGCTAATACTGAAAGTCTTCCAATGGATCCTGGCAGGAAATTGTCCTCTTCCGTGTTGCTAAATCAATCTGGAAAAATAATGCTGCATTACCAAACATATACAGTAGGTCCTCAAAAATTTGCAATCTACTTATTTGTTTTTCAAAATGTGTTAGTGGTTTCTTAGAAATGTTAATTTTCATAAACCACACACACATTAAATATTTTGGTATTATTTTACATCTTCACCTGAATGCTCTAGAGATTTGAGGGTTATATTTTTACATTACTTGATGCATTCTGAGGAGGTTTTCTTGATTACATTTCCGTCGCAAATTCTTAGTTTCTGAGATAGTTAATGTTTTCTAAGAGACCTCCTCTCCGAAAAGTAAAGTTTAGTTTGGTTTGAACAAGGTTCTGTTATTTGTCAATATAGATTAAGGTTTGGTTACCTTACGTTATGTTAATTCAGAAGCTATCAAATGTTTTCTATGACTAAAAGGCAGACGCTATTTTCTTTCATAGCCACACGCCATTATGGTGAAGATGTAAAAGTTTACCAAAATGTTTATAATTGCATAAACAATATCCATATTTAGTGCCAACACTGAGCAATTGAGGGCGTAGCAATAAACAATATCCATATTTAGTGCCAACACTGAGCAATTGAGGGCGTAGCAAATCTCATTTTTATGATCATATGCCACTCATAAGACAGGAGAAAAAAATGTCCCATGAGCTATAAGCATCACCAGATAAGCTGTGATAGAAAACAAAAACGTTGGGTGTGAATCCGCTTAAATGTACAGTGCCAACAAACAACAGCACACCAGTGTATTACATGACATGTTAGATCACATAATATATATGAAGCCATTTGTAGGGAAATTAATATAATATATCAATGAGGCTAGTGAATGAGTTGCAAAATAGTTTAAAGAACATAATACATATGTATATGGTGTTACAAACCTACATTTTACATGTAACATATTTATGTATAATGGTACAGTATTATAAATGTGATTACAGAGTTCATCATTGCACTAGTCTAAGCCTCCATCACAAATATCACCACCTTATTTCTGTCTGTCTTTGTCTTTTGACTTATTAAAATTTTACACAATGATGCTTTCTAAGCCCTCTTTGGACTTGACTTTTGTGAGGTTTACGGTCCTGATGATGGAGTCCCTCCTATTGTTCTCAGTAACTGTGTTTCCATGCTTACATCATGTCTAATCAAAGTTTTCCTTTTGTATAATAACATCCACCTTCCTTTTCTGCTGGAAGTTTGCCCACAATCAGTTTATTCCTAGGAAGGCTGACTACTGCAATCCCTCAAATTACAAACCTATGGCTCTGAATTCCTGGTTTTAAAAAACTATTTAGCATCTGTCTACTCACACTATTTAATCTATCAATCAGTATGGATTCCACACTGATGATGATCCAATGGTAATCTTCTGGCTTTCCTAACTGAATTTTGGTAATCTTCTCTTTAGGAGCGTCAGTGAAGCCTTTGCTTATACATATCAAAAGCTTTTGATAGAGTTTAACATTATTTCTTATTTATGTTATATTTGTGCATTTTATAGTTTGTTTCGGTTGATATTCGGTTTGTTAACCACTCGATATATCTCCTTACCTTTATAATGCACTGCAAATTCAACTTCAGATACTTGTTCAGATCACCTCTAACAGTTACGATGCTGAATTATAGAAAAATATTTGAATATTTAATATTTTGTAAAAATTTTGAAAATATTAAAAGTTCAAACGGCAATAACATGTCCATCACTATGGCCATGATGGTGCTCCTACTTGATTAGCCTGCCCTCTAGTTGGGAGAAGTGGAAACCTGTATTACGAACGCCAATCAAATCCATTGATATTAATCACATGACTTCTTGAGCCAATCACAGCTCATATATTTAATTTTCAATGCGCACGTGGCATAGTGCTCCTCAGTTAAAAAATGTTGTGCAGACACAAGGGCCGTCGTATTATACGACGCCACGTTCTGCCAGGAACTATTATATACTCTGACAAGTGGCGTGCATACTCAAAATTAGGGGAGTTAGGATATGAACATGCGACAGTCAATCACAGCAAGGGTTTTGACTTTTGAGAGCAAGACCGGCGTCCACACACAGAACATTAAGTTCATCACTTCCTTAAGAGTGATGGTGAACTCTACCCCCACCACAAATTCTGCATAAGGAAAGTTTGGCTCTATTTTTGATTTGGTTAGGTTAGGTTAGGTTAGATATGAAGAGTTAATCAATCAGAGATGAAACTAGAAAAATGGTAAGAGCAGAAGTGAATGAGGTTAAGGAGAGAGAGGCCAGAGAATGTAACCTGGTTATTAAGGGAATAGAACAGATTGGTAAGGTTGATTTGGATACTGATCCATTGCAAGAGATCAATAGTGTAGACCAGGAGAAAGACTTGAGAGTGTTAACATGCAAGACATTGAGTCCAAGTGCCCACATAGCAAAGGTAGTGTCAAAAGCCTGGAGACCATACAACCAGGACATAGATAACATAGAAAATGTGCAGAGAAGAATGACAAAGATGATCCCCAGCCTGAGGGATGACACCTACGAAGAAAGGCTTACCAAGACTGAACTGGTGTCTTTGGAAATGAGATTTAGGAGTGACCTTATAGAAGTCTTTAAGAGTATGCAAGGACTGGAGGGACTGAAAGTAGAGGACTTCTTTATCATGGACCGAAGAGTGAGCAGAGGACATTCATACAAGATATTCAAGCAGCGACCACGACTTAATGTGAGGAAGTACTTTTTTTCGTGCAGAATAGTGGACGAATGGAACAATCTGCCAAGTGAGGCAGTAATAGTAAAGACAGTGAATAGTTTTAAAGCTAAGATTGATCCGCTGATAAGGCAAGTGTGGGGGCACCAAATGAACCAGCGAAGGCTTACTGCCCCGATCCTGAACCAACCACCTCAAGTTTACTGAAGCCGAGGAGGAGCTGGTAAGAATACTAGTAAGAATACTGGTAAGAATTTAGTTAGGTTTGGTTAGGTTTAGGTTTGGTTGGTTTGGTTGGCTATTTTTTTCGTATTGATTTTGATGGTTTTTAATTAATCTGACTTCTTTTTTGGGGCAATTTTCACCTTCCATTTATTGAAGAAAAAAAAAAAATTGGCTGCATGCCATAACATACAAACATCAGATTCATTCAAAACACATCAAAATCTATCAGAAAAAAATAGCTTTGTCCAAAATTGAGAGTGGTTAGGTTAGGTTATTTACCTTTGTTTCCACCAATAACACGATGATTCATTAGCTATCTAACCCTTATTTTCTTAATTCCAAAGAAAATTATTAATGCTGTACATCGTTAGCTGCATTTCTCATAACTGCAGCACACTAAATAACACACTACGCACTACACTTTCCTAGTGTGATCACCACTTTGATATCACCCATAATGGTTGAAAACATTATAAGTAGACATTGAATGCATTGGACTGGATATTCCATAACGTCACTGCCTGACTCCTATACTAGCCGAAAGGAGTTCCTTCCTTCCTGTACCACGTGAATGAGGTGACAGTGAGTGACATGTCCTCTCGGCCTGTCCTGAAGGCGCAAACAACCCTGTTTTACCAAACACCCATTGACGTGCTGTCTAGAGTAATGTCACCAACCTCAGCTGGTACATACAATATTTTCACACATACCTCCTGGCGGGTGTAACAGTAGAGTAGATGGCAGAACGCAGGTGAGTGAGATGACTTAATGGTAGTGGACAAAACACGGAACTCCAACACACAGGACGCAGTGGACAGCAGGGGGAGGCAGACTGATCAGAATGTGACGCCGCGGTTCTTTTGTTTCCAGTCTTCCAGAGTTAACGTTACTCACACTCTTCTTAATACAAATTTTTCACCCTTTATAATACATTTGAAAAAAAGTACTGCTTATTTAAAACATAATAAAAAGAAAACTAGTAGAATACC
>JAPQNM010000042.1:8555670-8558170 GCA_029783475.1 Metacarcinus magister
ACACTATATATATACAATACAGAATATATGATGTCGTCGGAATGTCTCTGACCGGAAAGTACAAGTTATGCCCTCATTTATCTAGGCCGCAGATGCAACAACCAATACTGAATCAGTGCTTACAACCATCCAGAGTATAATAAAAATTTAAAAAAACTTAATATACATAGGAATACTGTACGTGTCTGGATATAATACCCAAACTTGCCCACTACAAAAAGACATAGGAGCTTCATCTATCAGAGTAAATTGACAAAAAGATTAAACAACCTCTACATAGAATCCGTACTACAAATATTAGGAACTGCACGAGAAGAGAACAAAAGGAGACGCTACAAAGGAAAATCCCGACCTACATGCTACAACTTACTGTACGAACTAACTAGATGTCAAAGGGAGGACCAATTACTTCGGAGACTAATTAAGCGGAATAATGGGCCGAGTAGCCCATATAACCACGGGAAGACGCATGCGCAGTAAAGAGGATGACCACGGGAGACCTTTCAGATCGCAACACTGAATTCATGGGCCTTACCACCAATTTCTCACTTTTATCATCGATCATTACCTCTTAAAAGTGTATCTAGAACCTCGATTTGACACACCTACTTTCTTAATGACGTGCTAAGTGTCCACTAGAATAGAAAACAGTATACACACTTACCTCCAACATCGGTGACTCAACCTTACCGTCGCCATGATTTCTTTCTGCTGTGTATCGTCACGCGGAAAATTTTAAAATACAAAGATCTATATTTTTCATTCAATGATGTTCACACATATAATTCATATGCATAAACTATAGACATGAAATTTGAAAATATATATATTCTAGAGGCGGTGGTGCAGTGGTCAGCGCTCGGGTTCGAATCCCCGATATCCGCTGACCACTTTTCAATATTTGATATCACCGCCGAGTGGCCAAAGACTACCCAAATTGCTGCCATACTGTCCTCAGACGAGACTTACAACCTTAATATGTATCTGAGGCTGTAACAGTAATAAGCCTCACACGTTCTCAACATATTCAAGAGAGAACGTCAACATTCAAGGCGTCACTATAAAAAAAAAAAAAAAAAAAAAAAAAAAATCTAAAACCTACACCAAATAACAGGCGAGGCAAGTCTATATGTGCCTCCATATGCCTACTGGTGCCAACGGTTATTGATATAGAAAAAAAAGAAAAAAAAAAGATAATTATTACCATGGTATGTAGGATCATGTGGTGAACTCGTTATTGTCAGCCAATACCCTTCCCGAAAAACCTCAGAGCTCATAGAGACGAATCTTTGGGTAAGATAAACCTGTCACACATCACACACGCCAATCCCTTAGCTCAAGGAAGACAGTAACCGCTCCGCCCTACACACACACACAGTGTGTATGTGTGTGTGTGTGTGTGTGTGTGGGTGTGTGTTAAAATACATTTCGCTCTCCTGGGCAGAACGAAAATAGAATAGAAATACATCTAAGTCATACACAAAGAGGTGAGGCCAACCTCCACAAGTATGAACAATAGATAAATACATAAACAATACTAAATACGGCAAACACTTATAAAAAAGTACAAAGAAAACGTGTTGCTGGCGATGATAATGGACGAGGAGGATGTAGTGATGTGCCAAGGTCTTCTTCCTCAAACTGTGATACAAGTATATAATATATACAAAGATCAAAGGCGGAGGATGCCCCTCCTAGTGGGGTAAGAGGCTGGCCATCACCACACCGTGCTAGATGATTGGTTGACAGTGACAGGCTGAGTGTCGTGAAAAATTAGACACCTGATATCACTTCATTGTTTCCTTAATATTTCCTTGTATGAAGTCTTATACTTCAAAAAAGGAAACTAAAATGTCATCGTGAATAAATTTGCTAACAATAAGTGCCAAAAAATATCAGTATAATGCGATCTGGAAGGCAATAATGAGTGATGGGAAAAAAAAGTTGTAAATAAACTGACCGACAGAGGTAGCTAAACGGGCCATGATACAGCGCCCGGTCACCAAAAGGATGGAGGATTATAAGGCCTGACCTCTGGTCTCAAGGGAGGGAGGGGGGGGGAGAGAGAGAGAGAGGGGGAGAGAGAGAGAGAGAGAGAGGAGAGAGAGAGAGAGAGAGAGAGAGAGAGAGAGAGAGAGAGAGAGAGAGAGAGAGAGAGAGAGAGAGAGAGAGAGAGAGAGAGAGAGAGAGAGAGAGAGAGAGAGAGAGAGAGAGAGAGATCAACATTTTAATACCATAAGTATATGTATAGTTATATGTTTTCATTAGGTATTGACACACACACACACACACACACACACACACACACACTCACACTATATATATATATATATATATATATATATATATATATATATATATATATATGTATGTGTATATATATATATATATATATATATATATATATATATATATATATATATGTATGTGTATATATATATATATGTATGTGTATATATATATATATATATATATATATATATATATATGTATATATATA
>JAPQNM010000042.1:8560670-8585670 GCA_029783475.1 Metacarcinus magister
CCAACTTTGGCTTTTTTTTTTATTATTTCTTGCAACTATTACTTTCGCATATGCATAATAGTTGTTAATAGTTGTATTTCAGATGCAATGTAGAACAATTTTATCATTATATCCTGTCAATAATTATTACTGAGACGCAGCAGATATCAATATCAACAAACATAACCATACACCAGATTTTCCTGCAGTATAGTTGTTTATTGATATTGATATCTGCTGCGTCTCAGTGATAATTAATGAGAGGATATAATGATAAAATTGTACTACATTGCATCTTCATTAGGCAAAAGTCAACCCCCAGTTGCCTCCCCTGCATCTTGTTCTTCATACCAGGGGTTCCCAAACAGGGGGCCTTGAAATGTTTCCTTAGGGGACCATGAAGGTATTTGAAAATTAGGAGTTTGAATTATTCTCGAAGTTTCATACTTAAATTTTTTTTATAGCTCCTGGCATCATTACAGCAATTATTGTTACTATTAATCAAACATATAGTGAATATATATATATATATATATATATATATATATATATATATATATATATATATATATATATATATATAATGGGGGCCCCAGACTTTATCATAGTTTAATCAGGGAACAAGAAAATATAACAATTGAAACCACTGTTTTATACCCACTATAATGTTGATGGCACCCGTGATGGTGAGGCAGGTGGCCAGCGCGATGCCCATCGCTAACGGGTCCTTCATCAACCTCACGTTGTACTGAGACCGGAACTTGATCCATATGCGTTTCATGGGACCCAAGTGCTTCTCTGTCTCCTGCTGTCTTTCCACTGTTACCTGCAGTGAACAAGCCATCTTGCAGAGAGGTCGATAGAGGAGTCAACTGGTGAAGTTAGGTTCGCTAAGATAACATATAACAGAGACTTGTTAAAGAGGAAGACATCACCAACAAGTGTTTGGAGAGTCTTGATGAAAGTTAAAGCAATGCCTTGACCTATTATTGAGTCAAAGCAAAGGGAAGGCAAACATATGGTTATAACAGTGCCGTGGCGTTCTGGCTGAGTGGCTGACGGTCTTGAATTATGAGCGCCTTAGATCGATGGCGATCATATTATATGATCTACCCACAAGAAACTGGTTTTCATAATAGCATAATATGCATGATAAAGCGGACGTTTATACAAAGAGAGGTGTTTCACGATTCATTGTGGCTCACAAAACCAATCAATATAAATACGAAAATAATGCAAAATAAAATGTAATATGATATCGTCTTGTATAACTGAAAAAACGAATTCCTTGCATGAGACAAAGACCCGACACGAAATAAACTTACACAACAACAGGGTGCCTGCGGGTGTTTCCCGTCAAGGTCTACTCACTTCGTTGTCGTGGAGAGTAAGGACACTGCCTGCCATGAAGGTACTGCCTCCCAAACGGTACGCGGAGCCACGCTGTTCTAGCCACTGCTTGTCGGTGTGACACTCACTGCCAGAGCGAAATCTCTTTGAGTTCTCCACCTCAAACTTGAAGCCGCCTTCTAGTTTGAGCAGGTCCGTGGGCACGGAGGAGCCTCGCAGCAAACTTTGGCCCAAGGGCTTCTGCTTCTCAGAGGCGTCCTCATTGGCCGTCGGAGACCCAACCGTGTCTTGAGGAGGTTGCTCCGGAGCGCGGCGGTGCCATCTGACTGGATGGAGCAGTAGCGCCATCACCGGAGCGTGGAGGAGTAGAGCCCCTGCAGTGCCAGGATGGACAGTATACAGACAGTGACGTACACATTCAGGAATTACAATAGGCTTATTAAATTATTAAGGGACTCAGTGATCCGAGACAGGGGTGCCGCGGGAAAGAGGATGTCAGATGGCACCAAGCGTCCACCGCTGAGGAGAGTATAGCGTAACGATGGAGCTAGAGAAGGCAAGCTCACCTGTAAGGAAGGAAGCCCAGTGGAAGGGATAGCGCTCCTGCAGGAAGGAGGCGAGTTGCGGCATAAGGATGAGGCCAAGGGAGCCGCCGGTCACCATGATGCCGTTGGCGAGGCCTAGACGCTTGTCGAAGTAAAGCGCCGTCGAGTGATAGCAGCACACGATGGTCAGCCCGCCGCCCACACCTGCACATACCACCCACAAGTACTATAAACACCTGGCACCTGGCTCATAGGTGGAGGCTTGTATTAATTTGTTCGTGTACTCAGTTGTGCCATGGTCGCCTCCTCACACCGTTTTTAAGGATCCCATCCCCTCATCCCTACAGACCTCGATATATGGTGAATAACACACACACACACACACACACACACACACACACACACACACACACACACACACACACACACACACACACACACGCACACGCACACACGCACGCACGCATGCACACACACATACACACACACACACACACACACACACACCCATACACCCACACACACACACACACACACACACACACACGCACGCACACACACACACACAAGTGGCGGCCAGTTGCATGTGATCAAGAAATACACGAGTGATGAATGAGTTAATCTAATATATAATTGTCAAATTCTGTGTGCGTGTGTGTCTGTCTGTCTGTCTGTCTGTATGTATGTTAGCAGTAAAACCTATTTAAATGTGGTCGGATCAAGCTGAAACTTGGAGGGGATACTCAGTGGGACTGAGTAAGTACTAATTCAAATTCTTTTTTCATTTCATCATATCGCTGTAGTTTTTTTTCTTCTTAATTTTCTTAGTTTCTCTTTTATCCTCGCTTTGCATGTCTGTGACCTAACGGATTGTCTGTTCTTTGTCCTCGAGGGATGACTTTCATATATTTTTTTCTCTGTTCTGTGTGCGGTTGTGCCTGCGGTGCTGTCGGAGGTCAATGTTCTAGTCTTATCGCCCACCATTACGTCAAAGTAACTAGCCCCATTACTCCATCACGGTATTCATGTTCTAGTACGTAAAACCTTGAGTATCCAGAATGGTGTGTGTGTGTGTGTGTGTGTGTGTGTGTATGTGTGTGTGTGTGTGTGTGTGTGTGTGTAAGCAGAAAGGTTTCGAAAATAAATAAAGTTTGACGATCATTACACGAGAGCAAACTATTGTTAATCGATACACAACGCGTCCTCAAATGCGTTTATTTATATATTTTTTTTTATCATATTACTGGAACTCGGGGTGGCTACACGTGGGCCGGGCAGGAGGAAAGGGCTTCGGTCAACAGATTATTCCTCATCCTCACCAAAATACAATTACGTGCAACTGAATGGAGTATATAGTGATAAAAAAAAGTAATAGAAAACAGAAATAAAAAAAATCAAACACAATGCAGGTACACCAATTCAACGTCAAAATAATAGATGGTAACGTAATTTTGAGTGTATTCGTGATGAACAGCGTTGCATCCAGAATTTTTTTTTATGCCTTTCGTTATTTATCTAATTATTTAATTCATCAATCAATTATCGATTTCTATTTTCGATAATCTATTAATTCATGAATCCCTCCATTTTCAGTGTATTGTGTAACCCTGTTTAATTATTACAAGATGTGCTAAGATACATCCTCAAACCACTAAAGAAAAAATATTAAACTAGATGTCAAACCTAACTAACGCATACTCAAGTTTGCATCTGTTAACGTATTTCCTTATTCCGCTTATTCGTTTTACTTTCTTGTTTACTGTTTATTCGTTTGTTATTCCCTCGTGGTGTTTGCAGCCTTCTCGTTATCGATTTCCCATATTTACGTGTTGTGTTACCTCTTCATGTAGTGCCTGTTGCCTTGCACTCAAATTTGCGGTATCCAGTTCATTGATTTGAGGTATTTCTCCATTTATTCGTTGTTGGCATGGTGTGCGTCATTGTTATTATTTTCTAAGTGATTATGAAGTAAACATGATTATGAAGTAAAATCATTCTTCGTATGACTGCTTATTTACTTATTTAAATTTTATTTACTATTGCGAGTATGTGCGATGTGAGGTCGTTCACACGTGATTTATCTTCAGTGTATGTCAATAACACACACATACACACGCACACACACACACACATGCACACGCACACGCACACACATAGATACATAAATAAACACACACACACACACACACACACACACACACACACACACACACACAACAACACAATACCGGAATAAAAAAAAAGCTCAATGTTGTTGCATTGAGAAGAATAAGGAAATGGGTAATTTGAAACCTTACTGTAACCAAGGCCAATTTAAACATGTTCAATGTAACCACCTTTACAGAAAAGAGAGAGAGAGAGAGAGAGAGAGAGAGAGAGAGAGAGAGAGAGAGAGAGAGAGAGAGAGAGAGAGAGAGAGAGAGAGAGAGAGAGAGAGAGAGAGAGAGAGAGAGCATACCAACAGTGACGGAGAAGGTCAGCAGCAACAGATAAGGGTCTTGGACAAGAGCGGAGAGGAAGAGGGAGGACACCGCCAGAAGAGAACTTGCAATGGCGATGGTACGGTACTCAAACACCTCCGTCAGCGGCGCCGCCCAAGGACCTGACGTAAGGGATGAAGAGAGGCGTCAATGCAGGGTTATGAAGAGATATTGATACGTGAAAAGACTTATATTTAGGTGTGTTTTATGACATAGCGGGAAGGACTAAGATGGAGAAATGTAAAATGTGAAATGGGTGTGAAATGGATGTCTAAAGAGGAATAGATATGCAGGTTTATGAATGTTGGCAAGAATTTGTGTAAGAATGAAGTAAAAAAAAAATAATAAAGCTTTATCAGGAATCGAAGGTCCAGGTAGGTATGAAAGAAAAATATTGAGAAGGCGATATATAATGATATGATAGTTAGTTACTCATTCAAGCAAAAATAATAATAAAAATAATAATAATAATAATATTAATGAAAATAATAATAATAATAATAATAATAATAATAATAATGATAATAATAATAAATTAATAAACAGATCAATATGATATACAGAAAGTGAAAACTAACATTTTAAAACAATGGTATAGAGTTCACATACAGAAGATAAAACAAGATCAGTCAACGCCGGCAGTCAGAGCAAGATTTAGTAAATAAAAAAAAATAAGTCTTTCACTCTTTCACAATTGAGCTACATTTTACGTGCCTTGATATGGAAATGTATTACAGGAAATATGATAAAGAAAAAAATACAGATGACAAAAGGAAAGAAAGAAGGAAATAGCATAATAGTAAAAAGGAAGAAAAAAGTAATAGTATTTTACTATTTTCTTCATTCTTTCCTTGTGTCGTATGTGTTTTTTTCCTTTTCTTTATATTTCCTGTAATATACGTTTCTATGACTAAGCACAACAGGAATACTGATAAGAAAAACAAATATGAAGGAAAAATGTTAAAGAACAAAGGAACAATGATTCATACACGAATTATATGATTTTCTAAAAGAGATACAAGGCTGTGAAGGCGCGCGTGAGCTTACAAACGCATACACACACACACACACACACACACACGCACACGCACACGCACACGCACACGCACACACACACACGCACACACACACACACACACACACACACACACACACACACACCGGCTAGGTTCCAGATGAGGGACTGTATGTTGAAAAGCCACGTAGGGAGGCTGGGAGAGGCGCCGAGCTCCGACAGGCGCCGCCCATACAGGACGCCAAAACACGGGCCTTGCGATGCTAACAGCATCTGAAAGGCGGCAGGATCGGGTGGAGGAGAAAGGAAGAAGGATAAGGATGACGGGGAAACGATGCGGGCAGAGACGATGCAAGCGAAGGAAAGGACGAAGAAAAGATATTGAAAAGCAGGTTGAGGAGGAGCATGGAGAGGAGAATGTACAAAATGTGAAGAGAAGAAACAATTGATTAGGAGGAAAAGGAGAAGACACATGGACGATGACAATAACCAGAAGGATAATGAGTGCGAAGAGGAGGAAGAAGAAGAAGAGGAAGAGAAAGAAAGTTTCAAACATGTGCAAATAATTCATATACATTATAAATAAGATAACACACACACACACACACACACACACACACACACACACACACACACACACACACACACACACAGACACAGACACAGACACACACACACACACACACACAATCAAGAAGGTTAATCATCTCATTACCTCTCATTAAATCCATCCGCTTCTATATTTTTTTTCTTCATTTTTCTGTATCTCTTGCAACTGTGTGTGTATATATATATATATATATATATATATATATATATATATATATATATATATAAATATATATATATATATATATAAATATATATATATATATATATATATATATATATATATACTATCTTCGTTACCTTATACTAACTTACCTTCCCACCTGTTCTATTCTTACCTATTTATCCATTTACCTGTTTTTTTCCTACCTATTTGCATTCTAACCCATCTATCTATACCTTTCATCTACCTGTTCTCTTCTCTCATCATCATTTCCACCTATCTACCTAAGCTTACCCCCCAACACACCGCCATAACCTTAAGACTAAGTTACATAAAAAAGTAGATATGAAGATAGTACACGAAGTTACCTAATATATCGTATCGAAGTAGGTAAATACATACATATACGTACATATACACACCTACACGCACATACTCACCATACTTACAGTCCCGGCCAGCACCACGCACCATCCCCAACCACCGTCAGGAGCTGTTCTCTGTGTCACCGTCGCCTTTGGGTCTTTCTCCGACTCTAGGATTGGAGGGAGCAAATATATGAAGAAGAAAAAAACATCCAGTCATTTCCTTTTTCTAATAAGTTGGTATGCAAAACACTACTTGGAAAAGGGTAGTCTTGTAACTTTTTTTCCCTTCTCCTCCTCCTTTTCCTCCTCCTTTTCCTCCTCCTTTTCCTCCTCCTCCTCCTCCTCCTCCTCCTCCTCCTCCCATCAGTCACCTTGGAGCTTCGTGATATCCGGCCGCCTATCCCCGTTCAGCAGCAGCTCTTCCTTGTCACAGTCCATGTCCACCTCTTCCACCTTTCCCGCCTTGCCCTTCATTCTCCTCGCAGCAGTGGTGGTGGTGGTGGTGGTGGTGGTGGTGGTGGTGGTGGTGGTCCTGTGTGAAAGAAAAAGACAAATTATGAAGTGTCAATACATGTAGTTTTTTTTTCTTTCTTTCTTATTTACTAGAAGAAACCCAAAATTTGATATAGTTTAAGAGTAAAATTTACTTGATTGTAAAATGAACATGATATTCCAAAGCAAAATTATTCTAGTTAGTTAAGTTATGTAACCAAATGTTGCGACGATATCAGGAAAATGCCATCTAAAGGGTAAAATTGAAAATTAAAATAACCAATGTGACTTTGCCTTAAGAGTAAAAGTTTATGTTCTATTAGTAAAAGGAAATTGAAAAAAATGTAAAAGAATAGAAAATACTATTGTAGTTACAGAATCTAAACTGACATAAGAGAAAACTTAAAAGAAAAAGAAAATAGTAACAGTTAAGGAGAAAGATTACAAGATTATCAGTCAAGGAGGAAGATTTATGTTATCAGAATATATAATTGTGTCAAGAACACAGAATAGTTTGCTCATGTAAGAGTTTTCTAATCGAAGCCTCTATTTCGATATGCATGAAAATGGTATTACGGACCACTACATAAACATAACTGTCGGTATATTGTGCGCATTGGAATTTGATACACATTGAATTAGTAACATCTGTAAATAAATCATACATATTTATTTATTAATTTATTTATATATTGATTTATCTATTATATTTCTTTTTTTATTGACGCATCTTTTTCTCCTTTCTTCTTGTGGTGATGATGTAATCTGTGTTTATGATAACCAGGAACAGAGGGAGTGGGGCAGACACTCAAAAGCTTCGGTGTGACAAATTTGACGATATAACATATACGTTCAATAAATTAGTTTGATGAAAAAAAAACAATTAACAAACAAATAAGTAAATGGTAAATAAATGAATAAATAAGACAAATAAATTACCGTTTCTTGCATAAGTAATAGGATGAAATTATGATCATAACTTACTGGCCCGCAGCTGCAAAGACTTCCACTCGTATGTATGTGTGTGTGTGTGTGTGTGTGTGTGTGTGTGTGTGTGTGTGTGTGTGTGTGTGTGTGTGTGTGTGTGTGTGTGCTACCTTATATATGATATATATATATATATATATATATATATATATATATATATATATTAATTTTTTGCACGAATAATCATTGAAACTTTCTTCCTCTTTCTCCTCTTCCTCCTCCTCCCTTCATCCACCTACTTATATTTTCTTTCGTCTTCGTCCTTTTCCCCTCTTTTTCCTCCTCCTCTTTGCCCTGATTATTCATCTCGTTATCGTCCTCTAGCGGTCCAAGTCAATACAATTCCTGGTTGGAATCCAGTAGCTTTTGTAGCACACATTGTACGTATTGTACATAATTAATTAAACGGACATCGCTATATCTATGTCGTGCCGTCCTCCTCCCTCTCTCTCCCTCCCATTATTTTCTCTCTTCTTCTTTTTTTTTATATTCAAGGACATTCTGTTGTCAATGAACGCAAGCTCTATGTTGTCAATGAACGCAAGCTCTCTGTTGTCAATGAACGCAAGCTCTCTGTTGTCAATGAACGCAAGCTCTCTGTTGTCAATGAACGCAAGCTCTCTGTTGTCAATGAACGCAAGCTCTCTGTTGCCAGAGAACGCATGCTCTCTGTTGCCAGGGAACACATGCTCTCTGTTGCCAAGGAACGCATGCTCTCTGTTGCCAGGGAACGCACGCGACACAAAACATAACATTTAGGTGAATCCTGAATGACATTTGGCCACAGTTTGCTTTGTTCCTCTCCTCACTCACTTTCTCTTACCGGCATCTGTGTTTATTAATTGATTTTTTGGGGGGGTGTTATTGAAAGAGATAGAGATTGCTTTTGCACTTTTATTATTTTTTTTACTTAATACGAAACGATAAATTTACATAGCAGTTCTCTCTCTCTCTCTCTCTCTCTCTCTCTCTCTCTCTCTCTCTCTCTCTCTCTCTCTCTCTCTCTCTCTCTCTCTCTCTCTCTCTCTCTCATTCGTGTTCGGAGAGAAATTTGGTTGTATCAATCAAATGAACCCATAACCGAACCCGTGAATCATTTCTTCTATAACACACACACACACACACACACACACACACACACACGAAGAAGAAAAAGAAGAAGTAGAAGAAAAAGAAGAAGAAAAGAGATAAAAGAAGTAGACTACTCGTATTTACACATTCTAGTTCCACTGCCACCCTACTCGTTATGCAACAAGTGACACATATAACAAGAAAAAGAAGAAGTAGAAGAAAAAGAAGAAGAAATAAATAGGGAATAACAAAAATAACGACAGAGAAGAGGAAGAAAACAATGTAGATCTCAGGTCAAGAAAAGAAAAGAGATAAAAGAAGTAGACTACTCGTATTTACACATTCTAGTTCCACTGCCACCCTACTCGTTATGCAACAAGTGACACATATAACAGAGATACAATCACAGGAAAAGCTGTCACCCTTTTCCTCGATAATCAGTAACCTATATTAAAACGCACGCACAATGGGATCCTTAATTTACCATTTATATACTTCGTGTACATACGTGCATAATAACTAATAAGATCGTTTTTACAACATTATGCTACTCCTCTCCTCCCCTCTCCTTAACTCCCCGCCCCACCCAGCTCTTGGCCTCCACGAAGCTCACGTTCATTTTTTTTGTTTGCTCTTTTTTTCACCACAGCGGAGGTATGTCAAGTTAAAAATAAAATATTTTTGTTGTGTCCTGATATGAGCTAGTCCTCATTCATTACACTGTGGACCAGACGTTGTGTTGTGGTGTGTGTGTGTGTGTGTGTGTGTGTGTGTGTGTGTGTGTGTGTGTGTGTGTGTGTGTGTGTGTGTGTGTGTGTGTGTGTGTGTGTGAAACATGGAATGGAGAAGAGGAAATGCACCTCATCAATAACGTTGCATTATATATATATATATATATATATATATATATATATATATATATATATATTTGTGGGCCCTTGGCCGGCAGCATACGCCCTTAGCCGCACCTCACACAGCACTCCCGTGAGGGAGCACACCCACACACACACACACACACCTGGTTGAACGTCACAGCAGCCTGCGGAAAGGTAGGTGCAGCTGCCATTACACTCGGTGATGCTTAATAAAATAAAGATGGGTGGAGACGCACACGCACACGCACGCACACACACACACACACACACACACACACACACACACACACACACACACACACACACACACACTTCAAAGTTATTTCGGATAGCATATGGTATAGTTATGAGTGCAGTTCTCTTGTCAAGTATCCAGTGAAAGATAGAAACCTATAAAAAGAGAGAACACATAACTGATATTACGATACCCATTATCGAAACACATATTGTCACACGCACCCCAACACGATAGCAGCAATAGTAACAGCCAAACCAACACAGAAATACAGGAAGATATACTGTGATGATTGAATAGACGCTTGTAAAACTCCTGATATTGCGGTTACTTAGTGAATTCTCAGGTGTGTTATCCTTCTTGCCCCCAGCAAGTGTGAAGCTCTGACACGTGTGAACAGATTTACCTACTAAGTTTTTCTGAGTCAATATGTTCGCCTTGTAGTTGTGTTCTACCACCTACCATCCATACTAGCTCCAGACAGCCATGATAAGATTTGATAGAGTAGTTTAAGTAGTACATGTTTGAAGGAAATGTGAAAAATAAGATTTGTCCTCTATATCTCTGAATGAGGCCATGAAGATATAGAAACTCTCTTATGGAGGAATGAAATGCAAAATTTTGAAAGACACTGTTAATGGGAGGCGAGGATACAGACACTAATTAGCACTTACTTGCATCAAACTTTACTGAAGGATTGAAGTTTTTTTTATAATATATTCCTTAGTTGAAACGGGCTTGAACGAAGCCGAAGTTAGACTTGCAAGCGACTCCCAAGACATATGAGAGAAGCCTAGTTCATTGTTTTGCAAGCTGTGATGAATCTTTACTCTTATCACACGCGAGTAGCAAACTTCATAATTTTACGTAAACTTCTTGTTCATTTCATTTGTTAGAAAAGAAGTACCTTAACTAGGAAGAATTCTGCAGATAGATTTTGTTCGTCCTTGAAGGTAGTCTATTTTTTTCCTATCTAAGTGCCGCTCTTTCAGTCACGACAGCAGAACGCAGCTATCTTACACCTTCCTCCTCAAGAAACTCGTTTTCGACTAGCTGACAAGCTGAGCGTGTGGTGGGTGACGGGCTCGAGCTGCAAAGGTCCGTCGCTGTGCTCATGCGCAAAGCTACAGGTATTGTGCACCTTGGTTTCCACAGCCTTAGCAGCACGGTGTAAACAAGAAAAAATTTAATAAAACGATAACAGTTTTCATTTGACATTACTTTTGAAAAATCATCTGATAACATTTCGCGAAAACGTTGACCTAGACTGTCCCGTAACTACACTGAGGTCTTATAATATTACTTTACTAGTCTTATTTTACTTTTGGTTCGTACACACAGCGTTTAATAGAAGCATGGGTGAAGTTGAATTTTGTTTTGAAATCCCCTTGTCCACATGTTTCGCAAGAGGATTGTGAGGAGAATTGTTATCGATTTCGATTATCCTTACGTTTCGTTTTCAACATTTCCATTTTTATATTTCAGGTTAGACATAATTATTATATTACGCCCCTTGACTAAAAAATGGAAGCCTCCTATTTTCGGAGGCGCGTAGCATCTTTTGATTCTCTTCATACGTATTTACCTTTTTTTCGTAGGAGAGAGAGAGAGAGAGAGAGAGAGAGAGAGAGAGAGAGAGAGAGAGAGAGAGAGAGAGAGAGAGAGAGAGAGAGTGCAATGCCAAACGGAATTTTAAAAAATACATAGCCCCCTATATATATATATATATATATATATATATATATATATATATATATATATATACACACACATGTGTGTGTGTGTGTGTGTGTGTGTGTGTGTGTGTGTATTTTATATATATATATATATATATATATATATATATATATATATATATACACACACATGTGTGTGTGTGTGTGTGTGTGTGTGTGTGTGTGTGTGTATTATATATATATATATATATATATATATATATATATATATATATATAAGAGAGAGAGAGAGAGAGGAGAGAGAGAGAGAGAGAGAGGGGGTTGGGGGGGCAGGAGTCAGGCAGGAGTCTGCGCGTCGCTGTCAACGGGTGCACTTCAGCAAGCTTCCCTGTAGAGGCTTCGGTTCCACAAGAGTCTGAACTCGGGCCCATATTGTGGAACATATATTTCAATGACCTTCTGCACAGTGCCCCTTCAGCAAGTGCCTATGCTGATGACTGCATCCTCTCATGGACCTATGCAAGGGAGGATTTGCAGGACGTGGTGCAGTCTGTCAACAAGCAGCTGACAGACATAATGGCCTGGGCTGACAGGTGGCAAGTCAAGTTTGCCCCTGATAAAACTCAGGCCCTGGTGATATCACGCTTTCAGGAGGACACTAGACAGCTGCAGGGGAGACTGAGGCTGAGACGCGACACCATTCCTCTGCAAGACAGCGTTGACATCCTCGGTGTGGAGGTGGACTCCCAGCTACGTTTTGACCGTCACCTCGAAAACGTAGCGAGATAAGCCTCCCAGAAGGTGACTGATGCGACGCCTGAATCACCTCCTCACTCCCGACGGCCTGCTGACCCTGTACAAGGCTCAGGTCAGGCCGATCATGGAGTATGCGCCACTCACCTGGATGTCCAGTGCCCGTTGCCATCTTAACCTGCTGGACCGGGTGCAGAGGCGGGCAGAACGACTCATCTGCGGCGCCAACCTGCCAGGACATCAGCAACCGTGGCGACGACAACAGCACCAACGCCAACAACAACAGCAGCTGCAGCCGAGCCAGCAGTGAGGGACAGTCTAGACCACAGACGGAGAGTTGCCGCGTTGACTGCTTCACAAGGCACAGATTCAACAAGTGACCCACCTAAGGGACCTGGGAACAGCCTGGAGGAGGTCTGAGCGTAGCACGAGGACAGTGCTGAGCAATGACTCTCTCCTGGAGGTGCCAAGGTCCCACTCCAACACCCACCAACGTTCCTTCTCTGTGGCAACTGTGGTATTGTGGAACTCTTTCACCACAAACGTGGACGTGTGGCAGTTGTAAATTCAACAAATGAAAGTTGCCACCCACTTGTGGCTCCGTCTCCACCTTCCATAAGACACTCATATAACAGTTAGAATTTTTTTTTTTTTATGTACTATTTTTTAAATCTTTAATGCAAATATTTTATTATTTTAGATATTAGTAAATGCTTTAAAATAATTACTAATGACAAAAGTCATTTTAGCATGTAGACCCATAAACTGTATATATGTCAGTACCTAAGTTTAAATATAAAGAGAGAGAGAGAGAGAGAGAGAGAGAGAGAGAGAGAGAGAGAGAGAGAGAGAGAGAGAGAGAGAGAGAGAGAGAGAGAGAGAGAATGAAAGTGACCATCCCTCTCTTATATGCTATTCTGCCACATCTGAGAAATACTTTCTAGTGGAAATTTGATGGAGACTCAGGACTCGGGTGATACTTCAAACTACTAACGTTATCTAGCATGATATTAAAGGCGTAGGGAAATAATAAAACACTGTCGCCTCACTATATTCCCTTTTTCATGATGAAAGAAATTCTTCATATTCAGCTCCATGCAACACATAATAACAACAAGTCATTATTAGTAATTCATAAAACAACTTTGTTATTGTAGTCATTTGTATGTGAAGCGAAACAAGGCATTTATTGCAGCGCACAGTGGTGTCACTTACTGAGGGGCATCGGGTAATCACAACAATTACTACGATCCATATAGTTTTATTTCGTTACATGTCAATGACCAGTAACTTTCTTGTTTCTCAATTTCATCTTTGAGATCTTCCATGCCCACGTAGAGTAAAACAGATGATATAAGAGACAATGGCAGAGAGGAGGCGGCAACATCGTGGGTGGAGGGGCGGCGGCGCCACGCACAGATGTCGAGGGTTGGAGTTTGATTCCAAGCACAATAACCAATTTTGGCAACTGGTAAGCCTTGTTTTCAATAATTTTACCAATGTTGATGAAGTACTAGATGGCTTTTATCATCAGGAGAAGCAAGAGTGGCTGTACCATTGGTTGTAGGCAGGAATAGTGTGGTGATGCATTGTGTGTCTGGCTGGGGGCCAATGGCTGTCCCGCGTTCATGGGGGAAGGATGGTGATTTACAACTTTTGCTCGGCGTGGCTCATCGTACCCACCACCCATGTGACACTTCCATCCAGAGATTGTTATTATTTTTTTTCTTCACATTCTGCGTGGGTAGTTATTGGCATTGGCTGTATAGGTGTTGAGAGGGAGGAGAGAGGCTAGTGGAATAGGATGAGCAGCGGATGATGGTGGTGGTGGGCCTAGCCAGGGTTAGAAGACTTGTTGGGGTTATACCTCCATTTCCAACTTTAAATTATTCACCAATTATAAACATACTTAAAATATCCCTAGTGCTTCGAAGTCAATCGTTGGATTGGTGGTGCAAACCTAGACAATTCAATTAAGTAATCATCAACTTAGACCACTGATCGCGCAATGTAATTTGTATTTAGTGTATGGCTGATATTATTTTCTGATGTATAAGATATTTAATTTGGTTTATTCTGCATGATATTATGAAGCTTGCATTTCTGGGGGGCATTTTTTCAGTATTTCTAATGTTTTCATCTTTCATTTATTATTATTATTATTATACTGTGACTACATCTCTTAAGCTTGTTTGTATTCGTGTGTTTGTGTGTGTGTATTATATATATATATATATATATATATATATATATATATATATATAGTAAAAGTGCAGAATAAGGCCTTCTGCCCTTTCTTTTTTATCTCCTTCCCTACATACTAAACATAGTGTACTCAACACATCTGTGAAGGTTTCAGGCGGGGGTCACCATTATTTAGCTCGCAAAACGTCTTTGAAGTTATGTTAGGTTAGTCAGATTATGTTAAGTTATGGTCAGGTTAAAGTTGTTAGGTTAGGTTACGGTTATGTTATGGTTAGGTTAAGTTAGGTTAGGTTCGGTTCAGCTAAGTTCGATTATATAAGATTTTTACATTTTATTACCCAAATCCAGAAAAAAAATCTTAGGGTTTGAACCCTAACTTTTGGGTAATAAAATGTAAAAAATTTAGATAACCGAACCTAACTGAACCGTACCTAACCTAACAACCTTAACCTAACCATAACTTAACATAACATAACATAACATAACAACTTCAAAGACGTTTTGCGAGCTAAATAATGGTGACCCCCGCCTGAAACCTTCACAGATGTTTTGAGTACACTATGTATTGTATGTAGGGAAGGAGAGAAAAAGAAAGGACAGAAGGCCTTATTCTGCACTTTTACCATATATGTTTATATTTATACATTATACAACTTGTGGTTGTAATTCATCATTATTGAATCTATTTACATTACAAGAGGTTTAAAGTAATTGATTTACATTTTCTCCTTTGACATAGAAAAACGAGTCATGGTAGAAACATAGCTTTTCAGATACACTATAACATTCCAGTGTAAGAACAGGGCTCTCAAGATGCACGACTCTATTAATTTATTCATAATGATCATGAAGGAGGTGGGTCCTTGATTCTCCGGTCAGTCAATGCCCACTGCTCATAGATGTTTACCCACACATACCTCCCCTTTTCACTGCTCAGTCTGGCTAGTGTTGGAATACCATTATTACATGGCCTGAATGTTGCAGTGGCTTGATAAATATCTTCAGTCAGCTAACATCCCCCCACTGCCTAATGCGATGAGATGAAAATTTCATTTGGTTCAGAATAATATCCAACTTTGTTCAAGTAATTTTGTATATTTGCTTTCAGTTTAATGTATTCACTATGCAGGAGGTATACATTCTGTCATGGAAGTAAAATGTTGTGGATTGCTATATTAGGCTAATCTTTATTATCATCACCGTAAATGATGTAAATGAACATGTATCTCACTGAAAATAAGACCGTACTCTTATCTTAGTTCCTTTGTTGCAGGCAGCTGGGTAAGGCAGCAACACCTCACCCAATGGACAGGAAGGATTTCAGGTAATTCAGTTATGTGGTCATATAAGTTTTGTTGTGTCATATTTTGCTAAAGATGAATGATTTTAAAGGTTAAGTATGCACATCATTACATCATTCATTCTCACTGATTACTCGTGACTGGAGGCAGTTCAAGTTAACAGTTTCCACTCACCTCTCACATAGTAATCATTCAAGTGTTTTAAAATGGGCATATCCATTATGTTGATGAAACATCTGAGAAAGGTGGGAAGGTAGAATTATTGATGTAAACAAAATATTGCTATTATAGTGTGAAATTTGTCCGTGATGGTCGTGCCATGTCATATGATCTTAGATGGAATGTGTGGTTTGAATTTGTGTTCAGTCTTAAGAATGACTTAAGAAACTGACTGCCTTTATGTAATGTGATTGCTGTTATTTCTTAACATACTGTTTCTTGTATGGATCCTCAGCTGCATTCAGTTTAGGAAGGTGGTTGTGATGATTTAATTTGATCATCATGAGGTACGGAACTGTCTTTTTGCGTTATAAATGCTTGATGAAGAAAGAGAAAGCAAAGCTTCTTTAGGAGAGGTCTTATACCCTGCCGTTTATTTTTTTCAGTGACAAAGTTAGAAGTAATTATGAATTGAAGGAAAAAAAATACACTAGTACTTTGGAAGCATTGTGTAAGAAAAATATAAATGGTGGTGATGCACGTTTTGCTCAATGATGCAAGTCATCCTCTACAGCAATAAAGTGTCTGACCTTTATATAATCAGCTAATTAAGCTTCATATGGGCACACCTTAACGGCAGAAATAACACTTATTCCTAAGCCTAGCAGATATGTATAACCTTTGCTGTTCAAATCATACTTGAGCTGGTTGTAATTTTGCATAAATGCCATTTCTCCTTTTACCTTAGCAGACCTGTATGGCCATTCTTGTTCAACCTGGTGGAGTACTTTTCCCATGTACTTGTGATATCATTTGCCTTCACTAGGCTGTATTGGCAGGACAGCTCTTAGGATGTCATTCTGTTCTTAGCTTCTGAGTCCATATTTTAGGAAGTGAAGAAGAGGGAAGAAGGGCCAGAGAAAAGCTGTGTTTGTATGGAAATGAAAGTTGTTTATGTGGATATGAATAGATATCAAGAAAAACAAAAGTTTACGTCAAGAGAAGAGCCGTTTTCATGCCATTATATTGTTGGTAGACACAGTCAGACAAAGTTGTCTAGGGTAACATTATGCATTTCCATGTGCCTCGCCTTGTTAATAACAAAACAATCCGTGCTTGTATTTAATTCAGTGTTGGATGTTCCTAGTCTCATCATTCACGCAATATATTTTTCAGATTGGAAATTTGTTGTGTAATATGACAAAATTGAAAATTGTAAGTGTTTTCCAAAAAGGTTGAATATGGCAAAACTATTTAAGATCATTAAAGATGTATTGAATTCATAGAAAGCCATGTCAGAAAGCATCTGTAGTTTGGGTAGCAGCATTGCATGTTTAAGAACTCCCACAGTATTGAAGTTTGTATAGTTTATTTAAAGGTTGGCCAATTAATTATGTATAAGCCAAGTACAGATTAACATTGTTACTAAAGAGTTGTGAAGATATGTATTCCTCTCACTTTAGGTTTGCAGTCTTCTATCTGCATTTCAATATTGTAATTATGAAATTAGCTGATTGTCAGTGTTTATTTTACCACCAACATTAAAATCCAGAAAATGAGATCAGATTTTGTTAATATGCTTCAGTCTTGTGGCTTGAATTTTGTTAATATGTAGCCTTACTATGTTAATATAGACATAAAAGTATTCATCATAGATTGGTAAAAAGCTCTGTGCCATGTTTTTTAGAAACTGCCAAGGAGATGATAGTCACAAAGAGATTTCTCTGCAATCTTATTTCTTTTAAATGATAGGTTAACAAACCTGGTAGTGATTCCTAGAATTGTGAAAATATATGTTTGTAGTGTTTCTAACATCAGTGTAAAATGTTGCCAAATATTGTGTTGTAAGTTATAACATGCATTGTTAACATAATCATTTTGGCTGAATATAGTTGCTTTATTGACACAAAATTTCTTGACCACAGTTTACCTGGCACCAACACCACTATTTTAGTGATTATGGACAGATTGATGGGATATTTTACCATCTCAGTCATGAGAAAGAGATGATTAAAAAAATTATTAAAGACTATAAGGTTACTTAAGTATTGTCATGTGAAGGAAAGTTTTGAATTTTTGTGAGCAGTTTTTGACCACCTTCAAAATTGCTTTTTGTGCCTGTCCATATCCAATATGAGTGCTAATTCTAAGTATGTAATTACAGGTGCCACGTAACCTGAGAGTCATGGCGCAGTGAGGTGGATAATGGAGTGAGGGCGGGTTGTGTTGTCACACTTCAACATGGACCACTTGGCCCCTTCCTCAGGGGTCAATTGGTATACCAGTTATAATGCTTTTGGGGAATTGTTGGCAGCAACCCCACTGCTGCCCCCAATGGAATTAGGAGGGGTGGATGTGGGACGGCCATACAACCCTCAAGCACATGTGCACTATCCCACTCAAGTTGAAGGGTTGCATTATGGACAGGAGGTCAGCCATCCCAGTGTTGTTACTGCAGAAGAGGAGTATTTGTTCCAGGAAAAAATTCTACCTCAAGCACAGTCCAAGGGTCTCAACAGGGTGAGAGTGTCTGTTGGGGAGAAGATATCATGCCAGGAGTGTGGTGCAACATTTGCCTGTGGTGCCAACCTGAGGAATCACATGAGGATCCACACAGGAGAAAGGCCATTTGTATGTGAGGAATGCGGGGCTTCCTTCACGCAGCGGTCAAACATGCGCAGCCACAAACGAGTGCATACTGGGGAACGACCATACATGTGTGGCATATGTGGCCAGACATTTGCTCGTTCTTCCCACTTGCCAGGACACATGCGGACACACACAGGGGAGAAGCCTTTCAGCTGCCCACAGTGTGGCCGATCCTTTGCCACCAACCAGATAATGAAGAACCACATGAGGACCCACACTGGTGAGAGGCCCTTTGTCTGTGACGTTTGTGATGCCACCTTTGCTCAAAGCTCCTGCCTCGCCACACACAAAAAGATACACACGGGGGAACGTAATTTCAAGTGTGGGAAGTGTGGGAAAGCCTTCATTTCCAGATCAGGGCTGCAAACACATGAACGGGTGCACACAGGAGAAAAGCCCTACAACTGTGAGAGATGTGATAAGTCTTTCAGAACATCCTCTTATCTCTCTAAACACAGACAGAAATATTGTGGTAATGAAAGTTTTGTAAAAGTAAATAGGCAATCAGACCTAAGTAAAACGATAAAAAACCCAACAACCTCAAACAAATTGAGTAAATGTAAAAAGAGGTTGAAACCAGTGAGTCACCCCTCTTCAAAGCGGACCAGAGTCAAGAGAACACAGCGACCCAAGAGAAACAGAAATGGTTTATGCAAACGTGAGTCTACTGCCAAGCCAGAGTGGTACAGGCTGTTGGAGGAGGATGTTAATGTTACAGAAAAGAATGATCTAAATAGAGGAAGCTGTCATGACAAAAATGGAAGTGGAACTGGTGATGTCTTACAGATGAGGTTGAACAGTGAGACAGTTTCTGCAGCTTACAACCAAGAAGAGATCACAAGCAGTGAATGTAAATCTAATGTAAATGAGGGCCAGGTATTGGCTAGACCACTTCAGGGTGTCATGATTGGACAAAATTTGGATATCAAAGTAGAGGAAGAAAGTTTACCTGAAGAAAGTACCTCTGTAAATAAGACTACCACAGTCATTCCACAGGACAAGCTTATTGGTGACAATGAAGTGCTACGAGTGCCAACCCTTGAAGGAGAAAACATTAGTGAGGAAACTGAACCTTTTAAGCAGACTTTTCAAGACATGAAGACTTTCAGTAAGAGCCAGTGTAGCCTCTCAGATTCTCAGCAACAAGTTCTCCAACCTCAGGACCAAGGCACAAGAGCACATTTGATAGAAAATTACTTCAAGGAAATTAACAGTACCGGCTTTACTGAAGGTGAATATGAGGAAATATCAAGCTCTCCTGTGATGGATGCTCAACACCTTCCACAGCTGGCTGATATTACCATAGCCTCAGAGGTGCCACAACATAGCAACGGTGTGAAAAGTGGGTCAGCTCTATGGTACTCCAGGAGCTACATGTGACAACCCTCAACATTTATTGCTCAAAGTATAATTATTGTATTGTATACATCAAATTATGAGGTACAAATATTACTAAATTAAGGGTTTAAAGATAGATAGTGGCATTGAAGGCCTCAGACTTGGCCAAGGCCAGTACGGTGGTGGTGGTGGTGGTGTGTTTGCTCCATTGTGACCATACCCTGGTGGAAGCCAGTGTAAGGTGTGGCAACAAGTAATAATATAATGAGTACATTCATGTACTAGGCTAGGAAAGTTTTATCTAAAATATATTCCTTCTGAGATAATGAATTCTGAAATGTACTTTCACTGGTTTTAGATTGAAAACTCAGTGGGACTGATTATTGTTATAGCTTGGTTTGCTGATCAGTTGTGAGCCATATGAACTATGAAGGTACCTAAGTTCCTTGGCTGTTGTTTTCAATTAGCGCAGCCTGTCGGGAGACATGAACACTCCTAGTTTGTCATGTATGTACCTTGTAACATCAGTAGTATGAGGGCTTGGCAGGGATATGTGGGTGATCATGGAGAAGCCACAGTTTCTGGGACAAAGACTGGCAAATGGAGTTCTTCATTGGTGCTAGTGCAATTTCACCCCATTTTTCAATTTTAGTCTGGCAGAAACAAAACTAAAGTAAGGTGTGAATACCATTAACTAAGATAGCATTGTGTCTCCCCCCACTTCTCTTTGTACTTGTATCCCAAAAGTCTGAATGAGTTGGACAGTACTGGGAACAAGTCTTGTATTTATTGTGATGGCATTATTATATAATTTGTTCGGTAATTATATGCATTTGAGACCAGGCCGTGAGTCATATACTCATGATTATGATTTAAAGTTGTTGGACATCAGTGGCATGGCTCCCTTTGTAGAGGGCATCAGGGAGATGGGTGGGTAGAGGGACTAGCTCAAGAGCAGACTATAATGGTTCTATTTGTTTTCTGTGCCATAATTAGTGAGCCATAGGAGGTCTCGTGCTCCTTGGCCTGGTCTGCTTGAGCTGCTACATGATCCTTGTTAACTACTGAAAAGGCGGCTCTGTCTTTTGTCTTAAAGAATGTGATCTTTGAGCAGCTGAGGAACCATAGGTTAAAAATAATTTGGATTAAGTTTTTTGAAACACTCCACTCCCAAATCATCCTTGATTTAATTTTCTTTTTGGCCAGTCCAAGATTAAGTTCTTCCTATTATCTTGATAGCATGACACTTAGTAAATGTAATGGTAAAGAAAACTCAAAATTCTCAGTAATTAATATTCATGGTTGAATTTATCATATACATCCTAAAAGAGACTGAAAATACAAGGATTCGAATAAAAACATAAGGATTGTCAATATTTCTGTACAAGTGACAACATCAAGAAGTAACATCTTTTATTCAGTGTTATCATTGGCATTTAATTTCTGACAGGACAATCTTATTCAGGAAGCAGGAATCCTTCTGTTTCCAAGCCCATTGCCACTGTGACGGTGCTTTGGGACCAGAGTTTGTGGTCCGATACTGTGATGTAATGTGCAGATATACTATTGCCATATTTTCACGACTATATGCCTAGCTTATATCTCCCTTAATGGGGGTTAGCAAAGACAAGGTAATTAGGGTTCGGGGAGACATTACTCTCTCTTCCCCTCCCCCTCTGTGCCTTGTATTTTTATAGGAGAGAATATAGAGGAGAGGCTTCCCATACTCCTCACTATTGGTTGCCCTTTATGACCTTCGGAATATCGTGGTAGTATTCCTGTTTGATCAAATTTGGTGCGGGGAGGGAGAAAGGATAAGCTAAATATGAAATGACATGGGTAAATCCTGGGACTCTGTTGTGGATATAACCCTCCCTCCCCCCTCATTTCCATTTGCTTGACTGACCTGACACAGTGTTTGGGCGGGGTGTACTTCTATGAAGGCCTAGTGGTAAAGTTAAAGGAGTGTATATGTATATGTGTATGTGTGCCTTGTCTTGGCTACCCCCTTTTAGGGGGATAACAGCCTGGTATATAGATAGATAGATTATTACAGACCCCAACACAACTAAAAATATGGAGTTATGATTATATAGCTGTAGCCTATTAGTGCTCGTGTTACAGACTCGTAGGTTCGTACAGTTTGCTCGGTTCAGGTTTTGATGAACTGACTATAGTTATGCTGATTATGTCTTATGAATCGTTCTGGAAACCTCATTTATCTTAAGTGATATTTATGTGTAGTTGTGCTAGGAGTTTGATATTTAGTTTTGATTTATCATTGAATCACACAGTCACAGCAGTGTGGTGAAAATTTTGCTAACGCAACTATACCTCAGATATTAGTCCCAGGTAAATAGAAAATGTTTTTGCATTCTGAAGTATTGTGTTGGGTCCAAATAAGGTTATCTGAGTTGTAAGCTCAATGGTCACTTATATAAGTTTCTTTTTTTATTTACATGCCCTTGTCATTCATTTCCATGTTTCATTATTGCCATTGTGTTTTATCACAATTGATGGCCATGTCTATTCTGCACCATGCAGATGCCAGGGGCTCTTTTAAGTCCCGTCACTGTAAGGAGAAAATCAAGTAACTAAATTTTCTGCAATTGAATACATGATTTTGAGGTATTTTAATTTTATAAGAGAAACATTTCAATCATGTGGTAATGAAACAAGGTTGACTACAAATGTATATACGTACTTGCATTATTATGAGTTATCCAGATCCTGAGTTGTTGATGTCAGCTTTCACTGTATTGATCATCTTTCTAAACTAATGAGATTGAAAATTACAATTTTTCTCCCTATCTATTGTTAATTTAATTATTTATTTATTTATTTTTGCCATCAGCTTTCACTTGTACACCAGCATCATTGATGACCTACAAGAAATTTCATGTGTTGTAGGAGACAGGTGGATGAGATGTAGTTTAGTTTTATCTACTTGATTATTTTAAGGTCCACAGCCTGAAAGTTACATGCCTATAGTTTGTTCATCCAGATCTGAACTGAGCAAACTGCATCACCCCATGCGAGTGTGTAAGCTGAACAATGATAGTCTTCTGACATGTTCACAACTGTGATTTTCCATTGTTATTACAATAGTTATTGGTTTCACAATTTCAGCATTTAACCATATTTGAGAAATACTTAAAGGCAATAACAATGACAAAATGCAAGCCTATCATAGGAAATAGAAGATTTTGATCAATAAATACTTGGTCTCTGACAATGTTGTAAAGTCAAGTGAAACCATTGACAGTGCATTCATTGACATGTTTGTTTATTTATTTAAATTACGTATTTTTTATGATGGACTTGAATTTTGTGATCATTACTATTGCAAATACTTTTGAAATATGATAGAATGCTGTAATTGTGAAAATGTAATACACAGTAATAACAATTGAAAATCAGAGTTTTGAAGAAAGTCAGTAGCCTATCAGCGCTCGGCTTACAGACTTGTGAAGGCTCGTGCAGGTGGTTCAGTTCAGGTCTGAATGAATAGACTATCCAAGACAGTGAGATAGATATATTTGATAACACAAGCATCTGAATAGTGCTGCATTGGTGCTGGGTGTGGCTCACCTGTTTCATACTTGCTCTGGTAGGAGGTTGGGAAAGATGGTCATTGGCTCTGTTTGGATACAGTGATTATAATTAATATGAGGTTAAGATCCAACGGAGGTCAGTGAGCGTGCAGGCTGTCACCCTATCCTGCCATAGGCCAGGTATGAACCACACACTTCACACCCTAAGTATTTGGTCCATTGTGACTCGGGATCTTCCCTCAAACCTAAACGCAGTGTGCATAGCTTACTTGATTAGAGAATAAATGTATTTCATTTGGTGCCAAACAAATGTTGCATGGAAGCTGAACTATAAACTGGCTAAGTCTGATGTAGGCAAGAGAGTGGAGGCATTATGCAATAATCCGGTGTGATAGTTTTGTGAAGCAAATGTTGGGAGAAGTGTTACTTGATAAAGTAAACTTTTAATTAGTAATATACATCAAAATATATATGAAAATAATTTCTCTGGGAATCTACTATGCAGCTATATAAACTTTATATGTAATGAAATAAGATTAAATATATTTTTACAGTTTGAGAGTTCATTTAGTTTAATTCATCCTTTAATAGAATATCCAATTTTAATTCATGTTGATACAGTATGAGAACAAATCTATAGAAATGGTAGCTCAGCCTTGGTACCAAATAGGTATGCGTTTGCAAGGTGAAGAAAATTACATGATGAATGGTGATCGCAAAGTTTTGTTTTAATGCAAGTTGTAAATGAAAAGGATGATGGATTAGCTTGTGTTGCCATGAATGTTGATAATGAAACTTCCAGCAAAATTTAATACAGTATAAATCTCCAAGTCTTCAGAACATTTCCCAAGCCAACTCTTCATTTCTTGTGTAACCCTCTCTCATACACACCTTGTCTCTGTCTCCATGCTAAATTTTCATTAAAATTTTTCATTTGACTAAAAGTATGTTGAAATAAGTTTCTGTCTACTTCACTTCTCTACGGTTTCAAAATTTTAAGATTATCACAGTGAAACTTTGTTATAGGAGAGCAGAGGAATTACATCAAATCCCAAATTATTCTACATTGGCCTGTCACCTTTTCACTGGGATGCACTGTGTTGTACAGTCCATATGAATTGAACACTGAAAAACAATTGTTTCATGTCCTGTGCAATGAAAAGAAAAGGATGTAGTATGATTGTGCATGTAACGTA
>JAPQNM010000042.1:8590670-8595670 GCA_029783475.1 Metacarcinus magister
AGTGTGAGTCCTGTGGAAGAGGCTTTGTGTGTAAATCTTGGCTTCAAGACCATTATAAAGTTCATACTGGAGAGAAGCCTTTTAAGTGTGACATTTGCAACAAATATTTCAAGGATAAATCTTACATAACAAAACACAAAATGAAGTATTGTGGTAATGATGGTTACAAAAAGCGATGGAGAAGACCAGGTGTGAAAAAGCCGCCAGGAAGAAAACCAAGTGCAATGAATCAAACGAAAGTCAAATTCAGTGAGGAGGATGACACAGATCAGTCCAAGAGACCAAGAGGACGACCTAAGGGATCCAAAAACAAGAGGAGCAGAAAGAGGAAAGCAAAAAGTGTGCGCAAGAAAAAGAATGTGTCAGCCACTGATTCTGACGCTGAATTTGAGGAACTTTTGAAGGAACATGAAACTGATACATTGGAACTTCCCAAGATGGAGGTGATTTCCAGCAACTCTGAAGAACGATCTGAGCTGGAGCTTCTAGACCAGTCACATTTAGAACAAACTAATGACCAAAACCATGAATACCAATATGAGTTTAATCCTGAAGATGATCCACTACACATAGAATCCAAGCAGAATGAGTCCCTTACACTGCCACACATTCCTGTAGTTCAGCTTCATGTTGCAATGCCTCACACACAGCTTCACGTGCATCACCTTCAGGAAGGTCACCTCCACCACACACTCCACCAGCCACAAGATCTTGTTCAACCTCAGAATAGGAATCAGCCTCAGAATTTAGTGCAGTCCCATAGTCACATGCAACCCCAGAATCTTGTTCAACCTCAAAATTTGGTGCAGCCTCAAAATTTAGTTCAGCCACAGAATTTGGTTCAACCTCAAAATCTTGTCCAGCCACAGAATCTTTCCCAAGCACAAAATCTTAGTCAACCCCAAAATCTTTCCCAGACACACAACCACTCACAGCCTCATAATCTCTCTCTAGCCCAAAACTTGTCACAGCCACAAAATTTGTCTCTTAGCCCCAAACTACTTCAATCACCAAATATCCATCAACCACAAAATCTTTCTCAGCCACAAAACCTATCACAGCCTCAAAATTTGTCTCAGTCAAACAGCATGTCACAACCTCACAACTTGTCACAGAACCAAACCCTTTCTCAACCCCAGAACCTTTCTCACTCCCAGAATATGTCTCAATCTCCTAATTTAAATCAGCCTCAAAATTTATCACAGCCTCAAAATTTGTCCCAAAATGACAGCTTATCACAACCTCAAAATCTTTCTCAGCCTCAGAATTTGTCTCAACCCCAAAACTTAAGTCAAGCTCATGTGTCACTTCAGGACCACTTAACACAACTGGAGCATCAACCTCAGAACATACATATGGTATATTATAATGCATGAACAATCTACCAGCAGAAGACACTTGGGTTCAAAATGAAGGGTGAATTTTTATTATATATTTTATGTATATATCTTTTTTTTTATTCAACAAAATACAGCAGTATTGTGATAATTATTACATGAATTGTGAACTTCCATGAATATTGTATTTAAAACATTGTTAATGAAACAGATTTAATTAAATGAAAATACCATTGTTTTCTATCAGTGATTTAGTACTGTGAACATATTTACTTTGCTTTATATAAAGTACCACTTTGAGTGGTTTGGGTAATAAGGGAAGTCATGGGACCGAAACACATAGATACTAACAGGCTGACATGCAAACCTCTAACTGGGAAGTAAAAAATCAGCCCAAACCAATGGTCATGTTGTCCATGCTTTAATGGCTGTTATCATTGTTCATAATTGATTATTAATTTTATGAATAAGCTCTCGCTGTATAACAAAAAGAACAAAATTTGTGCCACATCAGTGAGAAATTAATACTATTGGTGTTTTTTTCGTGGGACATAGTTCATTAGAGACTAATCATTAATGTTACAAACTATTACATCATATAGAAAATGTAATATCTATTGTTCATGGTTTACATAAACCATACATAGAGCATGATGGCATCATTATCATCATTTCAAAGGACAAATTTCATGTTCGCATAGGTCAGCCTGATGTCAACTCACCAAGCTGCACAGTGCAGTGCTACTTGTTTCCTGAAGTTTTCTGCCTTGGATCCCACCTCAAGATCTCATCCCAGTCGACTTTGGTTTACCTACTGTAACTCTACCTTCCACCTCAGTGTTTAACTTGCCTCACCCAATCATTCTCATTTTTTCTATCCATATGGCCAAAGCTGCTCAAATTCATAGCTCTTGAAAAAAAGTTATTGTATTGAGTAATGTTATAATGGCAGCCTATACTAATTAAATGCAATAACAAAATACTACTAACACTAGCAATCTTAGTCAGATATTGAACACATGCTGAAGGCACAGCAACAACTCATGATAGTGTGTTTTGGTAGCCAAGGTTGAGGGGGAAAGTTTATAAAGTCTGACAGTCTGCATGAGTCCTGAGTGGATGCTGCTGTTGTGTGTCTACAAAGTGAAATGACAGAAACACATACCACATGTACTTTGTATGGTCTGTATAAAATGGCTTGCCCTTAAACTTGGGAAGTGCTTGGGATTGTACAATTATGAACAATATTGTCACTGTATGTGTGTAACTATTCTGCTCCAACAAGTAAAAAACCACTAACCTCATGTACTGTTTGGGTGGTTTAATAAGTACTAGTAGCAGTTACTTCCAAATGAGTTAATGTTTTCTGTTGTGTAGCTGCAATTGGCAACATGTTCCAGATACTGTACTTGAGCGGACTGGGTGGCTCAGTGGGAGGGTACTCGGGATATGGCCACCAAGTCATGATCACATACCTTTCACAACACTCAGTCAGTGAGAGAAGTGGCACTGCTGTCATCTTACCAGAGGCTGTAAGGTCCTTGTTGCCTAGTGTCAGGATTCTTTAGTCTCTGAATCCAGATACCTGAGACCACCTCTAGTAGTCCTCATAGAAAAAAAGAGTAAGACAGGTGGCTAGATATAATGAGCCAAGGTTTTTGTACTTAGAAATTTAATAATGACAGTTGTAGCTTCATCCTGTGAGCATTTGTTCTACCATCATCAACAGTTGTTATTTTTGCACTTCATAGTGTGTGAAATTATAGGGTAAAAGTATGATATCAGGTATTTATATAATGAGCTTCAGAATTTTGTTATACAAAAGCTCAGGTGATTTTTAACTTTATCCATACATTACACGGGAGCTACATAATTTGTTTTTATACCCAAAAAGTGACATTTAGATCCCATTAAGAATATTCCTACCTCACAGAAGTAGTATTGATTAGGTATGGCAAGTCACTCATTAAAGATTATAATGAAAATATACTATCTGTTATAATGTAGTTGCATTAATAAGGATCACTTACAAGATTCAAACATTTTAGTAAACCAGTACAGTATTCCGAAGACTGTGACAAGTGCTTCTGTTGAAAGAATATAATTTTAAAAAACTCATTCTAAATATTGTATGGCAGGAAAGAGAATCAATTGCTAGATCTTTTATTTTTTAGTTTCCAGTCCTCTTTAAGGGGATCAAAAGCAAGGTAGATGGATACATAAGTTGGATAAATGTCTGGTGAATCAAACCTCCAAAGACTGTAACATGTTACACTTGAAATAGTGGTGCACTTAACCCTCATTTTAACGGACTTCAGATTTAAGAGACTCCATCCGTTACCGGACAGAACCATTTAAAAAGTCTGCTTGAGAAAAGTTTTCACTATGTGGTAGAGCAAGTGGTGCGGATGGTGAGAAGTTCCCACCAAATCAAGTATGTAACGTCAGTCAATGTTCACCTCTCGACCTAGCCACACGGTCTGACTGTGTTTGTGCTGATCTTCTGAGACTGCTGCCAAATGGCAAGCAACAGACTTTTTCAAGTAACAAACAAGTTTATTCCCCATTTAGTCCATTAAATCTATAGTTGAGTGTATATCCATAGGATCTGCTGGTTCTTCCTCCAACACCTCTAAAACACAGTTGTTTCATTATATAAAATGTTTTGACAAAGCATACAGTGATGAAATTCATAACGCTAAGTCCACATTGCAAAATTCAAAGTTTACTTAGCATCATTATTATTATTATGAAAGGCAGGCTTCATGTGTAAATAGAGCAGTTTTAGTCACTACACTTTATTCTGTAAAACTCACATCCTCTCACTTTCCAATCTTCTCTCAGATATTATTTTATTGCCCTCCTTGCAATCAGAACATCTATGCTTTGTTCACATATCTGGGCTGTGTTAAAGATGTTGTTTCATATGTACTATTATCTAAACATATCCAAACATATTCAGACTTTACAATGGGAAGCAGAACAGAGACAGATCTCTGAATGCTGTATCCTATTATGTCTGAAAATTATTAAAGTGTTGAAAAAAGAAACAGCATCTTTTGTATCTTATAATTGAGTACCATGACATTCCTATATTTAGCAGTACAGACGGCACATAGCCAAGTACTCAAGGCTTCCAATAGAAAAATAACATGATTTGGCTCATGAGGAAGGGGATTAATATTATAACATGATTGAATACTTGCCAGTGATAATACGGTTATGGTGGTAGGAAAAGTTGGGTTCTTATACATACATTGTTTGATTGTAAGAACATTTTATTTTGATATTACCTTACTGATACTTCGAGTAATAGAAAGAAAACTTAAAGGATTGATTAATACTTTCAGTGATATAAAAACAAAAAATTCACTGAAAGTATTATAATAATCGATAGTATCAGTTTTACAGTGATATAAAGAAAACTTAAAAGCTTGAGGCACTAGAAAGAAAAATGTTATATTACTATTTTTATCTATTCATATATATAAATTATATATTTTTTAGCTGACCATGTTGGTATGTTGTGTAGTGCAAGATACATGAGTGAAGACCACTAGGCAATTTCCAACTTATTATCTGTCTGAAAAGTGCTTCCACGTCAACTGTGACATCTTTATTGTCTCTTGCTCTGCCACATTCTGCAATATACCTACTTCAGTA
>JAPQNM010000042.1:8598170-8678170 GCA_029783475.1 Metacarcinus magister
TTCAAAACTGGTGCAGCCCTACGGTAGTAATGCACAGATTTACAACCAATTAATGTCAAGCTGGACAACCCCATGTTGCATATGATTTCCATTAATATATCATGGTTTATAAGGAGTAATAATGTTCAAGGCATGATTCTTAGTTTTAGGTTGGCATTAATGTGTGATAATGATGCATTAGTCTTCCTTCCTCAGCGAGCAGCCTGCTGGTGGTCACAATGGAGTGTTGGAACCACACGTTGCCAGCTCGTGCCACAAGATGGCGCCAAGGCCTTTGTTCACACTACTATTCAGACTTATTTGTAGCCTACCATCTCTTAGAACACATGTAAAAATAATAGAACTATATTAGTGAAAGAAACGTGTTTTTATTAAATATTTATCAAGATAATTGGAAGTTTCTCGATATTTTTATAGATTTTTACAAGACAATAGTGGCAACTGTGCAGTAAACAGAGAGGCTTCCGACTACTCCCATCGACGGCCAAACTTACTTCGAAAATCTTCCTTCCTGCCGAGTTCCTCCCGTGTTGGGTGAGTTGACCACCTTCCCCTGTTTCGTTAGTACCCTCAGGTTGTGTGGGCGGCGTGTAGCGACGGGCATGTGTCACATATAGGCAAGGAGGCGTGGGGTGGCGGCCCGCGGCCACCCTTCCGCCACAGACGCCACACCTCGCCAGACACTTGCCTGTTAGCAGTTACCTTTATCTCGCCCACACTCAGCCGCAGTTGAACGTGCGAGGTGCCTTTCATGTTTTGTGCAAGTTTAGGTTATTGTGGCTGGCCTGCGCGGTGGTCTTCGAGTTGTGGGAGCTACCGCACCAGGGCCAGGCTGGGCAAATTGTTACGTGGGAAACTTGAGAAGAAAGTTGTCATATAGAGATAAATAATTGTGCAGCGTGTATTGTAGGTTAACTGTTGTAAATTTATTTGTTGAGTTGCCATGAGATGCTTGATTATTCCTAGACGCGTGTGCTGGGCGGCAGGGGCCCCTCCCCGCCCCGCCCCGCCCCACCAAGAGAGGGAAGGGGCGCGGCGCCCCACAACCCTGCAGGGTTTGAATGGCCCTCACTTGTTGAGAGGCACATGGGTTGCCACACGGGCACAAATATGGCGGCGAGGCACGTAGGGTGTCGGCAGCGGCTGTGGTGATGCAGGCACTCCTCATAGTGCCTGTGGTGGTTCTTGTAGACTCCGATATTGACTTGAACTGAGGTGAGCCTGTCATTGCTAGCGGAATGGGTTGGCGTGTAGCCCACGCAGAAGAAACCCTAGCTACATTGTCACAACAAATGTTTTAATCTTTGGCCAGTCGGTACTTGTTAGCCTCATCTGCTTTAGGTTTGGTACCCAGTTACCATCATGTAGCACCCAGTCTTGTGGTTGAATCATGTCATTCACAACTGACTAGGCATACAGGGGGTGCTGCACAGTATATAAAAGTATACAACATACTTAGACATTATAGGACACCAAGTAATGGATAGTCTCTTTCAAGGATTCCTGAACATCATGATTTATGTTCATTTGCAATGTTTATTGTGTTCTAGCACCTTATTGATGCAGAGTTAACATTAGCTCACTGATTTATTGAAAAGATTAAAGGACGGATGCATTAGGTTTGCCTCATCTCCCATCAAAGGTGAAGGTGCCAATTAATCTGACTTGGCTAAGATTCCCCCTACAGTAAAAACCCCAACATGCTAACCACCCAGTCAGACATAACACAACAATAAACAAGAGGCAGCATTTAGTATTGGAAAGTGGGTTATGCTTAGAAGCCTTGGCAAGTCTGGATACTTTACTTTGTGCTTAGAGATATGGCAGTCATACCGTGTTGTCATCCGCTATTTGTTCAGCCTGTGCCTTATTATTTACCTGGTAAAGCATCTTTCAAGTTATGTTAGATTTGGTTCGGTTGTATAATATCAATAACCGTTGGCACCAGTAGGCATAAGCTTTTTACCCAAAAGTTAGACACGTGCCGTATCTATAAGTGAGCACTATGAGGATACGGCATTCGTTAGATCATGGATAAATTAGGTTAGGTTTGGTTAGATTCTTTACTTTACTTGGAAGAGTCTTAAGGTCACTGCCTCAGAGCCATGCTGATGCACCGCTCCTGCTGAATGCCGTGTCCCTTCTTAGGTTATATAAGCTTTTTACATTTTATTACCCAAAAGTTATGCACGTGCCATATCTATAAGCGAGCACTGATAAGTACGGCTGCCATACCTGTAAGCTGTGCCTTACTATTTAGGCACAGCTTACAGTTACGGCAGCCGTACATGTAAGTGCTTGCTTATAGATACAGCACGTGCCTAAATTTTGGGTAATAAAGTATAAAAAGCTTATATAACATAACCTAATCTAACCATAACCTAACAAATGCCGTATCCTCATAGTGCTCGCTTATAGATATGGCACATGCCTAACTTTTGGGTAAAAAGCTTATATAACCGAACCAAACCTAACATAACATAATCAACTTAACATAACTTGAAAGATGCTTTACCAGGTAAATAATAACTAAGTGCTTAGAGATACGGCAGTTGTACCACGTTTTCATCCGCTATTCGTACGGCCTGTGCCTTATTATTTACCTGGTAAAGCATCTTTCAAGTTATGTTAGGTTTGGTTTGGTTTGGTTATATAAGCTTTTTGCCCAAAAGTTAGGCACGTGATGTATCTATAAGCGAGCACTATGAGGATACAGCATTCACTAGGTTATGGTTAGATTAGGTTATGTTAGGTATGGTTTGGTTATATAAGCTTATATTTTATCACCCAAAAGTTAGGCACGTGCCGTATCTATAAGCGAGCACTATGAGGATACGGCTGCTGTACCTATAAGCTATGCCACAGGTGCACAGGCTGTAGGAATAGCGGATGAATAGCAGATGACAACGCGGTACGACTGCCGTGTCTCTAAGCACCTTGTACTTTTTAACTGTCCTTAAGGAATTCATCCAAAGTGAACTTTAACTATTTAGGGTTGTACTTATTCATACATCTTTGTTTTTCATCCTGAAGTGGCTAAGGTGAAAGGCCGATGTGACTAGGTGATTGGTCAAAATTACTTAGACCTGATTTATTTAAAATCTAGGTATACATGTACAATTTAACACTGCATCTTCTTGTAACTGTCCTTCACAACTCCCCTTAATCTTAAACAATAGTATAATGGTAGTGACTTGTTTGTGTGTTTGCCTATCTGGTATCAAGAGGTTTCTCTCACTTTTGGGTTTTCACTTGTTATTGGTAGTGGTTTTAACTGTTCATTCAAGAGCTACTTTCCAGTATGAAGAGGCTTTCCGTGTCAACCTTAAATAGTAATCAGTGATAAGAGTGATAAAATTTGTAAATGTAATAAAGCTATTACAAATTTGCATATCTAGTAAAATTATTGCCACTAGGTAGTACACATTGTTTATCTGTCTAGCTCTGACCTGGCCTCTTAAACACCCATCAGAGGTTTTTTTTTTATAAATATTTGACATTCTCTGCCTCCCTCCCCAAGAAAAAAACTGATGTGCCAATCTAGATTTATCATGCATAATCAGACACATGCTGGGTAGTTACTTAAAGTAGTAATAGTGTAGAAACAGTCAATACTCAGCTAACACACCTTGTCTTCCTCACCTAGATTTTATGTTAAACACATTGCAAGGTCACATAAATTGGCAATGTTGCTTGTATTTGTTGTTAACTTTTGCTGTGTATTAGTCTTAAGTTAGGGGTAGCTAAGTTAAGAGGTGACTTGGTGACCTAGAGGAAATGAATATGTACGTATATGAAGAAAAAAAATTGGGTGTAAGAGAACCACAAACCCTGTGAATTAGGTTGAGAGAGAGAGAATTACACGAAAGGTGGGAGCTTATTCCACTTCTCCAACGACATCATTGGTAAAAAAGAATTTAGGCCTGTCAAGTTGTATTTGTCTACAACTTAGTTTTACTGCATTACTCCTCATTCATGACAAGTCATCAGTTGAAAACAGTTTATTTTTGTCAACATTCTTAAACATTGGACGTGCTTTATAACACTCGTAGATGACATTTCTCGAGAGACCATGTGTAGTTGTGCCAGCCTCTCCATAAAATTTATTATACAAAAATGGCATCATCTTTGTAGCCCTATGCTGGACAGTTTCTTATTTTCCTATGTCCTTTGCAATTGAGGTCTGACTAAACTGATATGTAATGGAGATGAAATTATATTTTTATTCTTGAACAAAACATTTCAGTTTCTAAAGCCCATTATTCTATTAGCTTTACAGTGTTGGGAGAATTTTATATTTAACACAATCGTCACACCAAGATCTTTGACACATAATACGTTTCCAAGTTTCACTCCGCTCATCTCCTATTCATATTTGTTGACATAGAGGCATTTCCTACCTATCAGACCATGCTGGGAATTTTTTTATGCAAGTCTTCCTGTGGGCTTTGCCTGTCACTGTTAGATAATACCAGGTTTCTGATTATCTTACCATCTGCAAATTATGATTAGCACAAGTCCGAGAACAGATCCCCGTGGGACACTACTAGTGGCTGGTGCCCAATCCGAGGCAGATCCATTGATAACGACATTTAGTTTTCTTCTACTCAGCCAGTTTTCAACCCAATTGTGTGCATTACCTTTAATCCCAAGTTGCATTATTTTGAACTTCAACTTGTTATGAGAGAGTTGGAATATTTTACCCTCAGTAAGTGTTTATATGTTAGTCATGTATATTGGATAAGGTATGTTGCTGGTGGCCTGTAAGCAGGTATTATTTTTATTTATTTTGCTTTTTTATTTTATTATTTATTTATTATTGTTGTTGTTGTTTTTTTTATTCATACATTCAAAGGGTACTGGCAAAGGGACAACAAAAATACATTATAAAAAATCTCGCTTATTGCCAGACCCTGTAAAGAGGACACTGTTCCTCCTGTTATTGGGTTCCACAGTTACCCAGGGTGTTGTTTTTTGTTTTGGAGCCTACCAATAAGTACGAACATTTAGGAGGCAGCGTTGGGGTGCTACCAAGCTGATGAAAAGTTACCAACTCATCATACATATCCAAATACACAAAAATATTATTTTTTTGTGGAAAATACAAACATTGTTTTGTATTGGTTATTGCCAAGTTTCATAAATTGGTTATTTCCCACCAAAATAGTTTTCAGAAAAATAATCTGAAATTTTAGACATAAATGTATCCTGTGATATGTGGTTTATACAGGGAAATCTTGTTTATACGAGTCACGGTAAACAAGAAACCAAACCAATAATACTAGCAACATATAAAAATTTTTGCTATACAAATTTGGTCGTATGAATATTGATAAAAAAAGTATAAACTTTATTTAAAGGAGCACCAAATTAAGTGCTTGTTTTGGATTGTGTACATAAGCAATTTGTCTACATACCTGGCTTATATTATTCCCTTTAAAGGGAGTTTACTGAGACAAGGTGTCTGCATAGGGTTTGGGGAGAATTTAATCTCACCTCTCCCTTTATGCTTTGTCTCATAGTAGAGAGAAATTATACAGAGGATGGGCTCCCCAACCCCACCAATACTCTGTCCCTATTAGTTGCCTCTTACGATACGCAAGGAATGCGGTAGTGATATTTTTCCACTGATGTGCAACCAGTCCCGGTCTCCCTTCTACAGAAGAAATGTGTACATAAATACGGTTCTAAAACTTATTTTTCTTGTCAAGTTTTGGCACATGTAAAGCGTCCTGTTTCCAGCAACCCAGGTCACAGCCTCTGAAGTCATATAATTTTAATACTACGAATGAGGAAGATGTATGCAGTTAGCAGATTGAGGTATGTATCATTGGCAGTTTTCATGTTGCTGTTTTAAAGTGAGGGGTATCTGGGTTGTTTGAAAGACAGGATGCATAGCCATAACATGGATGTTTCTCAAAGCTCCTGGTTCATTGCCATGCCAAACTAGTTTTAAAGTAGAGATTTGGCACTGAGTAATAGCTGCTAAGTTAATAATTTAACAGAAACAAGCTCTGCTGATTTAATTTTGCAGATGAAGTGAGAGGAGCACTGGCCTTGAAAGGAGATTCACCATGTGTCAACTATTATTGCTGAATGAGCAAATTGGAAACCAGCATCAGAAAACAACCTGATATCCCATGCTTGTCAAACAGAACTGGAATAAAACATTTCACTATACTTTTGTCTTATATACCCCTTAGTGAAATGTCTGTAGTGGACATAGAGCCTCTTTCATTCAATTATGGGGAAGTATCAGTAGTCTTTATATTAATGCATGATCATTATTCAGGATAAGTTTTGAATGTAACTCAGGAAAAAATCATGATTGTAATGCTGTGGAAATCTCTTTACAGATATGTTTGTGGCAAGGTGACATCTGTGCAGCTGCTCCTTCAAGATTCTTACCTCCGAAGGTGACAGTCGTAGGTGGTAAGGATGGAGCCAACACAGAATTCCACGGGGATGATGTGGTACAACTGCAACATTGATGGCCTTATCACCACAAATGCTCCCGTTCAAGTAGAACTAGGGAGTGTTGACATTGCAAGACAAATCAACCAGCAAGTCCAGCTACAGTATGGCAACCTCCAGGCTGTACCGGCACAGTCACAACAAATCATAGTGGCTCAACCTCAACCTCCAGCTCCACCCACACCCGAGCCACCTGTCACTCCAAAACCACCAAAGCCACGAGCAAGAACAACGAATGGTGAACGTGTGCCGTGTGAGCAGTGTGGTAAAACATTTTCCTGTAATGCAAACCTTAGAGACCACATGAGGTTGCATACAGGTGAAAGACCATTTGTATGTTCTGAATGTGGAATGTCCTTTGCTCAGCGATCAAACTGGAGATTACATAAACGTGTCCATACTGGAGAAAGGCCTTATATGTGTGGTATCTGTGGCAAAACATTTTCCCGTAGTTCTCATTTACCAGGTCACATGAGGGTACACACTGGTGAAAGACCATATTCCTGTGATCTGTGTGAGCATTCATTTGCCTCTGCTCAAGCTCTCAAGAACCATGCACGCACCCACACTGGAGAGAAACCTTTTGTATGCGAGTACTGCCAGACTGCCTTCACACACAGCTCATCACTCTCTTCACATAAAAAAAGGTGCACTGGGGAGAAGAGAAAGCGAGGAAGACCTCTTGGCAGTGGACGTAAGTCATACAGGAAAAAGCCGACAGGTAGACCTCGAGGTAGACCCAAAAAGAAAGGTCGGTATGCCAAGCGGGGCAGGAGAAAGAACCCTGTAGTGGATGATGATCTCTTGGAACCTAAAGAGGAAGACACATTGGAAGTCAAAGCTGAAGTTCATGCTGAGAGTTGTGAAGACTCTGAGATTACCTCAGTGCATACCAAACAGGAAATGGAGGAGGTGCCCACTGTTATTGTGGATGCAGATGCCATGGAGGTAGAGCATTCTGACATACATGGTGATCCTTTGCACTTGGAAAATCACATACAGCAACATGAGAGCATCATTCCGGATTCTTTGACACAGGAAACCCACATCATCCATCATGAAATGGTGCAGTCGGACGAGGTTGTATCTGTAGCTGCAGCTACTGCTGGTTTGGATGAGACCTCCAACCTGCACCAAGAAGCGGCGGTGGCAATGGCTGCTCTACATGAGGGAGCGCGCAGCCTGGCCCATCACCAGTTGCCTCAAGAAACATTTGTGGAAAGAGATGGGTCCCATACAATGTGGTTTCCCAAACAACAATATTAGTGCTGTGAGTTGAAATCCACATTGTTGTTGGAAATCTTCCTGTGTTATAAGACAAAACCATTACTGTGGCTTGATAGTTCAGACTTCCTACTTACAATGTTGCAGTGTGGGCGCACTGAAAGCGTTAACATTTTTAGATAAATTAATAAGTTAAAACAACATTGCAAAATAAATCAACTGTTTATTACATGGGCTAATAATACGTATTGGAGATGAGAGGAGAAATGGTTTTATGTCTTAATATTATTTTTCTACAAGACTGATAGCTGCTTGTGTATACCCCCAGAGAGTTTCACAATGCATATAATGATCATTGTGGCATTCTCATTGTAGTTGAATTTGAAAAAAAATATGGGCTGCTTTTACTGTCCTTATAAAGATGTTAATGAAAAGATATTTCATAATTGATGGTGAAAATAATGCATTGTGAAACTAGCTGAGGACAGTTATTTTAGTATTAAGATTTCTAATGACGAATAGATATTTTATACCAAACATTACATGTTATATTTAGATCTAAATTTAGACAGTTCTTGGAGAATTAAGAAAATGATATCCCATGTATGCTTATGTATATTATAATGTTCTTTGAACATGTTATCAATGTACAATGCCAACTGTTGAGAATTTAATATTTCCAATATAAATAAAATATTGTTCAAAAATTCAAATATGTAATTTCTTATTTGACCAAATAAAACTTTAAATTTCAGGGCCTTATATGCAGTTACCTACAGGGCTCACATATGAGTTACCATCATGCAAGGCTAGACTGGGTATTGTCATTGTGACATTATCTTTTAGTAGATGGTAATGGTAGTAGTAATAGTAGGAGAAACCACAGGTACAAAGTATATCGTTAAGGTGCTATATGTTGTACTTTCTAGATGGCTTAAGCAAATTATGTCTACAAGTAACTGAACCTTCCAAGAGCATTTAAATATTTCAGTGCATGACTTCCCTTTTCACTCAAGTGTTTGTACTAGCTAGTTGAATTTTTTTTTCTTCAAATTAAACATGTATCAGGATACTAGTAATAAATTTGTTAATGATGTGAGCTGAGATGACAGTATTCAGCTTGTAATACCTGCTTTGTAGAGTTTGTAGCTTAAAATCACTTGAATTATGTTAGCATAAACACTTAAGATTAATGTTTTGTAATATATAGGCACGGTACATCAAGATTCATCACAAAAGATGTTAGAATGTGGGTCTCTTACAGAGCATCAAAAGTCTATACCGAATTCTATATTAAAACATCCAGCAACCACTGGCATTTCTGAGTAAGTGGCCAGCCGTAGTCCTACACCTCCCCCATCTTCCCTCCCCATTCCCCCTAACCCTTTCTCCATCCCATCCCTTCAGCTACATCTATCAAAATTTCTTTTTGATTATCCTTTACTTCCTGAATTCTCTTGTGAATCCCTGTTATATAATTCCTCCTCTCCAAGATCCTCCTGCCCAGATACTGCCCTTACTTTCATATCTCCTGATCCTTCTGCTTCTCATGATTCCAGTACTCCTATTTCTATCATTATCACAATTTCTTAATTTTCTTTCTAAAAAATGTCCGCTCCTATAGAAATGACCTCCACTGCTTACTCTCTATTTATGTTCTTCCAAGTCTGATACACCAACGTACAATTTCTTTTTCTTGAACACTTTTCTACTCATGCCAATTGCACTCCTGTTTTTACTGATGGATCTCAATCCCACTATGACTCTGGTTTTGCTGTTCTTTGACAAACCCATATCCTCCATTTGATCTAACCATTTCACTATAACTGAACATTCTTTCCTTCCCTATACTTTGCCTTGGTGTTATCTCTTTGCTCTGCCGTTTGCCATTTAGCTTAACATAGTGCCATATGACATGGTGTATGATGTTCGCTTTGTTTGCTAAAACTCACTCACTCACTCAATCCCTGAGTCATGACTCTCCCACACATGGTCCTGCATATATGTGTGTGTGTGTGTGTATATATATATATAATATATATATATATATATATATATATATATATATATATATATATATATATATATATACACACACACATATACATATACACACACATACACAGCAGTTTCTTATATTGTGTATATCATTAAGTTACATTACTCTGAGTTGTGGAGATGGTTGCCTCATTGCTCAGAGTGGTTTACTTATGTATATATAATATTTTTTAACTTGAAGTGGCTAAAGGAGTGGTTTATACAGTAAAAGTGTAGAATGGCTCTTGAATTTGCAGTCTTGTTCTTTGACATTTGTTTGTTAGTTTGGCAGAATTAAATGTTTGCTGTGAAGGTTGTCACATTGCTCTTGCAACTTTTGGTATTATAGGAGTGTTGTAATAAGATATCTTTGATGCAATCAATACCTTCAAGAATTCTAAGTTTGTTTTGAGGCTATGATGCACATGTGTTCACTGGTGCTCCTGGGTGTGGGTGTATATGGCTTAAAGGCACCTTGATGTTGGCTGTGCAGTTGTGTGAAGACCACACCTCACAACTTCCTTTATGCAAGAATTCTGGTTATGGTTCATCCTGCCTCAACAATTCATAGGTAAACTGCCTTATACCACTATTCATTATCTAAAAAAATATATATTTATTTATTTATTTATTAAAAAATTTTTTGGTGTGAAAAATTTCGCTGAATTATTCATCTAAGAACTACCCAAGATGACTGCAAGAGACTTCCTAGTTGTAAGTTCAGCACAATTTTTAGAGGGTTTTGATACTGATTGTTTGCAATTTTTTTTATTAATTAATTATATATATATATATATGTGTGTGTGTGTGTGGAAGGAAAGAATATATATATATATATATATATATATATATATATATATATATATATATATATATAATGTGTGTGTGTAAATATATATATATATATATATATATATATATATATATATATATATATATAATATATATATATATATATATATATATATATATATATATATATATATATATATATATATATATATATATATATATATGCTGTTAAAATAACTTGTTTGTCAATAAGATAAGCGTGGGAGTAATAGATTGCAACTTTATTGATAGAACTTGTTGTTAGATAATAAGTTCATAGAAACTTAAAAATCTGGCACTAACATCTTAGGTTGAATTGAAAATTGGTATTTTTATTTGATTCTTAATGGTAAAGATTTTTAAGGTTGCTATCATTTAGTGTACGCATTAAACCCCTCCCTGCATTTCACATGAAATGATTTTCCGGTCTATTTCCAGGAGCCATGTTGGTGTAGTGAGCAGTGACTGCCTATAAGGAAGACTGCTGTTAACACCAGGCTGATGGAGAACATAGAGCACATTGTCACATCAGGGGCCACGGGGGTGGCAACTGTTGGCACTGTGCAGGGTGTGACAGGAGTCCAGACCTTGAATAATGTGAGTGGCATAAACACCGTTGGATCTGTGGCTGGTGTTACTGGGGTTACTGGTGTAGCCTGGTACAATTACGGTCCTGATGGTGTTGCTCAGCTTATCACCAGTGGGCCAGCTGTCCAGGTAGAGCTTGGCAGCCCAGATATTGCACGTCAGTTTAACCAGCAAGTGCAGGCTCAGTATGGCAACCTTCAAGTCCAGGTGCAGGCAGTTAACTCTCCAGCACCAGATATCAAACCTCCACCTGCATCCACACCTGACCCACTAGCTGTTGTTGTGAAGCAGCCAAAGTCCCGGGTGCGTCAGAGTGGTGGGGAGCGTGTGCCCTGCCCTGAATGTGGCAAGACTGTATCCTGCAATGCCACGTTACGAGACCACCTCCGCACCCATACTGGGGAGAGACCCTTTGTGTGTGGTGAGTGTGGCCTGGCCTTTGCACAACGCTCCAACCTACGGATGCACAAACGCCTTCACACTGGTGAGCGGCCATACATGTGTGGTATATGTGGAAAGACATTTGCCAGATCTTCACACTTGCCTGCTCACATGAGAACACACACTGGTGAGAAACCGTATGTTTGTCAGCAGTGCAATCATGCCTTCATTACAGCTCAGCAGCTTAAAAACCACTTCAGGGTGCACACTGGAGAAAAGCCTTGGAAATGTGATCTGTGCGATGCTGCATTCACACATTCATCTTCCCTCTCAACGCACAAGAAAAAGCACACGGGACAGAAGCCTTTCCAGTGTGAGAAATGTAGTAAAGCGTTCTTCTTCAGCTCAGCTCTGGACAAACACATGAAAGTGCATTCCAAGTCACGTCCATTCAAGTGTGATTCATGTGATAAGGCATTCAAATACAAAGAAAGCTTAACTGTACATAAGGACAAGTACTGTGGCAAGGAGGTTTCTAAGAAGCCTAGAGCACCCCGTCGCCCTGATGCCAAGAAGCCAGGGCCCAAGCCTGGTAGTGGCAGAAAGTATGTCCAAAAGAGGAAGGGGCGTCCGAGGGGACGACCCCGTAAGAGAGGTCGGGGGAAGAGGGGAAGGCCAAGGAAGTACATTAAGGAGGAAGATTATGATGATGATGAGGAAGACATTGATGGAGAGCTGGAGGCAGAAGAAATTGCTGTGGATGAAGTTGGTGAAGAAGATCAGACTGAAGAAATAATTCCGGAGGCCATAATTGACCCTCTCAAAATAGAAAGGATAGTGGAGGAGACAGACCTTCAGCATGAACAGCTGGAGCATCACCATGAGGAACTCCAACACCATCATCTGCAGCATGAACACCTGCAGCATGCCACCCATGAGATCCACATCGAGGATGCCACTGCATTGACCATTGTTTCCCCTGAGGAGGCAGAACAACAAGCAGCAGCAGCTGGAGGAGTTCAGCTGGTGACTCTCCACCCAGAGGTCCCAATACAGATAGTATCCCATGATCCCCAGACCCAGGTGACTCACCAGCTTATAACAAGGGATGGTGTGCAGATGTGGTACCCAAGGCAGTACCAATGAGTGAACAGAATGCACATTTTAAAATCCTTACTATCGCCTTTGCTATTTTGTGCTCAGTAATGTTGATGAGTTGTATTATATTGAAATGTAAGTGGACAAATTTTTTTTATAACTGAAGTTAATGCTGGTATGTTAAAATTTTTAATTTTGATAAACTATGTTTATTTTAAAAGTATTTAAATTCTTACATGTAATTTGGTGCCTGTTAGAAGATGAGTATTGAATTGTACTTTTCAAACGGACTAGATTAATTGGTAGGATTCTAAAAGTAAGCTTTCTTGTGCCAATGGGTGTTCCTCAAAGTTTTAAAAAAATCATAATATCCCATAAGTGCAAGCTACTTGATACTATTATTATTATTATTATTATTTTAATGTTTATCTTGTAAGTCATTAATATTTTTACATTTAATGGACTAAAAGAACTCCCAATTCAGTCAATCCTATACTTTTCTATTGAATTATAAGTTGCTTGATTTAGAGAGTATACTCTTCTTGTTCATTACTGGTGCTCACACCTTGTATTATAATTGTCTCCCATGCACTGATTGTTGTTGTGGTGCTTAGTTGTACCACATGTAACAAATCTGATTTGCATTATGTGGTAAGTACTATTTTAGACGCAGTGGCGAAATGGAGATGTCAGTGACATGAAAATCAGCCACTTGGCATACTTGGCTGATAACACAAAATAACAAAATTGCTTATGTGCATAACATAGTTGATGAATGTGCTGACTGAATTACATGTGATAAAGATTGGAACTTGTACTTTCTTGCAAACACACACACACACACACACACACACACACACACACACACACACACACACACACACTCACACACACACTCTCTCTCTCTCTCTCTCTCTCTCTCTCTCTCTCTCTCTCTCTCTCTCTCTCTCTCTCTCTCTCTCTCTCTTTTACACACACACACACACTCTCTCTCTCTCTCTCTCTCTCTCTCTCTCTCCTCTCTCTCTCTCTCTCTCTCTCTCTCTCTCTCTCTCTCTCTCTCTCTCTCTCTCTCTCTCTCTCTCTCTCTTACACACACACACACACACACACTTTATTCTTTCAAAAAGATTTGCATAGCATTCCTGGTAACGAGAATTCTTCAGTCTCATTAATACTATGAACCATTCCAAGCTACCTGATTTTTTTTTTATGGGATCAATCAAAACCACACTATTAATATAATAAATATGCCCATTTGTCATTCCATAATGTGAATTAAGAATATATATATTCAGTCTTAAACATTTGGTGCACAAAGTAATTTGGGGTGACATGTCAAAAGTACATTAAGTTAGAAAGTTTGATACGGTATTACAATTACACAGGACAGCTTACACTGATTCTTGCAAAAGTAAAGTTTCAAATAAATAAATACATGTATATATATATATATATATATATATATATATATATATATATATATATATATATATATATATATATACATATATACATATATATACATATATACATATATACATATATATATATATATATATATATATATATATATATATATATATATATATATATATGTATTGGCACATGAAAGGCTAGAAGGTTCTTCTCTGTACCAGGAGTGGAGGTGCAACCCCCGCTGTGTTTATATGATTTGAAAGTTATAAGGAATGAGAACATGTCAGAAATAGTCCCTTTCTTTTTGAAAAAAAATTGAAAATGCCAAGATAATTTATATGAAGTGTTGATATGTTGTTTTGTCTGAAAATTGACACTAAATACAATACTTCACCACACTTTTGCTATAGGGTACCTACAGCATTTCAGAATACAAGGCAACTTAAGGCCTCCATCAGTCTGACAATGATTTTCTTTGGTATTCAAAGATAAAAGTAACAGATTTGGGTACAAGTTACTCTGGGAAAAGAAGAAAAAAAAAGTTGAAGGAAAGTATATAAGTATTGTTTGTATATGAGTCAGGCTCATGGATGTATGGTTCCTATTGTCTAACCATTACACAAGTATATGCAATATTATGATGTGTTAAACAGTGTCAAATCTTGTGCTGGCTTGTGTAACATGCATGAATTGACTTGTTTTGTACTCTAACAATATCTGGATTTAATGCAGAACTGAAAATGAAGTTATTTTAAATCCAACTGGCAATTGATAGCAAATGTAATATTGCAGTAGATAAGGTATTACTTGCATAAAAGCCAAAGGAATAAAACAAAAATTTCATATAATCTGAGTGACATTTGGAAGTAACTTAAATATTGTAATAGATAAAAAATCAGAAACTGACTAAGAATGCGCTAGCATAATAGCTAACGAAATATTGTAGGTGCCCATGTTGTTGATTAAGGCACTTCATGGATGTAAATCTGTCTTAGCCACTACAGGAAAGTGAAATTCTGACCAAATCCAAATTCTCGGTATTGTATCCAGTGCAATTCATGGATTTCAAGTATACCTTTAACAAGAGTGGGACAATTGATATGTACCCTATATTGTAATGTATACAGGGTGTCCCAATTTTTTTCCTTTTTATTGTTAGTTCCAGAAACGAAAGATCACATCATTCTAAGCAAAAAATAAAATATATATATATATATGGTTGTTTTGGCTTACTTTTGGTGTTAGGTATTTTTTTTTTATTATTATTGTTGTTGTTGTTGTTGTTATTATTATTATTATTATTATTATTATTATTATTATTATTACCAATGTGGCCATTGCTCCTTGGCCCAGGTGGGAGTGAAGGAGGGAAGGAAGCTCGGGCAAGTCATGGAATATTCTGAGTAGGAAATCATTTATATCCTCTTTTCAACTTACTTTTGGCCTTTGGTAGATTTTTTTTTATTGCATATGGCCTGAGCCCAAGGGCCGTTGTGTGTAATTTTTCGAAAGTCCACATAAATTAAAAAAATAAGTGGAAAGTAGGATATGTGCATTGGTTTTCAATGCAGAATAACCTATCCTTGCCTCCTTCCCTCCCTCACTATCACCTGTGTTCGAGAGCAATGTTCACGGCATAAATTTAAAAATCCATATAATGCCAGAAGTAAATCTAAATGAGCATCTCTATATTGAACAATTTTTGCTTGGAATGATGTGATCTTTAATTTCTGGAGCTCGCTAAGAAAAAAATAAATTGTAGGCCAAACTTCATAAGTATGGATTGACATTTCCTGTGACTTTATTCACTTTGAAGAGATGAAAGGCATTATGACACTTTCATATGATGATATTTCATAACGATAGTAAAACAACTTATTTGTTTCAAGTGGTGGGTTGCTGCACGATAACTCCTGCCCCAGAATGTAGAACAACACACATGCTCCAGTAGGTCTCCATTATTTTATTTCATCTTGAATTGTTTATCTGTCTGGTCTTACTTTAGTGGCAGAGTGCAATCTTCCTTCATCCATCTTATGTACTAAAAAGTCTAAAAAAAAATACCCCAAAAGTGTCTGCAGAGAATTCCAATATACCTGTATTATTTTTTCATAACTTTGTGTGTGATTTGTAAATTTGCAGAATCACAGTTTTACCTGGCAAGAACAGATTGGGCTTACATAATGTGTTGGTTTATGCACTACAGCCCTCAGAGAACTATTGTATTGTAGTGCATACCTAACATGAGATCATAATTGTGAGGTCTCTGAAGTGGGAAGAAAGGCTAGTTTGTTTGTAAGTACCAGGGGAGGACAGTATTAAGATTATTACAATTGTACAACTAACATAAAAGTATTTTAGCACTTTTATGGACAATTGCTGTATATTGCATTATATTTTGTTATTTCTGTATTGTTACTCATTCTTCACTTCAACTCAACATTGACATGTCATTAACAGTTGCGTTTGATTATAACGTGATGTGGGGTCCTCAAAGCTTCCTGGCAGGGGTGGATTACTGATTGTCTGTTGTACTAGAGCATTACTGCTGTAGGATATTTTGTATGAGATATATTGTAGATTAATTGTTTCTTCCTATATCAATATTTGTTTCCAAATATACTTTCATTACTCCTAAAGCTGCTGAGATAATTTTCCTTCGTTATCAAACGGAAACATGCTTTGCACCAAAAAAATATGCATATCTTATTCAACCGGATTATTATTATTATTTTCATTATTATTATTATTATTTTTTTATTTTATTTATTTTTTTATTTACAGAGAGAGAGATTCTTATACATAAGTTATTTTTCTGGCACAATTAAGTAATGTTTGCATCGTGGATTGATCTATGGAGTGGCCGATGGAGGACAGGGAGCTGGCTGGTGTTGGAAAGCACCAAGGAGAATATCTTTTCTGCTGCTTCACCCTCTAATAAGGGTTTGCATTTCTGTTAGTCCTATGTAGTGGCAATAATAGACGAATCTCTATATTGTGCAATGTGTATGCACTTGGAGGTATTAAGCTATTGAATCTTTATCAAGGTCTTGACATGGAACTTCTGCTGTTCAATGGTAAAATTCGTAGAACGTGCTTAGTACCATGTTCATAATGAATCATTGTATGTATCATGACATGTAATTATCAATCACAATAAATTCTGAAAATAATCATACCAAAAATTCTAGTACCCCATTGAGCTGCTTGGGAAAAAAGAATATAGATCTATAATGCTAGTCTGTTAAGCAGCAGTACTCCTTGCTTGCTCTTACCTTTACTTTTTTTTCTTCTCATTTCTTCCATCACTTTCCCAATGCCACACCCTCCTTTCCCTTCAATGTTATGCCAGACTACACAATTCTCTACTTCTAAGATTACTATTCCACAACTTCTCACTACTTTCTTTTCCCATTCATGCCCATTTTTTATTCGTGTACACCCTTCTCTCATAAGAAATGAGGAGACTGCAAGAGGCCAGTTGATGACCTACACGAGGCAGCTCCTTGTCTCCCACCCTTGGAATGATTCAATATTTAGCCTTCCCACCTGTCATCCCTATCCATACTCTGATCCAACCGTCTTTTAAAGTTACTTATTGACTCAGCACTTACTACGTGTCTACCCAGCCTATTCCAATTGTTCACCACTCTGTTAGTGAACCAATATCTACCTAGGTCTGTCCTGAATCCAAGTTTTTCTAGCTTGTACCCATTTCCACGTGTCCTATCCTGACTACTAATTTCTAGAAACTGATCAATGTCTCCCACTTCCTCTCCTGATTTAAAGGTCCTCCCTTTCCAGTGTATGTTCTCTATGTATGACTCTCCTCTCTGTATATCTTATTCTTCTGTTTGTCCTTGTTACACTGCTACCACAGCTGCAGCTTTCCCTCACTTAACTTTATCCCTTCCCCCGCCTTAATGATATTCTTACAGAATCACCGCATTTCCACTTTGACAACACAATTTCCTTCCTACGACAAACCCACAACCTTCATTTCATCTGACCATTTTGCTATAACTAACAGTTTTCTACTTCTTATGCTTTGCTTACTCTGCCATTAGCTTGTTAGCTTACCATAGCGCCAAAAGCACCTTAGATGTATGATTTAAAATTAAAAATTTTTATATTTTTTTTATTCTCGATCTCTCTGATTATGGAGTAGAAAGAGATGTGGCATAGGCCAAGATAGTGCATGCTTTGTGATCTTGTCAAATCCCAGATGATCAGCTGTCTTAATCTGCACTCCTGGGATTTGCTGGCCCAGAACTCATCTAGCATATGCCTTGTCCCTCCCCTTATTCATAATCAGAAGTGAATATAAAGTAGACTTGTTATCAGTCTCCTCAAGGAACCTGTTATTTAGTTACAATAATATGATTTGATACTTGGAAGGAACACTTACCTATGTTAATGTAACAGTTTTACACCTTACAACTCTCCCTCATTGCTTGTTTTCTACATAGGAACACAATCACAGATATGAAGATTTATTTGATACATTAATTGAATGAGGAAAATCAACATATGTGAAGATTTCCAAAGAGTATGATGCCCCTACAGCTAGTAAATTATTACTGCATGCACAACATTGAGTTTACTTATTAGCATTTGGCACTTAGATGTAGAGGAAAGTTAATAGAACTATGAGGGAGAACTTGGATAGTTGTTATAGATATGAATATGGCAGCCCCTCAAGAAGTACACTTACATGTTACAAAATATTTTTTAGAGTGATGATTGAATGGTGAAACCGGAAGTGATTGGACTTTGCCTGGACTGGAAGTAAGTGATACTGGACATAAAGTACCATTCACTACATATAAAGTAGAATGAGATAAGTATGGTAGTAAAGGAGGAATTAGCTTGCTTAGAATATCAGGCAAGGAGTATGGTAAAAATCTTCATTGAAAAATGCAAGAAATTGCATAGTATGTTTCAACGGACAGATAATAGAAGAGGGTAAGAAGTTTAATGTCGGCTCCATCCTGTGAAAATATGGAAGCATGTATAAAGAAACATGACTACTGTAAGGAGAGAAGAAAAAAAAAGTAGTGGGGGGAAAAAAACGGGAGGGGCGGATATCATAATGAGAGAATGGATTAATTATAGAAGTAAATAAATATAAAAATAATAAGGCACTTCAGGCTAGCATGATGGTTCTGACAGTCAACTGGAAAATGAGACGGACAATGAATAAATCAAAAGTCTAGGCCTGCCACTAATAATGATGTGTGCTTAAAATTGCTACTGTGTTACATATGATATTTTATTTCCATATCTAAGTAATATATGCAATTAAAAGTAATTGGGATATCAATTGGTAAGTAATTGGTGATGTTCCTACCACATTAAAAGTAGAGCCGAGGTCAAGTGGCAGGCGACAAAGACATTAATTTTCACGTCTACGTCCTTCAGCCAAATAAATATTCCATGCTGAGTTATTAATAATAGCGTCTTTACTACATTGTTTGATAAGGAAATCGGATATATATATTGATAGCCGAGATAGAGTGGCAGGCGGTGAGTACCCCCGCCACCCCCGCGCTGCTCAGCTAAACAAAGATACCCACCCGTGAGCACTTAATATTTTCAAAATATACCCGCATCAACGCTATTTTTTCCTAGAATCGCTGAATGACAGTGTGCACAACTCCATGAAGGTGAGGCATCCTGAAATTCAAAAAATTTTCTTTAAAGACGCTGGGGAAATCAGGTTTAGTGTGTTAAGAGATCAGTGTTGGTGCAGAGTGGTGGTGATTCTGCGGCCAGGCAGTGAGCATCACTACTCCCACTGCAGCCTCCCCACTCCCCAGCCCCTCACACTGTACACACGTTTCACACCTGAAAGAGTGAGCACGGTACCTCCCCCAAGGGGGCGTTGTGACCGATGGCTACAGGAGTGGGGGGGACTGTTATTAGAAGAGACATCCCCCATTACAGGTTGGTGGCCATACAACCAAAGTCATCTTCCTGGAATCCTCGTAGCCCTAAACAACAACAAAATCATCTTCCTTCCGCAGTGTTTTCTAATTTTCATGTGACCGCAGGCCTGTCCTAGTGACCCCGTGTTTGTGTAGTGTGTGTGTGTCCTTGTTTTTTGTTCCTCATATTTGCTAGTTTGGTCCATAAATACTCTTCTTGTAACCTTTTACATATAGATTTAACTCAGGTCACTAGGTCATCCTTTTTGTAGCCTTGATTGTGCTTCTTACTTAACAGGTTTAGTTAGTTGGCTCCCTACATTGAAACTTGACACAAAGGGATGCAAAAGGCATCCAGCTTCTGCAGGCACCCTAACCATTATTTATAGGCAGTGCTTACAGGTACGGCAGCCGTATGAATAGTGGATGACAATGTGGTACGGCTGCTGTATCTGTAAGCACTTATAGGCACAGCTTACAGGTACGGCAGCCGTATCCTCATAGTGCTTGCTTATAGATACGGCATGTGCCTATCTTTTGGGTAATAAAATATGAAAAGCTTATTTAACCGAACCTAACCAAACATAGCATAACATAACCTAATCTAACCATAACTTAACATAAGCCGTATCCTCATAGTGCTTGGTTATAGATACGGCATGTGCCTAACTTTTTGGTAAAAAGCTTATATAACTGAACCAAACCGTACCTAACCAAACATAACATAATCAACCTAACATAACTTGAAAGATGCTTTACCAGGTAAATAATACAAAGTGCTTAGAAATACGGCAGTCGTACTGTGTTGTTATCTGCTATTCATCTGCCTAGTTAAGCATCTTTCAAGTTATGTTAGGTTGATTATGTTATGTTAGGTACGGTTTGGCTCGGGTAGGTTCAGTTATATAAGCTTTTTACCCCAAAATTAGGCAACTGTCATATCTATAAGGGAACACTATGAGGATACGGCACTCGTTAGGTTATGGTTAGATTAGGTTAGGTACGGTTTGGTTTGGTTAAATAAACTTTTTATATTTTATTACCCAAAAGTTAGGCGCGTCAGCTGAAAAAAAGTTTCATAGAGGAAAGTAGTCATGCAGGAGAGTGAGTTGCAGTCAATCCTGACATAAACCAGATCATTGGGCCTTTATCATATCTGTACTGTGGAAGTCAATTTCTCATTACCCTCCCATTGTATTTGTTGTTATAAGTAATTATTTGTATTAGCACTAAGCGGCAGGAAAATATGACCATAATGATAAATTAATCTTTTTCCTGCAGAGCATGGTAGATACGCCTAATTTCTCTTCAGTGTGGCCTGCCCAGCACAGTCAGTCTTGTGCTGTGTACCCCAGCATACTCTAATAATGGTGACTCAAGCCCATCAATCAGCACCCAGTGGACTAAGCTCAGGCTGAGACAGGGGTGGCAGTCCTGTCTCTGCTGGGTGGGCCACAGGAGAGGATTCCCAGGAGCATCAGCTGACCTTCCTGAAGGAAGAACCAAGGGAAGAAAAACAAGACAAAGAAAGAGTTTCATTAATGGTGATAAATAGTATTTTTCTGCATCCAGATAAATTTATGAACAATATTTTAAGGTAACTTCCTTGTGAATAGCATTTTGCATCCTTATTAATTAAACTTATTTCCCAAGTAAAAGTCATGATAAGTGATAAATTTTGAGAGCTACCAAATATTTTGTATGTTTCTTTTAATTTGTTTTACAAACATTTCTTATTTACAGGCGAGTGAGCCATTTGAAGGCAGTGCCTCAATGCTGGAGTCTGTTGGTGGAGGTGGCGGTGGTGGCAGCAGCACTAGCATGGCACTTCCTCCCAACTCATTAAACATGAACACAGTGTACATGGACCACCTGGTGCAGGTGGGACAGACAGGCCACACCACCTGGTATGAATACAACACCTTCAACAACCTGCTGGTCACCCCCACCATGCCAGCACCACAAATTGCCATGCCCCAGCACCAGCACCATGCTCAAGAGGTGATCGCAGGAGACTTGTCAAGGCCCAAGCAGCCAGTGCCGCGCCCGAAGCACAGAACCTTGGCCTCAGAACGAACATATTACTGTGACGTTTGTGGTGCCTCTTTCTCCAACTCTTCCAACTTGAAGTCCCATGCTAGGATCCACTCTGGTGAGCGCCCTTACATATGTGAGGAGTGTGGTGCGTCCTTTGTTCAGAGCTCTAATTTAAAAGCCCACAAGCGTACACATACAGGGGAGCGGCCATACATGTGCTCTGAGTGTGGCCAGACATTCTCGCGCTCCTCTCACTTAACAGGCCATAAGCGAACTCATACAGGTGAAAGGCCATATATTTGTGGAATTTGTCAGGACTCGTTTGTTACGAGCACTCACCTCAGAAATCACATGCGGAAACATACAGGGGAGAGACCATTTGCATGTCAGATCTGTGAGGCTGCGTTTGCACAAAATGCTTCATTGCAGATTCACCTCCGTATTCATACCGGCGAGAGGCCCTACAAGTGTACTGACTGTGCTGCTGCTTTCCGTTCTAAAGGGGACCTAAGGAGCCATCGCAAGCTCCACACTGATGAAAGGCCTTTTGCATGTCACAGGTGTGGAAAGGTTTTCAAAACAAACCAGTATTTACAGAAGCACCTGAAAAAATGTGGTGCTCCTCCCACTGGTAAGAAGAGAGGACGTCCCCGCAAGATACTCACAGCAGACTCTATGATTTCCAGTGTGCCCAAGAGAACAGTGAGTAAAGGAGCCCGAGGTAAGAGTAGGGCAAAGACAAAGAAGGGGCGACCTAGGGCAAGGCCGACCAGAGTTACCCGCCACACAAAAGTCGACGAACAAGGCCAAATCATCCGGGAAGGAGATTTTGAAGAGGATTTGAGTGAAGCCACTGAAGAAATCTTGGCCTCTGAGAAGATTGCCAATGGGGACATCTTAGAGGAACCATCAACCAGCTCAGAACACTTACCACACCACCAGGAACAACAGAAGCAGGATAGTGTGGAGGCTCGAGCAGCTGACCCGCTTGAGCACCACAGAGAGGAAGTACTTCCAGACCTGAAGATGTCAACTGAGCAGTTTGAAGATATTACTACCAACGGCATAGACCAGGTCACGGATGTTGACCAAACACTTCACATTGCCCATGTAGAGCACATTGAACACATGCCAATTGAAGCTATGGAGCGTGTTGTGCAGGCCACTCACTATTGATTAAGACAGTATGGTGGATAGAAATTGAGTAGCTGTTAAGGGTCCTCCTACATGGAAATACATAATTGCATTATGGCCGGGTGGATGATATGTATTATTATCATATGCTCACTGGTTCACAATGACTGATAGGCAATACTCCACTTGCACATCTGCATTGTATATTTCAGCATTCATATCTTTCCAGTCACTCAAAAATTTCATTGAGAAACATAGTACAAAATGAATAGCCGTAATGATGCTGATGGCAAAGATGGAAGGTGCTTAAAGCCATCCTCTGCATGGGGCTGGTTCCCATTCCTGTGTGCTGCCTCCTGGTGTGCCAGCAGCACCAATGTTACGAAAAACGGTTTAACCATACCGTTTTGAAAATCAATGATTTCAGGTTGTATGCATGTGTATATTTAATAACAGTTTCTAGGAGTACTCAGAGACTTGGATTTACATGAAGCTATGAATTCCTTTATATTTGTACCTATGTATTTTGATAAGGAGACTCCATGTGCATTACAAGTGATGGGAATTTTAGATTTTTGTAGGTGGAGTGCATAAGGGTGTGTGAATGTTACATTGCATTGGTATCATTGTCCAGCAAAGATTTGGTTACATTTTTTTTTGCTTTATATATTTGTGTTCTTTTATCACCACTATCATCTGAAACATACTGGTTTGAGGGAGAAATCAGGAGCACCAGTGAGAAGAGCAATCGCAGAGAGATGTTCATGATAGTGCTCAGTAAAAGGCCTCAAAACCTTAAGCTCACGTTGAATAAACTCAAAGAGTGTATATTATGGTGGAAGAAAAGTGGTTATTTAAAGTAATTTAAGTGTGTATAACAAATTTGTTATCCTTAGTAGAGGTGAAGGAATGGAAAGTGGGGTGAAAGAGATGATCAAACACAGTACCCTATAATAGTCTGACCATATAAAATTAATGCTAGAGTGAAAGGTCAAAGAAAGTACATGGAGACTTGCGCAGGATGATCATTAGGGTTGGCGTCGAAGGGTGGGTGAGGTGATGCGCCCCTCGGTGTGTGCCCCCAATGATTGATTGATTTAATATTTTTTTTCTATATCATGTACCTGTGGCGCCGGTAGGCATGATGGAGACTTTTGATGGTCGGCCTCCACCTGTTAATAGTGCAGGATTCAGGACTTGCTATAACTAGCCTGCTGTGCTGTATTATCTAGATTTTTGTTGTATTGATTTATGCACTTATTCTTTATAATCTTTAAATTTGTTATTCAGTTTTTATTTATTTATTTATTTGCTTTGATACCAGTTTGTTCTTTTCAAGAAATATATTATTCTCCAAAATTCTTAAATAATTAAGTGAATTTAGTAAGATCCATGCAGCTTTTAAGGAATCATCGTTATTCTATTCTATCCTTGTGCACTGTTAAGCTATATTTGGCACAATATACCCTGTGATGGTGTGATCAGATAGTATATTTTTATAGTGTTGTCCAGTGTAGTAGAATAACTTGAAAATTAATGCCCAAAGATGATGTGTTTTGGAGTGAAGGAATGGGTACAGAATGGGAGAGTGAGTCCTCTAATAGTGTAAAAGAAGAAAATAGACAGTAGGTAGGAGAACAGATGGCAGGAGGCGTGGTGTGACTGTAGTGGCAGGACAATCAAGGCTGACCAAAATCTACTTAGGTCTTGGTGATCAGTTTGACCCAATTTAATTATGGATAGTACCCTGGGAAAGTGATGTTTAATGATGATGATAATGATGATACATATTGGAAACCAGTTATGTTCAATGAATATGATTATGATCCATTTTGTCACTCATCTGTGTAGCAAGGGATACTCAATGGGGGATGACTTAACACTAATGACCGTGTTATTATAATAGTGCATCCCTATATTTTATTAGATTTATTAATGTATTGATTCATGTATTTTTCTCATAATCTTAATCAAATTGAGCTTTGTCTTGATTTTGCCAAAGCATGAATTTGTTACATCATTAGATTTTGCAAACCACAGAGGTTGGTAAATTGAAAATGAAAGAGAACAAGAGACTTCATTGAGGGAGCTATAAGAGGCATATGAAGCTTAATTTTTATAGAGGAGAAAACTAAACTCAGGTGATTAATTATCTATCTATCTACTAACCAGGCTGTCATCCCCCTAAAGGTGGTAGTAGCTAAGACAAGGCATACATACATATGCACTCATCTCACTTAGCTACTAGGCCCCCATATAAGAGAAGTACACCCTAACCAAACACTACGTCAGATCAGTCGTGCAAATGGGGATGAGGGCAGGGGTTATATCCACAATAGGGTCCTAGGGTTTACCCTGGACACTTCATATTTAACTCATACCCTCTCTCCTCGCAAGAAGCTGGGTGGCTCTATGGTACAGTGCTCGGCTCGTGATTTAAAGGTTGTGAGTTTGATCTTGACTCACGGCAGATTCTTGGTGAGAGAGGTATTGCTCTCGTTAACCCTAGCTGAACTGTATGGTCTATAGTTACCTAGTTCAGGGGGATTATTCAATCACCTTTAATTTCCCTTCCCACACCTGATATGATCCAAAGGTCACATCAGATTCATGAAAACTTCCTCCAAGGGTCATCAAGGGCATGTCATTAATCATGCATTCACCACTGCTCTCCATTCTCTTCTATCTGAATGAGTATATTTAATTATATTCACTTGTTTGATAAAAGGTTAATTGTGTTGTGAATGTAATGGTCGAGATTAAGTACCACAGCTTAGTGTTGAATGGGCTGTGCATGGAAGATAGGTTAATTAAGTAACTCTTGACTTCCTTTTACTGTGCTTCCATTATCTTGCATTATATTTATTTTCTCATTGCATGTCTGTTTAATTTTGTACTTGTTTCAAGGAATCATCTTGAGCACTCTTCTATTACCTGTCCTGTACCTGTCTATTCTAAGATGGTAGGATGATGGAGGTCATAAAGAGGAAGGTGTATTCATTATTCAAATGTCAGCATTCTTATATTAAGGAGATCTTTCCATGATTAGTAATATGTATTAAGTTTGGTTGTGAAGTTATTTTAATTTGCCAGTTACAAAACTTTCCTGTGCTCTTGTTGAGAATAATTTAGATTTATGCCACAATTGGAAGATTTCCATCACTTTAAGTGTTGCAATATTTTACTGCTTATGTGAGGCCTGGTCTGTGGTCGCACCATTCAATGAGGAATACTGCAATACATGCCACTGGTCAATGTAATGTGATACTTAAGAATAACGTAATCAGTATCATCCGTAGGTGTTTTGCAGTGATTACAAAATCAACATCTGTGTGTCCTTTCAAAAGCTATTTTTAGCATGAATCTGAAGAGATATATGAAAAAAATAAGATTCAGTAACTGACCCATTTGAGTTGAATTACCATGAGAAGGCAATACCATGGTAACAATTTTAGCTGATTACAAGGGGTACGTTGTGGCTATTCATATTTGGTTATAACCAATTCTTAATTGGTTAGAGGAGGACTGACATCGTGGTATGGTATGGGTGGAAAACAAAATCTCCCATGTTCAAATAAGTACAGCAGTCCTCTTCATCATGTATCAGTATTGGTGAATGGTTGGAGAACATGTAAGCAAAATACCATTCATAAACATTGATCCATTGTTTCCTAGAAAATCTAAGTTGGCCAGCTGTGTTTTAGAATTTCACATTTTTCCTATGAAATATAGTAAAAAAAAAATTGGCTATGCATTCACACAAGGGCCTCAGTATGTTATGGTTTGGTCAATTTAACCAGCCGGGTGGCTCTGTGGTACAGTGCTCGGCTCGTGACCTATAGGTTGCAAGTTGTATCCTGGCTCACAGCAGCTTGGTAGGAGCGTAAGCTCCATCTCGTTAACCTTAGCAGAGCTCTATGGTCTAAGCTACCTGGCTTTAGGAGATTTTTTCATCACCTTAAATTCAACCACCAAGTAAAGTTCTGAAGCCTATTGCCCAAAACAGCAGTATAATTTGAACCAGTGGTGTTACTGACAACTCTGTATTCGCTCGCCTCACTTAACTTTTCACTTATTTATGTGTTTATTTATTATATTCAAGATATTGATCTCTTACTAGTGTGATGTGAATCTGGTGTTATAAGTTATTTAATTATTAACTATAACATTAATGATAGCTCAGAGCAATTATCAGGGAGTGTATTTGTGATTCTGCAGGTATTATACAAAATTTCTTCTATTAATGTATATCCTGGCTTTTCTTTTTACTCGTGTAAGAAGAAAATTTCTCAGTAATGTTTTTTTTTTATTATTTATTTATTTTTATTTATAAGACTTTTTTTTTTTTTTTTTTTTTTTTTTTACCCAAAAACATGAAGATCATTTATAAAATGTTATTAAATGACCTTTAAATGAATATGAAACAATGTTGCATTAGGCAAGTTTTAGTGTGACGACTTGAATGCTCTGGATTCATACTGATATTGGTAGGTTAGGTGGACAAGAATGTACATATTTTTATAGTAGTGGCATAAGTTATTTCAGGTGATGGTTTTATACTGATGTATAAAGGACTATACACCTGGCTGGCATGTGGCAATCAGCCTTGCATTGGGTATCTGTGTCAACATTAGATACCTTTTTTTATCACAATAATTGTCATTTACATCTGATGCAACTTATTTAAATTTGTCATGAACAGTATATTTTTCTAGTATTAAACATCAATATTTTTATTAGGTTAAATTAAAAAAAAATTCTTATATTTTATAAAGATCTTAGTACAATTATTTGTGTAACAAGGTTAACATTCTATTGATAACTTTTGCACACTTGTATTAAAAGTAAAATTATTCTTTACACATTGTTTTTGTTTTTTAACATATCCAAATATTTAGGTACAGTAGTTGGAAAAATAGTCCCCGCGCTGGCAAACCTGCTTTCTCTGTACACGCACCCATAGATTAATTTCTGTGTTTGAAAACTCGAGGCAATGCAGTACTATAAATTAGATTAGGCAACAGTAGTTATGTGCGAGCTGTATGAATAGCTGTAACCAGCCCATAGTATGGAGTTTTTCTCAGTGAATAGATTAGCTCCCATAGCTCGAGCTCGAGCTAGCGCTCTGGAGCGCTCTATTAAGTTGGATATATATAAGTTTTCATACATGAAATATCCGTTGTAGTAGGAGCCTCTCCCAGCAGCCTGCCAGGCTTGCATCACTAGACTACTCTCCAAAGGGATTGAGGGTACTGTCATACTTATTATCGGAACCAAATGGGTTCTTGGTGTCTGGACTGATATTGTTGGGAGAGTCATCAGCAAATGGGTTCTTGGAGTCATCATAATCATCAGCAAATGGATTGCCTTCAATATTTTCTGTTTCAAAATCTCCAAAAGGATTCGCTCCGGAGGTTGTGGCTTCATCCTGGCAGGGGTTGTCCGATGTTTTATTCTGAGGGGAAGAGGAAACTTGTGTCGAAGAGACGGCCGATGAAATGGACTCCACCGTTTGATTGCAATAACAACAGCAATAGATATAAAAAAAAAAAAAAAAAAAAAATATATATATATATTCACCAATGACTTTTTCCTACTTAATTAATATAAAACTCTACACACGCACACACGCACGCACACACACACACACCTTGGGGCAGCAGTAGTGAGGGGGGTCCTGATCCTCCGGCCGTTCGGTATTGACACAACTCTTGGTTTCTTTGTTTTTTCATGTCCGTCTTCTGAACATGTATTGCTTCCATAACTCTTTTCTGTGTAATGAACTTATGTTTGACATGTCGAGCATATCGTGTCAGTGAGTTTAATGATGAACAAAGCGGAATGCTAATATCAAACTGGAGGTATTTGGAGATTCTTAATATTGCCATTGTCTCTGTTTCAGGGTGAAAAATAGTAATGATATACATAGTAATTTTACTCGCTGTAAGTCATTAGTATGAGTACAGTTTTAGTAAATGTTCTATTGAGACTATTTCCTATATGAGATTACTTTAATACTTGTAAGGAAAAATACGCCTGTTGATGCTCTCTTCACAACACTGCATTCCAGTGTTGCCGCACCACGCCAAGGACAAGGATTTTCCAAGGTTAGATGTTAACCCATTGAGCTTGTCTAGAGATGGGTAGGGGTGTTGGTATAGTGGTCAGCTTTGTAGGAGAGGGTGGAGTGGGGCGTGGTGGGGCTAGTGGGGCTGTGGGAAAAGAGGGAGTGAGAACCCGCGACGGCAGAGTGGCGACACCAGCCAGGCGGGTCCTCCCCTCAACCCTTCGTCACTGGTCACCTACGATCCGCACTCATTGCTCACCTTGGCACAGTAGCGTGCATGCCGGGATCGAGGCAGGTGTTCATAGGGGGGGTGGGGGAGAGGGAGCTAAGTTACCTCATATTGACAACTTCAGACCCATGCGTGATTGTCATCTGTAGAAATACTGTCAGAATGCATCGTCGCCATGTATTTGTTTATATGAATTTGATGACATCCTAATGTATGTATGCGTTAGGACTTATTGGAGAAAGAAGAACACAAAGCTGAATGACAGAATATTTTAATTACCACCATTTACGACAATGTGTCATGACCATGGGCTGTCAACACCATAATGCCCAGGTTTTGGGTATAAAGTCTGGTGCGTGTTAGGCCCACACTCCATCCTCGCATTTTTTCTTTGTAAATTTATTTTTATCACTTTATATTTAATTCATAATAAGAGTAGAGTCCAATTTGTAAGTATGTAGTCTTAGTAGTAAACCCGCAAGGGTAAAGATTAGGAAGACGACCCAGTCTGTTTTTTGGACAACACATTTTTTTTCTAATAGATTTTGATGTGTTTTGAATTAATCTGATGTTTGTTTGTTATGCCATGCAATTATTTTTTTCCCCAAGGTAAAAAATTGCCACAAAAAAGTAATTAATTCAAAACCATCAAAATCAATAAGGGAAAAATTGCTTTAAGTAATCCTAAGCAAACCGAATTAAACCTAAGCAAACCTAATTAAACCTAACCTAACCTATTGGGTCGTCTTACGAATCTTTACTTAGTTTAGGTTTGGTTTGGTTACGTTAGGTTAGGTTAGGTTTAATTAGGTTTGCTTAGGATTACTTAGAGCAATTTTTCTCTTATTGATTTTGATGGTTTTGAATTAATCTGACTCTTTTGTGTCAATTTTTACCGTGGGGAAAAAAAATTGCATGGCATAACAAACAAACATCAGATTAATTCAAAACACATCAAAATCTATCAGAATAAAATTGATTTGGACAAAAAACAGACTGGGTCGTCTTCCGAATCCTTACCCCCACAAGCCTTGCTTTAAGTCAGTGGCAGACACCATGCGACATACTAGTTGGAATTTTCATAAGACTAGGTTAGTAAAAAGAATACAAGGAGTCTCCACAATGTAATCCTAATACCATTTTTCATCCTCATAGATGTGACAGCCTGGGAGAAAGCAGTAGTTTGTGGTACCCACTACCAGGTCAGTGACCAAGATGACTTAGTAAACTTGGAGTAATTTAGTTTAAAAAATAATTTACAATTAAAGTATTGAATACTTTCCAATAATAAATACAATTGAGTAAATCTATTACATTAGAATTAGTGCAATTGAAACCAGAAATATAATTATAGTTATGAATATTTCTGAGTCATAAAAAAATGGTTTTCAAACTAAACAAACAATAATTTAATTTGGAAATTTATTATCTAATGACTGATAGGTGTCATTTTAAATGATTGTTTGGGGAAAACAATATGGCTCCACTTTTTTAGGAGTTACATATGCTAACTAAAAAACTTAAATAAAAAAAGTATATACTAAAAAAATACAATAGAGATAATTTGTGATCAGATCACAACATTTACTTTTTCGAAGTGTATGGCTCTAAGGTTGAGTCAGTGTGATTGGTGGATGAACAAGTACTCTGGGATGAAAATACAATTTTGCTTTTAATTTTTGACAGTGGACATTTACCGGCATTCATGACAAAAGAGGTTCTAATGTATATTCTGTATTTCTAGAGTAAATTCCTATAAGAGACCTAACCTAACCTAACCTAACCTAACCTAACCTAACCTAACCTACACCACACTTTAATGGGTAAACAGACAAAGCTGTATATAAATAAATAACTATACAGAAATAATAATTATTATTATTATTACATTATCATTATTTTATTTATATGTATTATTTTATTCTTTTCAGGTCACCTTTATAAGAAGGTGAAATAAGATCAAGAAAGAGTTAATGTTAGTGACCTGACACATAGGAATAAGACCATGGAGTCCCTAGGAGGTCAGTCAGTGCCCCAGACCGCTGTTCAGCCTACTGTATGGTACAACTACAGCACATGGGGGGACTTGGTCAACCATCCCATGCAGGTTCAGGTGGCTGTACCCACTGTGCAGATGGTTGCAGCACCCTCCCAGACACCATCTCCAGCACCCACCCCAGTCCAAACCCCAGTGCAGGAGCAGATGTCAGTGATGGTTGGCATCACTCCACAACAAACAACAAAGTCTATTCTTAAGAAGTCCAAGAAGCCTCCACCTGAAAATCAAGAGAGGAATTTCCATTGTGAGGAGTGTGGTTCATCATTCACTAACAGTTCTAACCTGCGCAGTCACATGCGTATCCACTCAGGTGTGAGGCCTTATGTGTGTGTGGTGTGTGGCAAGTCCTTCATTCAAAGCTCCAACCTTAAAGCACACAAGCGGGTACACACAGGGGAGCGGCCATACCAGTGCTCTGAGTGTGGCCAAACATTTTCTCGGTCTTCTCACTTAGTTGGCCACAAACGCACACACACAGGTGAGAGGCCATACATCTGTGGCATATGTGGAGAAGCCTTTTTTACCTCATCCCATCTAAGAAACCATGTTCGCCGTCACACTGGAGAGAAGCCTTATGTATGCCAATTCTGTGGTGACTCCTTTGGGCAGAGCGTTGAGTTGAGAGTCCACGTCCGGCACCACACGGGTGAGAAGCCCTTCAACTGCCGGGAGTGTGAGACTGCTTTTGTGTCTGCTCGTGAACTGAAGGCTCACCGTAAGATTCATCACCTGGGGTCCAAGCCATTCAAGTGTGAGCAGTGTGACAGATGTTTCCGTACACCAACCTTCCTGAGCAAGCATCAGGTGAGGTGCAAAGGCCCTAGACCAAAGAGGCCTAAGGGGAGGCCACGCAAGTATCCCAGGATGGATGGAGAGGAACCTCCTTGGAAAAAGCCAAAGAAACGGAAAAATAAGCGACCAGCTGCCCCTACCGACAGAGTTTCCCGTTCGACTACGAGAGCAATACGCAATGCTCAGCTGAAGAAAGAAACGGAGGACATGAATGATGAGGATGGTTCGGACATGGGTGAAGATGAAATGGAAGAAGACCCCCTGAAGCAAGATGAAGGAGTTCAAGAGAATACAATAGTGGAAAATTTAGCAGACATTAGCAACTTGAAAGCTGAAGAATTAGTGTCTGAGGAGCAGATGTCACATCTCCCAATGGTTCCTGTAGTACAAGTAATATTAGATAACTTAGGTCAGGGAAGTGATAGCTTGGACCACACACAGCAACAGACCATTGTGTTGCAACCTACATCATCAGGCATGCAGACCATCCAGGTGCCAACGGATCAGAATCGGCAGCAGATTGGTGTAATAGACCTGTCTGGCCAACACCTGCATCAGGATGAACAGCAGCCAGTGGACACAGTTCCCCACGGCCTGACGATGGTCACGTCACATCTGCCCATAACGTCAAATGATCACCAGCACCTTCCTGTCATCTCTACTCAGCAGGTGGTCTCGGGTCACCAACAGTTACCAGTAGGGTCAGTACACCAGCATTCCTCCCAACAGCAGCTACCTATCGTCAGTGCCCACCAGCACCAACCACTGTCTGTTGTGGCAGCTCACCAGCAGGTGCCTGGCATAACAGCCCACAAGCAGGGTCTTAGCAGTCACCAGTTGCCAATTGTTACGGCTCATCAGCAAGCTGTCAATTCACACCATCAGCTGCCAGTTGTGTCAGCTCACCAGCAAACGCTTAATGCCCACCAGCAAGTCCTTGTTGTTTCTGCTCATCGCCAGACTGCTGGAAATCACCAGCAGGTGCCTGTTGTCTCTGCCCACCAGCAGAATACCAGTACACACCAGCAGGCAGCTGTAACAGCCCACCAGACAGTGCCAGTATTAGCAGCACACCAGCAAGGTCTTGTTGTGTCAGCCCACCAAGTGCCTGTTGTGTCCGCCACCAAAGAGGAAGGTTTAGACACAAGCTCCCAGGTCATATATGGGTCCGGACAGCCTTATGTGGTGGACCTCTCTAGCCCAGCCCTTACTTCTCAAGTCCCCTTAGTGAACCAAACTGTGACATCACCTCAGTTCACCAGACCATAGCACAACACTCTAGCCACATCACATTAGACTGTGTGCATTTCCCATCTCTCCCTTTAGTGATACATCTTGGCATTATTATCTGGATTTAGAATATTATGTTATTGATATGTGCTACTCATGCCCTGTGGTGGGGCTTCAAGAATACTACCACCGTATTTCCTGCGGATCGTAAGAGGCGACCAAAAGGGACGGAGGGAGGGGTCTGGGAAGCCCTTCCTCTGTATTCTCTCCTATGAAAAGACAAGGCGCAGATGGGGAGGGGAGAGTAAAGTCTCGCTGAACCCTAAATGCCTTGTCTTGGCTACCCCCTTTTAATTGGGGTATGAGCCAGGTATATAAATAGATAGTTTTGATATTCACAAGGAGATACAGTACTAAGATTAAGATACTTTGTGCCAGTGGTGTTGAGATGGGCAGTTGTCACATCAATGCAAGAATTTCCCTTTTTGGAGAATTGAAGTGCCAAATTGGATAATGTTATTGGCGGTGGTTTTGTACAAGTTTAAATATGTAGTGGTAGCTGTTGAAATGTGCATGACAGTTTGAGAGTAGCACAAATCATATATATATATATATATATATATATATATATATATATATATATATATATATATATATATATATATATATATATATATTAAACCTTGTGGATACAATACCCACCCTCGCCCTCATTTGTGTGACTGACCTGACGTACGGTGTTTGGGTGGTATGTTGTCTTCTCCTATGGAGGCCAAAGGCTAAGTGAAAGGAGTGTATATGTATGTGTGCATGAATGTGTGTATGCGTGCCTTGTCTTGGCTACCCACCTTTAGGGGGAAAACAGCCTGGTATATATATATATATATATATATATATATATATATATATATATATATATATATATATATATATATATATATATATATAGTTTAATTTAAAATGCACATAAAGCTGAATTTATGCACTTTATAAGTAATAGTTGTCACCTGGAACTCAGAGATCAGATAATGTTGTTTTAGAGTTCATAAGGTTATTACCTGTTAAATAAATGCTGGATCACAAGGCATATTATGTTAATATGCCTTGTTCCTGCAATATACATTTCTCATACTTTAAATCATTGTAATTGTGGAGTTAATGATGCATGTGGTCAAAGTGTCAGCATCGTCCATACAATATTATGGGGCTACGTTCATGATATTTATTCTATGCAAGTTGAATATGCTGTTGACATCAAAATTGTGGAACTGTATAAACCTAACATACCCTTGGCATTACTGTGGGAGGTTGAGGCTGTGGTGTGGTGGAGGAATGGTTTCTCATGTGTTTCCCCTCTCGTGGGTGTGATCCCTTGAGGAGTGCATTATCTACCACTAAAACTATAATCTCGTGATGCAGTAACTTTTACACATCATTGGAATGCACTGACACATTATCTGCACTTCATTTCATAACACATCCTACCTCTATCATTGAGATGGTGTGACACTGGGCAAAATTTCCCAAAATGTAAATTTTCTCTGCATCAATGTCAAGAAAATATGTATGTCCTGTTTTCAATTGATGCGAATTCCAAACAGCAACAATACTAAAGCAATGGATGGCTCAGTGCTTATGCTTATGTTTGTGGTTTATATGAATGTGAGCCTCAGTTCTCTAATTGTCATCTTCATGGAAGAATTTTCGTTCATGTTGTCATAGTTATGTGCTAGTCAGTTACAATTTTGTGTTAGGATTTTATTTAAAAAGATAGTAATCAAAAGAATCGATCGTTAGAGTTAAACAATGAAGGCCATGTACCTTGTAGTCGCAAGACAGCACTAACTTACCCAACAAGGTAACACTGTGGTGTGGGATTGAACTCATCACCTCATCATTGCAAGTCCAACAAGCTACTACTAGTGCTACTCTGTGCCATCTTAGTTTACATGAAAAATTTAGCTGATGAAATGCAAGAATGTTTACTTTTTACTAAAATAAGAAAATATAGTTATTAGTACAAGTTTCAGTTAAAATTTTATACTGATTATGAAGTTCATTTGAACATCGGTTCTCCCAGTACTACACCACAACTCCACACACCTTCACACTTCACTTTGCCTGTTACATATTACTTATGTATTACATCAAATCTCTCAATGCTACACACACACACCAACAAAGCACACAAACAAATTAATGCCCTCCACACAACATATTCCTGCCACACCCCAATCTCTATCCTCTGCTACCAGAGCTCACCACAGTATTTAAAGATTCAAAGGCAGTGTTCCTTGCAGAATAAAAAGATATTCATGAAGGGAGTTATGATGAACAGAGTTAGAATTTCATTTTTAGGATGTATGCTGAGAATGTGTTCATGATTTTTGAGGCTCTTATAAGATTATAAAATTAGTTTTCATTCATCATTATTTACATCACAGATTTTAAGAATATGCAGATACTAAACTCATGTATTTGAGGCTCTATCAAGTAATAAAATTTATTTTACTTTCTATTAATCATTATTCAAAGTATTATCATCTGAAGAACTTAAAATATATCTTAAAATTTTAATGCTACATTTGATATATGTTAATTATATCACATATATTACAGTTTCTATTTTATTTTCCGGAGGTGATTGAAAGTTATCCATTAAGTAGGTTAATCCGATGAAAGAGATAATTATATGTGTAAAGGACATAGATAGCAATCACAGTAATGTGGGATATATATTTTTGGAATCTGAAGAACTTCCATATATTTGCAAGTCAGTATTGTCTCATTTTTTATAATAATGGTTAAGTAAAATGTATTCTTTCATGATACTATATTGTACTAAATATGGCATAATCACATAATTTAGCTTGTAGAGATTGACAGTTGAATATTTTTTTGGTTGAAAGCACACTCTTGTGCACACACACACACACACACACACACACACACACACACACACACACACACACACACACACACACACACACACACACACACACACACACAGGACCACATGAGTGTAGCATACACCCTATTCACTACAATTAGGGGGGGCAGGTGGCTCTGTGGTACAATGCTTGGCTCATGACCGAATGGTTGTGAGTTTGGTCCTGGCTTACAGCAGCTTCTTGGTGAGAGGGGTAGCGCTCTCTCGTTAACCCTAGCAGAACTATATGGTCTATAGTTACCTAGTTCAGATGGATTATTTAACCAGCTACAAGGTGAATACAACTAGATAAGTACACACACATGCAGTATACATTTATTTGAAATTGTAAGTACATACAAAGTATGCATGATATATATGTTAATATGTTTTATATACCTATGTATACATATGTCAACATTTTATACATTGGTGCAGATGTAAATGGTGAATCATGCAATATTTTAAAAGAGCTAAGAAACATACAGTGGAATTATTTTTTGTCAGACTAAACTTCTTTCACTCACCTGTATGAAAGTTATAGTATTGTACCAACATTATAAAGATCTTTTAGTACTTAATTACATGTGGTCTGTTCAAATTACTCTTATGGATGACTTTCCCTTACCTATCTGATAGTTACCATTGATACATTAAGAGATAAGTACAGTACCATCTCCTGCAGATAAATGTCATTGGTTAACAAAATTACATGATTATATTATTTTGTTCCCATCTCTGGTAGAACGCCATGGGGTAACTTGATAGGTAACCTCAGTCTGCCTGCTCTTGATTCTTGTTAACTTTACTGTATAGTAACCACATGGCTTGCTTTGCATTATGTGTGATGGGCGACTATTGTTATAACTTAGTTTTTCCCACTCCTATTAATGTGGTAACTTTCCATTCACTGCCATGCCATTCTCCTTACTTTGTATTTAACTTTTATTTTATCATAGTGTCATGTGTTCTCTGACGTCTGACTTTTTTTTCTATTATCTCATTACCTAACTGAATATTATTGTAGTTTTGGATAGGTGTTCAAAGGTTACAAGAGGGAGTGCGATGCCCATGAAGTTAACTTGAACAGACTAGAGTGCAAGAAACTTTGAGAATTGTAAAATGCAATAGAAACAAAGGATTTAAATTAATTGAGCTTAGGCACATTAAGTTTTCGTTTTTAGTGCAAGAAAGTATCAAAAGTATAAATGAAATGTTTAAGAAAAAAGTTAAACCCGTGGCATTAATTCATATAACTTTTCTTTTATAGATATATAGCAAGGCATTTAATTTCTTCTGTGTGTAATGTAATATCTTTTTTTATCATTTGTACTGAAGAAACATACAAGGGAAGGCTCATTTAAAAGAGATGATATTCTTCCTTTATTTTTCTCTTTCCCACAACATTACTTATTTTTTCTTCTCATATCACCCATTAGCAGGAAAATACTGGAAATAAAGTGTAGTGTTCTTATCTCAGTGGCTTCTGCTAATACCTTGAGAACACCCGGACTTTCTATCACCAATGTTTGTCTGAAGACCAGCATTGTTCTGTGGATGTAAAACAGACAAATAAGAACATTTTGTAACGTCTGCATTGAGCTGGTCCAATGAGGGTATTTGGCGAGTAACCTGCTAAGAAGAAAAGCAGCGATTTTATTCTGCTTGATAGTGGCTTTCAGTCATGACAATGAGTCACTTACTTTCCTCGATGGGGTCTGGCTGGTTTTGTGGTACATTGCTCGGCTTGTGACCAAAATGTTTTGAATTAAATCCTGGTTCATAGCAGCTTAACTTGGTGAAAGGTTGCATCCTAGCAGAACTATATGGTCTATAGTTACTTAGTTTGAGGAGATCATTTAATCCCCTTTACTTTCCTCGATTTGTTGATGACCAGAGGTTCTTGGATGAATGTGGGTAGTTGTCAGTGCCTGAATGAAAATGTATATTGCTGTTTGCATAAGGTGGAGGTGAGTAAGTGTGAGTTCCTTTGCTATATCAAGAGAAGAGGGTGCAATACCTGGTGGGAGAGTGCAGATGTGCTGATGAGAGAGAGAGAGAGTCAATGTAATCTTCATTCACACTTCATGACGGATTAATCTTATGCTTCGATACATTACAGGTTTATGTTTACTTTAATAAGCATGTGAAATTTGTTGATACCAATTGATTGTTGTCTTAGAGTAATTTCATAAAATTCTCTCTCTCTCTCTCTCTCTCTCTCTCTCTCTCTCTCTCTCTCTCTCTCTCTCTCTCTCTCTCTCTCTCTCTCTCTCTCTTTCTCTTTCTCTCTGTGTACTGTACATGCATACAAGCCACCCTCTTTCTTGTGTCACATTTTCATCCTTGGGAAATTGGGAGTCAATGCTGCAAATCGCCTGTCTTCATATCATTCTGTCATCTGCATCTTCCTGTCACACCAACCACTTGTGTTAAGCTGATACGTAAACCTCCTCCTCCTCAAACAATAGAGATACAAAACCTATATTTAGATCAAGCTTAACAGATACACATTTCAGTCATAGTTATCATTTTTTGAGGAATGCCTTGGTGATGACTACATGGATGAATAATATTTCAAATTAAAATGAATTACTGTGAATCTCAAAAAAAGAAATGCTTAGTTTTATTTTAACCTGAGAATTTATAATTACATCGTGTTTTTTCTTGTAATCTCTTACATATGTGTTGCTAAAGCTTTTCAAAATTAGAATTTTGGTTACTGAACACAGCAGAAATGTGATATGGTATTTGTTCATGTACTTCTCTATATAAAATACATATCTGAATATAATTTTAATGTTCAGTGTTTGAGGTGATAAGTGTGTAGAACATGTACTTAAAGATGAAGAAAATAATGACTTATTCAGACACACACACACACACACACACACACACACACACACACACACACACACACACACATTGCTGATGTACTATACACTAGGAGTACATAGCTATCTCATAATCTGGTTTGATGAGTGCTGAAAGTGTGTGATATTTGGGTACGTATACTGTATTGGGCAATGTTAGGTTATGTGTCGAATGTGACCACACAACTGGGTCTAGGTAGATAGGAAAAGTGCAAGTGTTATGACATAAGTGTTGAGCCATGAATGTCTGCAATCAATTTATTCTTTTATACACATGATGAGTAGGCTAACCAAGGGCTACACAAAGGTAAAACGCTTATTATTATGGCTACTCTTATTATTTTGGCATCCAGTTGTTTATGCTACATTATGATCAGTCAATTTTCAATACCTTTTGCTAATATTAATAAAAAAAATGAGCTGCCACAACTTAATACGATGTGTAGGAACATTTAAGAAATAAAGTTCCACTCAGTATCTTTTAAAGTTTGCTTGGCCCTTTGAATTATTAAATAAACATTAGTGCATATTTTTCATCAATGTAGCATGTCATGTTTGTTCTATAGATGATTAAGAAAAGTAATACAGCAAAAAATAAATCGTTGCTATATAGTAAACCGTGTAAGGAGTTCGTCAAAAAAGCGTTAATTGTGACTTTTTCATTATGGTATTTACTCATATTCATAAAATAAAAATTAATGTGATATATTGATAACTATTAGGATGAATTGTATTAAATTTTTTGTAGCTATACACAATGAAAATGAATATGTGGATTGTCGTGTTGTTATGGTTGTGATGGCGCCCTCTGTCCCTCCTTCAGCAAGACCATAACAAACCGACAGCAATGGTGAGCCCTGCTACTATATATATCCCTTCTCATCCTGTTCCCCTGCATATATACAGGGATGTGTTTAATGAAATAGATTAATATAGCTATTGGAGAGTTGATTGGTGCACATAATGTATTGTAAATAGTAGTATTTGTACTATAAATTGTGATTATTTGTGACGGACATGTTTGTTTCAGGCCAAGAGGACCAAGAAGGTGGGGATCGTCGGCAAGTACGGCACCCGTTATGGTGCCTCCCTGCGTAAGATGATCAAGAAAATGGAAATCACGCAGCACAAGAGGCACATCTGCACCTTCTGCGGCAAGGTGGGCGGCAAGGGTTTCCTATTTCAGTACTCGCGTAGCACTTCATAAATGTACATTCCTGCTATTATTTGCTGTTTGAGTGCATTGGTGACACGGTTATTTCATTGCAGTCATTACAGTGGTAGTTATTAATGAGTGGTTGCCCTTTGTACAACACATTCTCTTTAGTCTACCACACACTCATAGCTTCTCATCGACTTATGACTTTTTGACAATCCCAGTGGCCTTTCTTATATCTTCAATCCTGGCTTTATTCTGGGTAAACATTCAAGGCGATGGTTATTTAGTAAGTGAATTTAGGTCATTCCTTATGACACCGCCGCACTGTTCTGAGATCAAGTCCCCTGCGAGCCCCGCCATGTTGTTGGGTTCACTTTCCAACGCACTATTTTTTGTATCCTAATCTCACACAAATTTAGACGTTTAATGTTTTGTCCTAAGAACGGTGGGGCCCAGTTGATTTAGGCTGAGCCCGACAGTACGGATTGAGTACTCCATTTCTAACCTAAATATTGCTTTCTGCAATTTTACATCTTCACCAGAATGCACCTGGATATAAAGAACACTTCGTTTAGATTTTGATCTATTTTGAATGATTTTGACATTAATTTCCGTCGCAAATGCATATACAATAAGATATCGTCATCACGGTAATCTTTTTTCTTGGTTTGTTGTAAGTCAGACCATGATATTTGCTTTATAAATAAGGTTTAATATCAATCAAAGCCCATCTAAAACACCAGAAAAACAAAATTTCCTTCAAACACTATTGTTTGTCCCCTCCAATGGCCCGCTACCAACCCTCCTCCAGCCTGCCTATTTAAAAAAATTTGCTGCCCATTTTTATTTTTTAGAAAATTAAATAAAACTTCAAACATAACCTAACTACCCAAAACCTAACCTAAGCTGAATTTGAATAATTCTTAGGATCTTTCTGCCATAGTAAGTTATGTAATAAAGCTAAATATATCTACCTGACCCGGAGGCATCAGAGGATTCTTCCTCTTCAACCATGGGAAGTTTTGGAAGTTCCATTTGCTGGTGACCTTGTCTTGATATATATATATATATATATATATATATATATATATATATATATATATATTTTTTTTTTAATTTTATTTATTTATTAATTTTTTTTCCTATACTTATGGCATTCTTCTTGAGAAGGCAGAACTCTGTGTGCCCTAAAAGTCTATCAAGGCTTTTTCATCCTCGTAAAACTGCGTTAATTTCCTGCCAAGAGTTAAATGCACACCTCATACATGAGACCACCATCACTACTGAATTAAAATCTCGGTCTTGTGTGAAAAGGGGAAGGAAGATATGAAATACTAAAACATTGGCTAATATCTGGTTATCGTGTTGTCATTGGCTAGTGTTTGAAAGATTTTCATACTCACTGCCAGGCACCAGTGTGAGCGTATGGCACGGCACGGCACACAACATACCATTTCACTAACAACTCAAGCTTCCCCTGCCAGCTACTACTATCTTACAGGATATCTGTAACTGCTATTAACCCCTGGCCCCAAAAACGTTATAGAAGAAAAGTGGTCTGGAAAAAGAAACATTGAATGGAAACAAAAAAGATAGCATACGTGGGAACAAGAAATAATAACTACGTGTAGAAATATGTGGCATAAAAAGCGTACAAAATGTCAAAGATCGTGTTATGATTGTTTCTAATCAAAGATATCCACCCTAGGTAAAGCTAATGGAATACTGGGCTTTATAAACTAAAATTTCTCCTTGAAAATATATTAGTAATTCTGTCCCTGCATATCAGGTCAGTCAGATCCCCACTTAAGAGTATGCATTGCAATTTTAGAATCCTCACCACACAAAGGACATACAATAAGCTGTCCTGTATAGGGCCAGTAAGATGATCCCGTCCTCACTTAACAAATCTTCATAGATAGGCTAAGATAACTTCATCAATTCTCGCTCGAGAAACAATGTCTGATTTAAATACTTGAAGGATTTATGAATGATGAGTAATATGCTTCAAATTAATGACTCTTTATGAATGAGGAGTAACGAGGAAAAACCAAGATGTAGGTAGATTCAACTATACTTGACTAAACTAAGATTTAAGTTGGTGTTGAGGTATATCCCACATAGTTGTTTTCTGATATGTCCCATCTGTAGTGAATGTAAATTCAGGTCTTCCAGTACCATTTTATATTTTTGCTTGAACGGCATGTTTGGAAGACTGACATTAATATTCATATTAGTTTTGTAATTTTGATTTGATTTGTTACACTACCATGTCAGTAACTGCTATGTAACAATCTCCTAATGGCCTCAAAGTTGAGGGCGTTAACTAATTTAAACCTTCCTAATATAAACAAATGTCATGCATAACCACATAAAACAGCTAGACTTATTTTACTTTAAAATCATACCTTATTGTTGTGATCAACTGTTTGGCCATTTTATGTGGTTATACATCGGAATTTATATCAATAATAAAAAGGAATATTCAGGTAGTCACTTCGTGGTGGATGGGTTGTATGGCAACTGGACCCAGGAAACATTTAAAAGCAAATGTCAAATTTTTTAACTAATTTTATTTACAGCTGGTGAGGGAGTGAGGACATAAGCATATACAAGGTTTATTATTATTTATCATCATTACAAGTTTTCATACTAAGCTGGGTAGGCCTGTGACTGGAACATTAGGTCCAGGACAAAATATAATGCTGGAAACCATACAAGTTTTTACTAAATACATAGTTGTCATAAATGTATGTACAGCTGTTTGTTTGTGTTTAAATGTGTGTGTCTTCTTCAGGAGGCTATGCGACGCATGGCAACTGGCATCTGGTCCTGCAAGCCATGCCGCCGCACTGTGGCTGGCGGAGCTTACACCTACTCGACTGTCGCCGCTGCTGGTGTGAGGTCATTCATCAGGAGGAACAAGGACCTGAAAGAGAAGGAAGCTGCGTAAATAAAGAATATTGAAAGATTATTGTCTTTCGTTGTGCCTGGAGGAGTAGCAGGAAGGATGTTTAGGACACCCCTCTCTCTTCCTCTTACATATACTCTCTCTCTCTCTCTCTCTCTCCCTCTCCCTCTCTTATACTCTCTCTTTCTCTCTTATACTCTCTCTTTCTCTCTTATACTCTCTCTTTCTCTCTTATACTCTCTCTTTCTCTCTTATACTCTCTCTTTCTCTCTTATACTCTCTCTTTCTCTCTTATACTCTCTCTTTCTCTCTTATACTCTCTCTTTCTCTCTTATACTCACTCTCTCTCTCTTTCTCTCTTATACTCACTCTCTCTCTCTCTCTCTTATACACTCTCTCTCTCTCTCTTATACACTCTCTCTCTCTCTCTCTCTCTTATACACTCTCTCTCTCTCTCTCTCTCTCTTATACACTCTCTCTCTCTCTCTCTCTCTCTTATACACTCTCTCTCTCTCTCTCTCTCTCTCTCTCTCTCTCTCTTATACACACACTCTCTCTCTCTCTCTCTCTCTCTTATACACTCTCTCTCTCTCTCTCTCTCTCTTATACACTCTCAATACGTTGCTTGGCAGGATTGAAAAAGATCGTAAAAGAACAAACTACAGTCCATGTTGAGTCTACTTGGCTGTAGGCGGGTAGGTGGTGCTAAGGTCCCGGGTATTATGAGGATCTTTCCATAGTAATCCTCAAACAGACTTGGGGTTGAGAGGCAGCTCCAGTTTTCTATCTGCGTCCGGCTCCTTCAGCTAATCGTCCACCTTGAGACCCTGCAACATATATACTGTACAATACCTGATCACTTTTCTACCTTACACTTCCATCTCCTATACAAAATATCTACCTCACATGAAAGGGGAAGAAAGGCAACTTAGACAAAATTAACAATTGTAATGAAATTCTTTTATCGTAGTAAACCTGACTTATTACATGATATACGAAAACCTGGCCATATAAAAAACAAAAGTTGCATGGTAAAAGGATGAGGGAGTGGAGAATGGAATAATTTTCTTGCTGGCCATCATCTTAATGGAAAATGTGACCAAATACGGGTGACTGAGATTCCCATTTAATCAACTTAACGGCGGCGGAAAAAACAAAAAAAAAACCCACTAATACCGAGAGATAGAGAGAGAATCAAATTCAAAAATAGTATAATGGCAAAGGGAAATCAGACAATCAAGGGTTTTGCAACAGCCGAATAGGGACCAATGAGAGACCAGGACACATTAGGCATTGACCAACCAGGAGCATGGAGGAAGGGCGAGTCCACTACTTGCTAAGGGAGGGGAGTAATTATTGGGAGTGGAAACCCACGCTACAAGTAATGATGGGTCACGTGATGGGGCCCTGGGAGGGGAAGAAGGGGGAGAGGAAAAGGAGGTAAGAAGGGGGGAGGTAAGAAGAGGTAAGCTTCATTGGTTAAAATAGACGGAGTTTCAAAGATTCAACGTCGTATTTCAAGACTTGGCTGGCGCGTCTGGCTTAAAGCTGATGAAAAAAGAGTTTAATTATAAGACTTTGACCTCAGTATATTCCTGGCTGTTATTGTTTCCAGATGAAAAAAAAGTGAGTTGCAATATACTGAGTCTTTCCTTTCTTTTCTGTCGATCTATCTATCCCTGGACATTACTTTTTTTTTCTTCCTAAAACCACATAATATTTCTCGTAAAGATATAAATTTCAATGAGTTACACGTTCAGTCGGTGTTTCAAACGTTCCTCATCTACTGCTTCAATCAGCTTGAGATAACCAAGACCGAATGAATTGATATGAAAATCAGAGAAATCAATTACTAAAATGACACTAATCCCTTCACTGGTTTCCATGGGAATTTGAAGTGACATTTTCTTGTACGATATGTGACTGATGACGGCTGCAGTAGTAGTAGTACTGTAGTAGTAGTAGTAGTAAATGTTATTCTCATAATATCCTCCCTTGTCTATTATTGGAATATCAATCTCTTGTCTAAGATAATAGTATGTATATATATATATATATATATATATATATATATATATATATATATATATATATATATATATATATATATATACTATTATCTTAGACAAGCCTTGTCAGTGCTAGCAGCGGATTTGTTAGGTTTTATGAGACACTTTTTGCTAGCGTCTGTTAGTAAACATTGCTTGTTAAGGCCTTAATAAAAAGTTACTGATTGTCGTATTACAGCTGACTGACCATGCTGTGTCGCCCCTTGCCATAACTGGCGCCCTAGGCGGCTGCCTATGCCCAGGACCGCCACTGCTAATTCTCATTCTCTGTGAAAAGCTAAATGTCGGCTGAAGTCAAAGGGGGAACCCAACCATTAGCAAAGGAAAACGGACTCCTAAACTTCCTCTATGGTGTCAATGATTTCATGGCTATTTCTATCTAACCGGGAACCTCGTTTTGTGCAGTGCTGGAAAAAGGGTCTGAGAGGGAGAGGGGAATGAATGAGGATGGAATGAAGGGGAGAGACGGGGAGAAGTAAAGATAGGAAGGAAGGAGGAAATAGAGCTGTCTGGCTGTCATGCTCGTATGAAATTGTCGTTGTATGGTAATGTTAGTTCCTGTTACGTGTAATGTCGTAGGGTAATGTGAGCGTCTCTCTCTCTCTCTCTCTCTCTCTCTCTCTCGTCCATGCATATTCCATCATCTTTAATAATTTCCATTACCATCCATAATCTTAATTTTCTCCCTCTTCAGGTTATTGAACTGGAGAAAACAACGAAGACACGGAAAGAAAAACTGAGAGGAGAAAAACAAGAAAATCAAAGAAAAATCACATTGCAGAAACTATACGTATTTCTTTCAAGGGAATTCAGACACACACACACACACACACACACACACACAGTTTAATGGAAAATACACTTCAAACCCCTTAGAGAGAGAGAGAGAGAGAGAGAGAGAGAGAGAGAGAGAGAGAGAGAGAGAGAGAGAGAGAGAGAGAGAGAGAGAGAGAGAGAGAGAGAGAGAGAGAGAGAGAGAGAGGAGAGAGAGAGGAGAGAGAGAGAGAGAGAGAGAGAGAGAGAGAGTCAGATTAATTAAGGGAATTAAGAAAAAAGGGACTAACCGGTAACCTGAACCCAAATTCACCTGAGAAAAACAAAAAAGAAGGAAAGAAAGAAATAAAAAAAAGTCGACACACAAGACGTTGAAGGATAAACAGGAATACAAAACAAGAGCAAAACAAACAAACATACACACAATTTTGCATTTACCTCAGGAAAATAAAGTAAAAAAGTATATATATGTAGGCAAGAAGCACGTTGGAAAAGAAAGAGAAGTTGCAACAATTTGTTCTTTTGTTGGAACGAGCAACAAGTAAAGAAAATAGAAATGGCGGGAAAATGGATAATAGAGGATAATGAAGAAAACAAGTCCACGTAAGGAGATGCAAATAAGCACAATAGAAAGAAAATTACGAAAAAGTCAGAGAAGAAGCAAAGTTTTAGAAGTTAGAACTACGTGAGGGAGAGAGAGAGAGAGAGAGAGAGAGAGAGAGAGAGAGAGAGAGAGAGAGAGAGAGAGAGAGAGAGAGAGAGAGAGAGAGAGAGAGAGAGAGAGAGAGAGAGAGAGAGAGAGAGAGAGAGAGAGAGAGAGAGAGAGAGAGAGAGAGAGAGAGAGAGAGAGAGAGAGAGAGAGAGAACTCCTTTTTTCCTATAAACTATATAGAAAATGTAGACTTAGTGAATTAGGCACATTTCTATCTTAATCGTGCTTGAAGGGGGAGGGGCTTCTCAGACCATTCATTCAGTCCCTATTGGTCGCCTTTTACGAGTCGGAGGAAAAAAAAAACCGGTGATGGTATTCTTGTAGCTCCACCACAGAGCTACACACATACAGAAAACTAAATTCTGAAGCATAAACATAGCTTTCCACCGTAATACGTGACCTAAATTGTTCTGACCTGTCCTGACCTGCCCTAACTTGACCTGTTGACCCAGCGCGGCATAACAAGCTGCTAGTCTTTTATGTTGATCTAGCGCTATTTCCACTCTTTCAAGCTGAGCTCATCCCAACTTCTTATGATGCGTTTTTCCCCCACCACATAACATTATTTGTTTGTCTGATGTATATTTTTGTTTTCTTTATGTCGCTGCCATCACAGACGTGGAGAGAAGGAGTAAAAAGGAAAATTAGACAGCAACAGCCCTACTGAACTTAACGAGGCTGTCTGTGTGGCTACACTCTACTACTGTAGTATCTACATGTTAACACACACACACACACACACCTCTACTTACAAAGTAACTATAACAAAACCTTCTAAATCATTATGTGGATAAAATACAATGTTCAACAAAAGGATGAGGGAAAACAATAATTTTTTTGAGAGATATGAAAGGAGGAGGAGGATTACAAAGTATTACAAACAGCAACACATAATTATACGTCCTTGCTTGGCTGTTTGATCTAACTACTCTACACTATTCACAAGTTAAAGAAGTTGGATAGTTAAGTAGAAGTCTCCTCCCAGCCCACCCATCCAGCCACAACTGTACTGAACAGAGGAAGAAAACGAGAACGCGGACGAATACAAGGACAAAAACTAGGAAGGAAAAAAGAAAAAACGAATAATGACTCAAAATAGTACTTACGAAGCAAGAAGGTATATACATACTTACGTAAACTTACCAAGACACTAGAGAACAATCAAAACATAAAATGCAATAACATGACATAACATGAAAATTTTAAATAAATCCCGTTTTTGAACGTGCGCACAAACTTTAGAAAAAAAAGAGAAAAAGAAAAGAAAGCAAAATATAAGCTCGCTTGATCCTAAACGAACTTAATCAACAGTGTTAACGATGTGAAATAGAGGTCGTTAGGGAGGAGGAGGAGGAGGAGGAGGAGGAGGAGGAGGAGGATGAGGAGGAGGAGGATACGACAGCTGAATAAAGATTAGAAGAGGAAAACGGTAGCAGAAAAGAATAGAGAGGAGATAGAGAGGTAGATGAAGGGAACAGTTGCACTAAAGAGGGAGAGGAAGCGAGAAAAATAAGGTTGCTATGGAGAGGAGGAAGGAAGGAAAAGGAAAAAAATAGGGTATAGGACAGGCATAAAAGAGAGGAGAGAGAGAGAGAGAGAGAGAGAGAGAGAGAGAGAGAGAGAGAGAGAGAGAGAGAGAGAGAGAGAGAGAGAGAGAGAGAGAGAGAGAGAGAGAGAGAGAGAGAGAGAGAGAGAGAGAGAGAGAGAGAGAGAGAGAGAAAAAGAGAGAGAGAGAGAGAGAGAGAGAGAGAATAGAAAAAGTAGGGAGGAAGGTGAAGGAAAAAGGATATATGAACACAATGAAAGGAGAGTAGACTAAAAACAGAGAATAATGAAAAAGAAAAGAAAGAGAAGGGAAATGAAAGTGAGAGTTTGTTTAGAAGTGACTGAAATAAACAAAGAGAAAACGGAAAAGAAAAAATGAAAAAAATACGAAAAAGAAACAAAAGAATTAAGACGAGCGTGAGTAAGTTAACTAAGAGTAAACTATAAGAGTAGATAACTAACTGACGGGATGAAGGAGAACGTAACAATAATAAGGACATTGAAATAAACAAATGGGCATAGTAAACAAGGCAGCTGCTGTGAACTTAATACCATCTCTCATTCTCATCTAGAAATCAATCCCATCTTTTCTTGAACTTTTCTTTCGAATTTCCACATACCAGGCCTCTTCCACCCACGCACTATTTATATACCACCGCTTCTTCCATTGATAAACGTTCATATCCGACTACTTACTATGGAAAACCCTTCTTTAAGTACCTTTGATCCATTTCAAGACTTCAATTAGGTGCACTTATCGTCTTTTTAGGGAATACAAATTAGTTAAGATACTTTGAATGGTTTTTGTATGGTAAGTTAGTGAGTCCTTGAGTAGTAGTTTTTTGTATTGTCTTCATTAAGTATTCAAACTCTAACGAACTTGTATTGTGTATGATTGTATGTGATGTTGTTGATGGCAAAGCAATCACCTTTAACTTCCTGGCATAATCAAAGGCTACGAATAGGGGATTAAGGGAGGAGATTAATCAATGGAATGAGATTAGTAGGAATAAAGAAAACGAGATAGGATAAAACATAACACAAAAAGAGATGACAATTATAAGAACAAAGCAGGAAAAAAAAAATTAGTATAAAGATAAAACATAAACAAAAAAAGTAAGGCGATTGAAATTAGATAAAATACACGAGGAAAACAAAAACAAACTGAAAATTGGATGGGAAAAGTGGTTTAAAATATGTGAAAAGTACCATGAAAAAAGTTGGAGAAAATATAATAATAGCAAAAAATAGAAATACCATTAGGAAAAACATCTTTGGTCATTAGAAAATAGATAGATGCATAGAAGTTTAGTCCATTAGTCAGGCAGTCAATCATCAGTCATCAGTCAGTCAGTCAGTCCAGTCTTGTGCCTAAGAACACACAAGAGGGATGGTATTAGGGGCTTCTGGGTCAGCTGCGGGTTCAATAAAGGGAGGCAACGGGGCTTTATATTGGGTTGACGCCCCTGTGTTCTGTGTTTGGACGTCCCGTTATTACTGCCAGAAAAAGGGGAGGAGATGGGTGGCATTCCATCTCTCTTTTCCTTTCCCTTTCTCTTTTTTTTCCCCCCCTCTCTCTCTCTCTCTTTCCACATTAATACAATACTTCCACGAACTCTCTCATGTCCTTTCTTCCTCTCTACCGACCCTCCACCTCTTTTCTACCTATCAGTGACCTACTACCTACCTCCACTTATCCATTCGCCACCTACTGTCACTCACTACATCTTTCACTCAACCCTAAGACCTACTTCTTCCCGCCAGCTTCTTTAACCTCTTCTTCAACTCTTCCACTGACCTACATCACTACGATTCAGTTCTCCAGGACCTCAGATACGAAACGTCTGATCGGATCACCTATATTGAGACCGAGTGCTGTGTCCCAATCACCAACACACCCACGACCACCTGCAAATCCAATTAGGTTCTCCTCGTGTGTGTGTGTGTGTGTGTGTGTGTGTGTGTGTGTGTGTGTGTGTGTGTGTGAATCCCGTCGAAAGTGGATTACTGCTGTTACAGGCTTAGAGAAAGGGATTTTGTGCTCGGAGAGAGAGAGAGAGAGAGAGAGAGAGAGAGAGAGAGAGAGAGAGAGAGAGAGAGAGAGAGAGAGCGAGAGAATAATTTTCTTTTCTCCTATATTTTTTTTCTTCTCTCTCTCTCTCTCTCTCTCTCTCTCTCGCTCTAACCACTCCCAACTCAAAATAAAAATTACTATGGATATCACTTTCATTATAATCACTCCTACCATCATTATCATCATTACTATTACCCTCCTCAATATCACTATCAACTATCAAAGCCAGGAGCGAAAATTACATACAAGGAGTAATTGTTGCTCTCCTAGAGAAGAAGAAGAAAAAGAAGAAGAAGAAGAAGAAAATCTTAACACTTCATAATTAGTTCACATCTTTCATTTATTACCTTATTTTACTTCCAAATAGGTGAAGACGGCTAATAAATAAAGTAGGGGGGATGGGGGATAGGGGGTGCTGTATGATCCCTCCCTCCCCCCACCATCTAATTACTGCACCGTCATATTTAAGGCTGAGGGCAAAGAGGAGAGGCAAAGGGGCTGGACGCAATTTCTAAGGTTCGTACCAGGTAGAGGAAAAATATATGTTCAATATCGTATAATTAGCAAACAAATTACCTGCGGTGTATAATTAAAGTCGTGGTGATAATTTTTCTTTAATCAAATTGAAATTCTAAAATATTATGTTGTGTGGAAGGTTAATCGTTAAAGCTATTAGTAGTTTTCTTAACAATGCTGATGATGGTGATGATAATAATGATGACAGGAAGTGTAGTGTTAGTAATAGTATTAATATTAGTTTCTCTCTCTCTCTCTCTCTCTCTCTCAATTGATCTTGTGTCCGTCCTGCAAAAGGGAGGGAGGGATAAATGGAAGAGGGAAGGAAGAACGGAGATGAAAGAATGGGGAATGAGGAAGGAATGGAAGGACTGAGAGATAAAGATAAAGATAGAGATAGAGAGAGGAAGGAAGTGAAGATAGGTAGGGGACGGGAGAAGGAGAGTAAGCGGAAGAAAGGGTCGCAGGAGAAGAAAAGAAGGGAGGGAGGGAAGGAAGGAAGGAAAGAGAGAGGGTCTTTCTCTGCCAAGGCCTTCTACAGCGGCTCAAAGGTACAGCAGAGAGCTTCATGTGTCCCTTCCTTAGTGTCTTCCTGTAGCTACTGAGAGAACACCTTTCATCTCGACCTGCTCTCTGGATGCCGCTTTTAACAAGTCACAAAACGCCATTGTGTATTCGCTCTCTACATATCCCTCTGGAGTGGTGAGTAAACTGGAAACATTTTTTTTTTATCTTTTTCGGAATTACGTGTGCTCTTTATGCTCCTGTTCTGAATACGTGTACTTATCGTTTATATTCCGCTCTGGTCTTTTTTTCTTTTTCTTTTCCCCCGTTGTGTTTTGTTTAAGGAAAATGTAAAAAAAAGAAGAAAAAAAAGAGGAAGAAAAGATAATTTGAAACTGGATGTCTTCCCTTACTTAGACAAATAAAAAAAAATATTAAAGCAAAAGAAAAATGGTAAGAGAAAAATGTGAAGTGAACAGGAAACGAAAGATGCTACGAAAAGAGCAAAAAAAAACAAATATAAACCGAAATAACAAGAAAGCGATCTTAGTGTTGCGTCGTCCTCTCGTCTCCACAATCTTTCCTTTCCTTCACAACCTCAACTCAAACCACCACAAGGGAAAAAGGAAAATAAAACATCCACAAAGAAAGAAAAATAGAAAAAAACACCCCAGGATATGAAGGAAAACATAAATAAAAGATATTCATAAATAAAAACAAGGAAGCACTGCTCTCCTCTCCTCTCCTCCTCGTACTCGTCCTCCTCAGAGAAATGAGAAATGAGAAACTGGTGGAGGAGGAAAAGCACGACTGAGAATACTAGGTTGTGGAATGAGATGGGGATGCTGTCATATCATCTCTCCTCTCCCGCCGATGCTCTCACTGTGATGGATTTTGAAGGATGGCGTCGAAGCACATCAATGAACACCAGTCTCTAAAGTGCAACACGACCACCGAGAAAAATATATCTCGATCTATTGTTAGGTGAGGGAGAATGAAGCTCCACGCGAGATATAGATAGCTAGATAGATAGATAGACTACCCACGGAATCTTTGTTCATCGTCTCCTTTTCACTCACTCTCCTTGGCTACAAAATCATTAATTCCACTAAGTTACCACAATAATCACGTATCATCATCATGCTCTCTCAGGTAGCAATTAACCAGTCATCTTGGAGGAGCAGGAGGAGCAGGAGCAGTAGCAGCAGCAGGAGCAGGTGGAGAGGTGAATGAACAAGGCGTCACATCCCAGCCCTTGCAACAAATAGAACTCCGATCAGCGCAGCGCGGGAGTGTGGGAGTGAGAGTACGAAATCAACAATTCCAATCAAGGTACACAACGGGAGAGAGAGGAGAGAGAGGAGAGAGAGAGAGAGAGAGAGAGAGAGAGAGAGAGAGAGAGAGAGAGAGAGAGAGAGAGAGAGAGAGAGAGAGAGAGAGAGAGAGAGAGAGAGTACATGGAAATCTCTTTACTTACTGTATATGAAATCTTGCTCATTTGTTTACCTTTGAAACGAGTGAAGCCCAGCGGCCCTTCAACAGTTGCGTGGTGACGTTGCTGTGATCGACGCTGATTGGTTAGCTTGGGACGCAGTGGCAGTGGATTGGTCGCGCTAATACTGGAATGTACCAGAGAACGTCAGGGCAATTATTTCAGCTAGATGTCTCTGATCTCTATACACACATACGCACATTCTCTCTCTCTCTCTCTCTCTCTCTCTCTCTCTCTCTCTCTCTCTCTCTCTCTGTGTGTGTGTGTGTGTGTGTGTGTGGTCTGGTGTCGGATTGATAAGAAATATGAAAAAGAAAAAAAAAATCCAGTGCCTGAAATAGTTGGTCGTGTATTTTGATGCAACATTCCTATCATCTCTACAAAGCCTGGTGGTGGACTCTGCTAACTACTTCCGCGAACGATTATGTATTCCTGACTAAGCTCATGTTATTCCTGGTATTGAAAAGTGCTATTTACTTCTGTTATGCCTAGACTCATTATTATCGTTGCTATTTTTAGGAGTGGTGGATCAATCCCTAAACATTTGATTGTAAGTTAAGTCTGATATCAAATGCAAGTCCTCCTCCGTAACCTATCACTATCGTTAAATAACTCCCTTGATTCTGACACTCACTAATGCTACAATCAAACATAAAAGCAAACGAATAGATGAACATGATATATACATAGTAAATACAGCGTCAGGAACGAAAAAAAATAACAACCAAGAGCTCTTAGATATCCCTCAAGGCATCAAAAGAAAAGGCAACCGTCCCTCCTAACTTTAAAAGAACATGGGTTGCGCAGCTTCAAAGGGGTGACTCCAGACTGAGAAACGACCGCTTATAAAGTGAAGTCGGGGAAGCGCTGGTCACTCCTCCTCCTCCTCCTCCTCCTCCTGAATGCATTGAGGCTTCGGGAAGCTCTACCAATGGGATTACGCAGGCGGGAGTTGGGTTAGTGTACAACAAAGTTCTGGACCTAGCGCTTTGATGACGCTGGAAAAGAGGCTCAGGTGTTAGTGAGTGTACGGAGCTGTCTGTTGAGGGAGTGTTTAAAAGGTGTTGCGGCAGTGTTGTGTTGTAGAAAAGAAAGAGCGAATGGAACAAAATTCATATAATATTGTAGTATCCTTCATCTGCAGCTGCCATTCAATACAAACATATATTACATTTTTGGTTGTATTGAATGTTACAATATAAATGACATTAGAGAACATTCCAAATATCAATGTAATCAACTAAAGTGGAAAAAACACTATATTGTTATCATGTCCGAGCCATCACCCGAAGGAAAGAAAAGAGGAAATGAAGACAAGATATATCAAGGAAAACCTATCATGTTATAACCTTTACAGTAATTTCCACTTCCGTCTCCACCTACTCCACTTTAACCATCTTTCCTCCACCTATTTCTTCTCTTTATGCTTCTACTCCTCGTTTTTTTCAACTTCCCTCTACTCCCTAATTACCTCCAGACATACAAGGACATGTTAATTAATTTTCACCAAGACAGTTTTCTTAACCAAACATTTCCTTCTTTGTCTTACCATTAAGACTGAAGGGGAGGGACACAAGATGGAGAGAGAAGACTGTTGGAGGCGGGAGGGAGGAGCAGTAAGAGAAAGATAAATAGTGAAAGAAACTGTCTTCAGTATGGCGATGAGGATGAAAAAGGGTAACACGTAATTGCATGTAACATCTTTGACAAGGAACTATTTCCTACCACACTTCACTTTCACAATAAAATATACGGTAGAGCATTTTATAATTACTAAAATCCTTCTTATACTGTGGACACTTGTTGAATGAAGTCAGTTGGTGAGTTAACCTACAAACCACCAACCAACACAGCTATTTCACGTCAAGAGAAGGACGGCGGGTAACCAAGAGGGGTATACGCACTTTAATGACCATGTGACTACTTATCTACTTGCAAAACTTACAAGCTCACTTATATAACTGAGAATAACATGGTGAGCAGGAAGCAAATAAGCAGCCTATGTAGTTATGTGATATTGTTAAACACTCTTCGTACCCTGAAAGATCCAATACATCTCTCCTGTCACCTAAATATTCAGGCCACGGCACTCGCTCTTCGTTTTCAGTTAGCGACAACACACACTTTCAAGTCATTCTCAGGAGACGGCGACACGATTAAATCTCCAAGACATTGTTGTGTAAACTTGAAGAACTTTATTTTTGTAAGGCAATGTTTCCTCGCCTTACAAGTGGTGGTAAAAGCGGAAGAGTCGCTCACCAATTCCACTCACGGTGAACTGAACCATGTTACAGCCTTTCACGTGTATCCTCCGACTCTGAGATTGTGTCACCTCGTCCCAACCTCCTACATGTCGTGGCAGATCAGTGTTCCACAGTCCAGTCACTATACCTACACTCTACACTGTTAGTCGCTACAGCAGGGTCCACGGCAAGTCCATGACAACTACATGCTGGACGCGTGTTCACTCAGACAGATAGTGTCAACGCAAACTTGTTTGGCGCCAGACGCTTCCCTCCCCCCGTCACCCTATCTTCCCGACGGGTGAAGGGTATACTTGTCCTCCCCACTCCAACAGTACCCATAACATCAGATGGCGTAAAATTTCCTTTCGCTCTATTCGAGGCATAATTGAATTCGTAATTTTATCATATCGAGCCTGGGAGCCATAACTCTGGTACCATCCCATCTCACCACCTACCACTGGTGACGCAGCCATCGCTCCGCCCCTGCTGGTGGCGTCACTCCACGTCACTACACTCGCTAGTGGCGACAGCGATGCTTTGCCTACAGCTCTTGGCGTCACAGTATGATGCCTTCACCAACATCCACATCACTTTAACAGCGACAGTAACTCGTCACACTAACTTATCTATCCGCTTTTCCCTTACACTTCATACTGAATTGCCTGTCTGCTGCCAAATCCATATAAACCCACTTATTTTACTATGGTGTCAATAACACTACAAGTAGTTTTTTATATTTTCCTCTAAAACATAACACTATATTGTAATTCACTATCCAGGTTGTACTGCAGCGTCCCTTTTCAAGCCTCGGCAGCAACAAGTTTCCAGCTTAGCAGCGTCCCGAGTGTTTCCTGCACCAACCAGTCTTGCTGCCACTCTAAGTTTTACCAAGAAATTAAATGCTTATCGATGTTTCCAGTGCTTTTCTCTATTCATCAAAACTTTCAACTTTCTTTTCAGCAATATCATCACATTTGCTTTAATATCCTGTCTATATTCTACACATATACATTCAGTTTAGAATTCCCATTGTCACGTGTGTTTACCTTATCAGTATACACGTATAAAATTGACAACGAGCCTCCACACATACAAGGCCAGGCTGTAGTTGGTTCACAGTATGTAGGAGTATACGCGGGTTACTGATAGCAATCATATCCTCTTGATGGACCTTGACACTGCAATAAAAGTACTGCATTACATTTTTTAATGAAAATAAATAACTTCATTGGCCATTGGCACTGGTGACAGAGTCAGTAGTAAAGATTTTGATCGGCCGGTCATGACCGAATGATACACCATATGTTGAGATTAATTTTACACATCCACGAGGGTCTGCAAGATAGTTAAACGTGTCGTAAGGCTTAGTTATGAACTGCTTTGAGCTGTAACAGTCATTACAAGAATATTCGTGGACGTTAAGAATATATGTGTTCATTACGGGTTAACGCGTCGTGTGTAGGAGTATACGCGGGTTACTGATAGCTATCATATCCTCTTGATGGAGCTTGACACTGAAATAAAAGTACTGCATTATATTTTTTAATGAAAATAAATAACTTCCATAGCCATTGGCACTGGTGACAGAGTCAGTAGTTAAGATTTTGATCGGCCGGTCATGACCGAACGATACACAATATGTTGAGATTAATTCTACACATCCACGAGGGTCTGCAAGATGGTTAAACGTGTCGTAAGGCTTAGTTATGAACTGCTTTGAGCTGTAAGAGTCATTACAAGAATATTCGTGGACGTTAAGACTATATGTGTTTCTTACGGGTTAACGCATCGTGTGTAGGAGTATATGCGGGTTACTGATAGCTATCATATCCTCTTGATGGAGCTTGACACTGCAATAAAAGTACTGCATTACATTTTTTAATGAAAATAAATAACTTCCATAGCCATTGGCACTGGTGACAGAGTCAGTAGTTAAGATTTTGATCGGCCGGTCATGACCGAACGATACACCATATGTTGAGATTAATTCTACACATCCACGAGGGTCTGCAAGATGGTTAAACGTGTCGTAAGGCTTAGTTATGAACTGCTTTGAGCTGTAGGTCATTACAAGAATATTCGTGGACGTTAAGACTATATGTGTTCCTTACGGGTTAACGCGTCGTGTGTATGAGTATACACGGGTTACTGATAGCTATCATATCCTCTTGATGGAGCTTAACACTGCAATAAAAGTACTGCATTACATTTATTAATGAAAATAAATAACTTCCATAGCCATTGGCACCAGTGACAGAGTCAGTAGTTAAGATTTTGATCGGCCGGTCATGACCGAACGATACACCATATGTTGAGATTAATTGTACACATCCACGAGGGTCTGCAAGATGGTTAAACGTGTCGTAAGGCTTAGTTATGAACTGCTTTGAGCTGTAACAGTCATTACAAGAATATTCGTTGACGTTAAGACTATATGTGTTCCTTACGGGTTAACGCGTCGTGTGTAGTAGTATACGCGGGTTACTGATAGCTATCATATCCTCTTGATGCAGCTTGACACTGCAATAAAAGTACTGCATTACATTTTTTAATGAAAATAAATAACTTCCATAGCCATTGGCACTGGTGACAGAGTCAGTAGTTAAGATTTTGATCGGCCGGTCATGACCGAACGATACACCATATGTTGAGATTAATTCTACACATCCACGAGGGTCTGCAAGATGGTTAAACGTGTCGTAAGGCTTAGTTATGAACTGCTTTAAGCTGTAAGAGTCATTACAAGAATATTCGTGGACGTTAAGACTATATGTGTTTCTTACGGGTTAATGCGTCGTGTGTATGAGTCAACGCGGGTTACTGATAGCTATCATATCCTCTTGATGGAGCTTGACACTGCAATAAAAGTACTGCATTACATTTTTTAATGAAAATAAATAACTTCCATAGCCATTGGCACCGGTGACAGAGTAAGTAGTTAAGATTTTGATCGGCCGGTCATGACCGAACGATACACCATATGTTGAGATTAATTCTACACATCCACGAGGGATGTAAGATGGTTAAACGTGTAGTAAGGCTTAGTTATGAACTGGTTTGAGCTGTAACAGTCATTACAAGAATATTCGTGGACGTTAAGACTATATGTGTTCCTTACGGGTTAACGCGTCGTATGTAGGAGTATAAGCGGGTTACTGATAGCTATCATATCCTCTTGATGGACCTTGACACTGCAATAAAAGTACTGCATTACATTTTTTAATGAAAATAAATAACTTCCATAGCCATTGGCACTGGTGACAGAGTCAGTAGTTAAGATTTTGATCGGCCGGTCATGACCGAACGATACACTATATGTTGAGATTAATTCTACACATCCAGGAGGGTCTGCAAGATGGTTAAACGTGTAGTAAGGCTTAGTTATGAACTGCTTTGAGCTGTAACAGTCATTACAAGAATATTCGTGGACGTTAAGACTATATGTGTTCCTTACGGGTTAACGCGTCGTGTGTAGGAGTATAAGCGGTTACTGATAGCTATCATATCCTCTTTATTGTGCTTGACACTGTAATAAAAGTAATGCATTACATTTTTTAATGAAAATAAATAACTTCCATAGCCATTGGCACCGGTGACAGAGTAAGTAGTTAAGATTTTGATCGGCTGGTCATGATCGAACGATACACCATATGTTGAGATTAATTCTACACATCCACGAAAGTCTGCAAGATGGTAAAACGTGTCGTAAGGCTTAGTTATGAACTGCTTTGAGCTGTAACAGTCATTACAAGAATATTCGTGGACGTTAAGACTATATGTGTTCCTTACGGGTTAACGCGTCGTGTGTATGAGTATACACGGGTTACTGATAGCTATCATATCCTCTTGATGGACCTTGACACTGCAATAAAAGTACTGCATTACATTTTTTAATGAAAATAAATAACTTCCATAGCCATTGGCACTGGTGACAGAGTCAGTAGTTAAGATTTTGATCGGCCGGTCATGACCGAACGATACACCATATGTTGAGATTAATTTTACACATCCACGAGGGTCTGCAAGATGGTTAAACGTGTCGTTAGGCTTAGTTATGAACTGCTTTGAGCTGTAAGTGTAATTACAAGAATATTTGTGGACGTTAAGACTGTGTGTGTTCCTTACGGGTCAACGCGTCGTGTGTAGGAGTATACGCGGGTTACTGATAGCTATCATATTCTCTTGATGGAGCTTGACACTGCAATAAAAGTACTGCATTAAATTTTTAATGAAAATAAATAACTTCCATAGCCATTGGCACTGGTGACAGAGTCAGTAGTTAAGATTTTGATCGGCCGGTCATGATCGAACTATACACCATATGTTGAGATTAATTCTACACAACCACGAGAGTCTGCAAGATGGTTAAACGTGTAATAAGGCTTAGTTATGAACTGCTTTGAGCTGTAAGTCATTACAAGAATATTTGTGGACGTTAAGACTATATGTGTTGCTTACGGGTTAACGCGTCGTGTGTAGGAGTCAACGCGGGTTACTGATAGCTATCATATCCTCTTGATGGAGCTTGACACTGCAAAAAAAGTACTGCATTACATTTTTTAATGAAAATAAATAACTTCCATAGCCATTGGCACTGGTGACAGAGTCAGTAGTTAAGATTTTGATCGGTCGGTCATGATCGAACGATACACAATATGTTGAGATTAATTCTACACATCCACGAGGGATGTAAGATGGTTAAACGTGTTGTAAGGCTTAGTTATGAACTGCTTTGAAATGTAAAAGTCATTACAAGAATATTCGTGGACGTTAAGACTATTTGTGTTCCTTACGGGTTAACGCATCGTGTGTAGGAGTATACGCGGTTACTGATAGCTATCATATCCTCTTTATTGTGCTTGACACTGTAATAAAAGTAATGCATTACATTTTTTAATGAAAATAAATAACTTCCATAGCCATTGGCACCGGTGACAGAGTAAGTAGTTAAGATTTTGATCGGCTGGTCATGATCGAACGATACACCATAAGTTGAGATTAATTCTACACATCCACGAGGGTCTGCAAGATGGTTAAACGTGTCGTAAGGCTTAGTTATGAACTGCTTTGAGCTGTAAGTGTAATTACAAGAATATTTGTGGACGTTAAGACTATGTGTGTTCCTTACGGGTTAACGCGTCGTGTGTAGGAGTATACGCGGGTTACTGATAGCTATCATATCCTCTTGATGGAGCTTGACACTGCAATAAAAGTACTGCATTACATTTTTTAATGAAAATAAATAACTTCCATAGCCATTGGCACTGGTGAAAGAGTCAGTAGTTAAGATTTTGATCGGCCGGTCATGATCGAACGATACACCATATGTTGAGATTAATTCTACAGATCCACGAGGGTCTGCAAGATGGTTAAATGTGTCGTAAGGCTTAGTTATGAACTGCTTTGAGCTGTAAGTGTAATTACAAGAATATTTGTGGACGTTAAGACTATGTGTGTTCCTTACGGGTTAACGCGTTGTGTGTAGGTGTATACGCGGGTTACTGATAGCTATCATATCCTCTTGATGGAGCTTGACACTGCAATAAAATACTGCATTACATTTTTTAATGAAAATAAATAACTTCCATAGCCATTGGCACTGGTGACAGAGTCAGTAGTTAAGATTTTGATCGGCCGGTCATGATCGAACGATACACCATAAGTTGAGATTAATTCTACACATCCACGAGGGTCTGCAAGATGGTTAAACGTGTCGTAAGGCTTAGTTATGAACTGCTTTGAGCTGTAAGTCATTACAAGAATATTCGTGGACGTTAAGACTATGTGTGTTCCTTACGGGTTAACGCGTCGTGTGTAGGAGTATACGCGGGTTACTGATAGCTATCATATCCTCTTGATGGAGCTTGACACTGCAATAAAAGTACTGCATTACATTTTTTAATGAAAATAAATAACTTCCATAGCCATTGGCACTGGTGACAGAGTCAGTAGTTAAGATTTTGATCGGCCGGTTATGACCGAACGATACACCATAAGTTGAGATTAATTCTACACATCCACGAGGGTCTGCAAGATGGTTAAACGTGTAGTAAGGCTTAGTTATGAACTGCTTTGAGCTGTAACAGTCATTACAAGAATATTCGTGGACGTTAAGACTATATGTGTTCCTTACGGGTTAACGCGTCGTGTGTAGGAGTATAAGCGGTTACTGATAGCTATCATATCCTCTTTATTGTGCTTGACACTGTAATAAAAGTAATGCATTACATTTTTTAATGAAAATAAATAACTTCCATAGCCATTGGCACCGGTGACAGAGTAAGTAGTTAAGATTTTGATCGGCTGGTCATGATCGAACGATACACCATATGTTGAGATTAATTCTACACATCCACGAGGGTCTGCAAGATGGTTAAACGTGTCGTAAGGCTTAGTTATGAACTGCTTTGAGCTGTAACAGTCATTACAAGAATATTCCTGGACGTTAAGACTATATGTGTTCCTTACGGGTTAACGCGTCGTGTGTAGGAGTATACGCGGGTTACTGATAGCTATCATATCCTCTTGATGGAGCTTGACACTGCAATAAAATACTGCATTACATTTTTTAATGAAAATAAATAACTTCCATAGCCATTGGCACTGGTGACAGAGTCAGTAGTTAAGATTTTGATCGGCCGGTCATGATCGAACGATACACCATAAGTTGAGATTAATTCTACACATCCACGAGGGTCTGCAAGATGGTTAAACGTGTCGTAAGGCTTAGTTATGAACTGCTTTGAGCTGTAAAAGTCATTACAAGAATATTCGTGGACGTTAAGACTATGTGTGTTCCTTACGGGTTAACGCGTCGTGTGTATGAGTATACACGGGTTACTGATAGCTATCATATCCTCTTTATTGTGCTTGACACTGTAATAAAAGTAATGCATTACATTTTTTAATGAAAATAAATAACTTACATAGCCATTGGCACCGATGACAGAGTAAGTAGTTAAGATTTTGATCGGCCGGTCATGACCGAACGATACACCATATGTTGAGATTAATTTTACACATCCACGAGGGTCTGCAAGATGGTTAAACGTGTCGTAAGGCTTAGTTATGAACTGCTTTGAGTTTTAACAGTCATTACAAGAATATTCGTGGACGTTAAGACTATATGTGTTCCTTACGGGTTAACGCGTCGTGTGTAGGAGTATACGCGGGTTACTGATTGCTATCATATCCTCTTGATGGAGCTTGACACTGCAATAAAAGTACTGCATTACATTTTTTAATGAAAATAAATAACTTCCATAGCCATTGGCACTGGTGACAGAGTAAGTAGTTAAGATTTTGATCGGCCGGTCATGACCGAACGATACACCATATGTTGAGATTAATTTTACACATCCACGAGGGTCTGCAAGATGGTTAAACGTGTCGTAAGGCTTAGTTATGAACTGCTTTGAGCTGTAAGTCATTACAAGAATATTCGTGGACGTTAAGACTATATGTGTTCCTTACGGGTTAACGCGTCGTGTGTAGGAGTCAACGCGGGTTACTGATAGCTATCATATCCTCTTGATGGAGCTTGACACTGCAATAAAAGTACTGCATTACATTTTTTAATGAAAATAAATAACTTCCATAGCCATTGGCACTGGTGACAGAGTCAGTAGTTAAGATTTTGATCGGCCGGTTATGACCGAACGATACACCATAAGTTGAGATTAATTCTACACATCCACGAGGGTCTGCAAGATGGTTAAACGTGTAGTAAGGCTTAGTTATGAACTGCTTTGAGCTGTAACAGTCATTACAAAAATATTCGTGGACGTTAAGACTATATGTGTTCCTTACGGGTTAACGCGTCGTGTGTAGGAGTATAAGCGGTTACTGATAGCTATCATATCCTCTTTATTGTGCTTGACACTGTAATAAAAGTAATGCATTACATTTTTTAATGAAAATAAATAACTTCCATAGCCATTGGCACCGGTGACAGAGTAAGTAGTTAAGATTTTGATCGGCTGGTCATGATCGAACGATACACCATATGTTGAGATTAATTCTACACATCCACGAGGGTCTGCAAGATGGTTATACGTGTCGTAAGGCTTAGTTATGAACTGCTTTGAGCTGTAACAGTCATTACAAGAATATTCCTGGACGTTAAGACTATATGTGTTCCTTACGGGTTAACGCGTCGTGTGTAGGAGTATACGCGGGTTACTGATAGCTATCATATCCTCTTGATGGAGCTTGACACTGCAATAAAATACTGCATTACCTTTTTTAATGAAAATAAATAACTTCCATAGCCATTGGCACTGGTGACAGAGTCAGTAGTTAAGATTTTGATCGGCCGGTCATGATCGAACGATACACCATAAGTTGAGATTAATTCTACACATCCACGAGGGTCTGCAAGATGGTTAAACGTGTCATAAGGCTTAGTTATGAACTGCTTTGAGCTGTAAGTCATTACAAGAATATTCGTGGACGTTAAGACTATGTGTGTTCCTTACGGGTTAACGCGTCGTGTGTATGAGTATACACGGGTTACTGATAGCTATCATATCCTCTTTATTGTGCTTGACACTGTAATAAAAGTAATGCATTACATTTTTTAATGAAAATAAATAACTTCCATAGCCATTGGCACCGGTGACAGAGTAAGTAGTTAAGATTTTGATCGGCCGGTCATGACCGAACGATACACCATATGTTGAGATTAATTTTACACATCCACGAGGGTCTGCAAGATGGTTAAACGTGTCGTAAGGCTTAGTTATGAACTGCTTTGAGTTTTAACAGTCATTACAAGAACATTCGTGGACGTTAAGACTATATGTGTTCCTTACGGGTTAACGCGTCGTGTGTAGGAGTATACGCGTGTTACTGATTGCTATCATATCCTCTTGATGGAGCTTGACACTGCAATAAAAGTACTGCATTACATTTTTTAATGAAAATAAATAACTTCCATAGCCATTGGCACTGGTGACAGAGTAAGTAGTTAAGATTTTGATCGGCCGGTCATGACCGAACGATACACCATATGTTGAGATTAATTTTACACATCCACGAGGGTCTGCAAGATGGTTAAACGTGTCGTAAGGCTTAGTTATGAACTGCTTTGAGCTGTAAGTCATTACAAGAATATTCGTGGACGTTAAGACTATATGTGTTCCTTACGGGTTAACGCGTCGTGTGTAGGAGTCAACGCGGGTTACTGATAGCTATCATATCCTCTTGATGGAGCTTGACACTGCAATAAAAGTACTGCATTACATTTTTTAATGAAAATAAATAACTTCCATAGCCATTGGCACTGGTGACAGAGTCAGTAGTTAAGATTTTGATCGGTCGGTCATGATCGAACAATACACCATATGTTGAGATTAATTCTACACATCCACGAGGGATGTAAGATGGTTAAACGTGTTGTAAGGCTTAGTTATGAACTGCTTTGAGCTGTAACAGTCATTACAAGAATATTCGTGGACGTTAAGACTATATGTGTTCCTTACGGGTTAACGCGTCGTGTGTAGGAGTATACGCGGCTTACTGATATCTATCATATCCTCTTGATGGAGCTTGACACTGCAATAAAAGTACTGCATTACATTTTTTAATGAAAATAAATAACTTCCATAGCCATTGGCACTGGTGACAGAGTCAGTAGTTAAGATTTTGATCGGCCGGTCATGATCGAACGATACACCATATGTTGAGATTAATTCTACACATCCACGAGGGTCTGCAAGATGGTTAAACGTGTCGTAAGGCTTAGTTATGAACTGGTTTGAGTTGTAACAGTCATTACAAGAATATTCGTGGACGTTAAGACTATATGTGTTCCTTACGGGTTAACGCGTCGTGTGTATGAGTATACGCGGGTTACTGATAGCTATCATATCCTCTTGATGGACCTTGACACTGCAATAAAAGTACTGCATTACATTTTTTAATGAAAATAAATAACTTCCATAGCCATTGGCACTGGTGAAAGAGTCAGTAATTAAGATTTTGATCGGCCGGTCATGATCGAACGATACACCATATGTTGAGATTAATTCTACACATCCACGAGGGATGTAAGATGGTTAAACGTATAGTAAGGCTTAGTTATGAACTGGTTTGAGCTGTAACAGTCATTACAAGAATATTCGTGGACGTTAAGACTATATGTGTTCCTTACGGGTTAACGCGTCGTGTGTAGGAGTATAAGCGGGTTACTGATAGCTATCATATCCTCTTGATGGACCTTGACACTGCATTAAAAGTACTGCATTACATTTTTTAATGAAAATAAATAACTTCCATAGCCATTGGCACTGGTGACAGAGTCAGTAGTTAAGATTTTGATCAGCCGGTCATGATCGAACGATACACCATATGTTGAGATTATTTCTACACATCCACGAGGGTCTGCAAGATGGTTAAACGTGTCGTAAGGCTTAGTTATGAACTGCTTTGAGCTGTAACAGTCATTACAAGAATATTCGTGGACGTTAAGACTATATGTGTTCCTTACGGGTTAACGCGTCGTGTGTAGGAGTATAAGCGGGTTACTGATAGCTATCATATCCTCTTGATGGACCTTGACACTGCAATAAAAGTACTGCATTACATTTTTTAATGAAAATAAATAACTTCCATAGCCATTGGCACTGGTGACAGAGTCAGTAATTAAGATTTTGATCGGCCGGTCATGATCGAACGATACACCATATGTTGAGATTAATTCTACACATCCACGAGGGATGTAAGATGGTTAAACGTGTTATAAGGCTTAGTTATGAACTGCTTTGAGCTGTAAAAGTCATTACAAGAATATTCGTGGACGTTAAGACTATATGTGTTCCTTACGGTTTAACGCATCGTGTGTAGGAGTATACGCGGTTACTGATAGCTATCATATCCTCTTTATTGTGCTTGACACTGTAATAAAAGTACTGAATTACATTTTTTAATGAAAATAAATAACTTCCATAGCCATTGGCACTGGTGACAGAGTCAGTAGTTAAGATTTTGATCGGCCGGTCATGACCGAACGATACACCATATGTTGAGATTAATTCTACACATCCAGGAGGGTCTGCAAGATGGTTAAACGTGTAGTAAGGCTTAGTTATGAACTGCTTTGAGCTGTAACAGTCATTACAAGAATATTCGTGGACGTTAAGTCTATATGTGTTCCTTACGGGTTAACGCGTCGTGTGTAGGAGTATAAGCGGTTACTGATAGCTATCATATCCTCTTTATTGTGCTTGACACTTTAATAAAAGTAATGCATTACATTTTTTAATGAAAATAAATAACTTCCATAGCCATTGGCACCGGTGACAGAGTAAGTAGTTAAGATTTTGATCGGCTGGTCATGATCGAACGATACACCATATGTTGAGATTAATTCTACACATCCACGAAAGTCTGCAAGATGGTTAAACGTGTCGTAAGGCTTAGTTATGAACTGCTTTGAGCTGTAACAGTCATTACAAGAATATTCGTGGACGTTAAGACTATATGTGTTCCTTACGGGTTAACGCGTCGTGTGTATGAGTATACACGGGTTACTGATAGCTATCATATCCTCTTGATGGACCTTGACACTGCAATAAAAGTACTGCATTACATTTTTTAATGAAAATAAATAACTTCCATAGCCATTGGCACTGGTGACAGAGTCAGTAGTTAAGATTTTGATCGGCCGGTCATGACCGAACGATACACCATATGTTGAGATTAATTCTACACATCCAGGAGGGTCTGCAAGATGGTTAAACGTGTAGTAAGGCTTAGTTATGAACTGCTTTGAGCTGTAACAGTCATTACAAGAATATTCGTGGACGTTAAGACTATATGTGTTCCTTACAGGTTAACGCGTCGTGTGTAGGAGTATAAGCGGTTACTGATAGCTATCATATCCTCTTTATTGTGCTTGACACTGTAATAAAAGTAATGCATTACATTTTTTAATGAAAATAAATAACTTCCATAGCCATTGGCACCGGTGACAGAGTAAGTAGTTAAGATTTTGATCGGCTGGTCATGATCGAATGATACACCATATGTTGAGATTAATTCTACACATCCACAAGGGTCTGCAAGATGGTTAAACGTGTCGTAAGGCTTAGTTATGAACTGCTTTGAGCTGTAAAAGTCATTACAAGAATATTCGTGGACGTTAAGACTATATGTGTTCCTTACGGGTTAACGCGTCGTGTGTATGAGTATACATGGGTTACTGATAGCTATCATATCCTCTTTATTGTGCTTGACACTGTAATAAAAGTACTGCATTACATTTTTTAATGAAAATAAATAACTTCCATAGCCATTGGCACTGGTGACCGAGTAAGTAGTTAAGATTTTGATCGGCCGGTCATGATCGAACGATACACCACAGCCACATCCTCCTCGTGCTGACAATCTGCATCACAGATTAGTTACAACGTAGGCATGTCATCCTCTTTGCCTCCCTCAATTCCATCACTCATAACACCATTTATCATCACTCACGACTCTGGCTTTGATCTAAATTTACAGGCGGAGACGATGATTTCCCTGTCTTTCGTAAGTGTCACCTCAATTGGTTTGAACGAATTAACGGCCCCAGAGAAAAGGTGGACATTAATTTCGTCGTGCTAGCAAAGCTTTTTCTCTTCACTTTTTATAAAAAAAAAGAAAGAAAAAAAGTTCAACTTCATACTTTACAACATTACTTCGATCTGAGAACATTAAACAGCAAGGGGAATACCGGGGTGTAGGCTGCGTTAAGATACATTAGTCTTCATTGTAATCCAGTGCTATTTTCATACTCACAAAACTCAAGCTGTGTGTGTGTGTGTGTGTGTGTGTGTGTGTGTGTGTGTGTGTGTGTGTGTGTGTGTGTGTGTGTGTGTGTGTCTGTGTCTGTGTGTGTGTGTGTGTGTGTGTGTGTGTGTGTGTGTGTGTCTGTGTGTGTGTGTGTCTGTGTGTGTGTGTGTGTATGTGTGTGTGTCTGTATGTGTGTGTGTCTGTATGTGTGTGTGTCTGTCTGTGTCTGTCTGTGTCTGTGTGTGTCTGTGTCTGTGTGTGTCTGTGTCTGTGTCTGTGTCTGTCTGTGTCTGTGTGTCTGTGTGTGTGTGTGTGTGTGTGTGTGTGTGTGTGTGTGTGTGTGTGTGTGTGTGTGTGTGTGTGTGTCCGAGAATAGTAAAGAGAACAAGGAACAAACTAACAGCCGAATCTTCGCTCCCGTGCAATGAAAGGTCAACAGATCACACCAGTCAGCAGATATGAGAGAGAGAGAGAGAGAGAGAGAGAGAGAGAGAGAGAGAGAGAGAGAGAGAGAGAGAGAGAGAGAGAGAGAGAGAGAGAGAGAGAGAGAGAGAGAGAGAGAGAGAGAGAGAGAGAGTAAATTAACCCATACATGAATAAATACATAAATCAGTACATGAATAAGCGAATAAATAAATAAACGAAAAAATATAACTAACTAACACGAAGGAAAAGTTTATATAAGTTCCGTCTCTCTCATCTGTTTCTCCTCCTTAAGGTTTTATAACTATTCTTCCCTCCTTCCCTCTTCTCCCATCTTTACTCCCTTTCTGGCGTTTCATCATCTGATCTTCCCTTCCTAACTCCTTCCAATCTACTAACCAACCTCCCTATCCCTTCTTTTTGAGCCTTTTCCCCTCTTCCTCTTTTCTTATGGTAAAGAGCCCCACCCTGCCTCCAGGCTCTTACTGCTGACAAAGACTCCCTCTCACCAAGCGTATGATTACTTATTTTCCGACAGACAGACTCAAACAGCCTTCTGGCGGCGACGGAGGTCTATCCCTTCCCTATGAATGTTTAATATTGAATTACTTACTATCTGGCAGTTACTCACTTTCCATGTATTCTGTCTCTCTCACCAACGACAACAACACACTCTACAGCTTAAATACCTGGGATGCTCGTCTTCTCTTCCTTGAACACTGAAGGCTGCAGTGCATTGCTCGGCTCACGCTGCTTACCTCCCATAATAGGTTTCACCCCAGAGACCTAGGAAGAGTAAATCGTGAGGATGAATAGAGATACAATAATTAAGTGTTGTCCATGGGTTTATAACTCGAATGGACTTACTGGAGGATATATATATATATATATATATATATATATATATATATATATATATATATATATATATATATATATATATATATATATGGATTTACTACAGCAAGTCACCTCATGGTTGTAATGATTCATAACTGGTGACTGACTACACCCCCCACCACCACCTGCAGCTTAGTGCAAACACATACGTGTCAGCTTGAAATACACTGTGGGAAGATTAGGTTAAAAATGATGAAACCTTTGACTTCACCCTTACCTTCAGTGTTGATAAAAAAAACCTTGTAGCCGGTGGTGACAACAGACAAGCCAGAATAGTCTTGTATTTGTGGAAATATACAGAGTCATAAAGGTGTGCTGACAGTGAGAGCTAACGTGAAGACTGAGCGCCAGGCGGCGTGGGTTGAAGTAGCTCAAACAAGGTTCGACCTGTTCGAGATGCGCTAATTAAAAAAAACAGTTAAAGAACAATAAAACTAAACAAGTGGCACAAATATTTAATAATTACCTTTTTAATTTTTCCCTTCTTATAAAATATATAATAAAAACATTTTATTCTTCCCTTTCTATCAAGTTTATGATCAAACCTTTACTCCTTTATTTAACTAAGCGTGGCCACGAAGCCTCAAAGCATTATCAAGTACCTGTGTGCCGCTCAGTCATGGTGGAGAGGTTTTATCTACACTGGTACAAAGGCAGACCGGGGGATGGGAAATTAAATAAATAGAGGAACGATTCGATTAATAATGCACGATGAGGGAGAGGGACAAGTAAAAAAAGAAAAAAAAAAGACGTGTGGATGGGATGTGATGCTTAGTTGTGAAGGTGAATGGTGTGTGTGTGTGTGTGTGTGTGTGTCTCTCTCTCTCTCTCTCTCTCTCTCTCTCTCTCTCTCTCTCTCTCAAACAAGAATCAAACCTTCCATCTCCTGCTCTGTTCCTTCGTTCCCAAACTCTGCCATGGCTTCTTTCTCCTTTGATTACCTTAACTTTTACTTTTTTTTTTTTGTTGCATATTTTCATCTATTCGTTTTTAACTGAGAAAACGATGTGTTAAGGGGGAAAGAGGAGGAAGAGGAAGAGGAGGAGGAGGAGGAGGCGATTGTTGGGTGGTTCACAATGATTTGAGCTAGAATGAGGAAAGGGTAAATTAGCACGAAAGGTTAAGGGTGAGAGAGAGGGTAAGGAGGAAGGGATGGCAAGGGAAGGAAGGGAAGAGCAGCAGCAGATATATAAATATGACCTTAACCCTGTGGGGCATGACCTGACCTTGTTTGTGATACCAACTGGAGCAAAACACATCAGGGGCACAACGTTTAAGGACACAGGGGAACAAGAGGTCACCAGCGCTGGGAGGGAAGGGAAGGGAAGGGAAGGAAGGGGAGGGAACACAACACAGCCATCACCACAAGCAGGGACAGTTTTGTTGTCACTCGCCCGTCAGTTTATGGTTAAGCGCCGCCACTCACTTCACTCCCTTTTTTCGTATCTTCGTCGCGTAGAGAGAAGTGATGTGAAGGACTCTACGACACACACACCGACACACACAAACACACACACACACACAAGCAGACGCAAGGTACACAGAAAAGAAATAAAGAATAGCAAATGCGCTGAATAAGAAAGCATGAGATTAGAGTGAAGAGCGGAGGAAGAGATGACCGGATAAAAACAGAGGAAGATAATAATAATAATGATACTAACAATAGTGATAAATGATAATGATAAGGTTAGAATGGAACTAACCTAACCCTCTATTGGCAAACTATCGAACTAGTTTCGTGACTGCGCTGCCATCTGGTGGCAGCTTTCCGAAACCATAACGACTGTTAATTACCGAAGCAGATAGAGTATATTTCTGAACCATTAAAGATGATTGATGGCGAAGCAGTTCGAAAATATTGTCGATGCCTCGTTACGTCCAACACACCAGCGTGACGCAAAGGTTGAAAGAAAGAAGTACTGACCTTGACATCGCTTCATGACTTAGCATTGCACGTAACTGTGAAAACTTACCCTTGATAATCCTTTCGGGTACCCTGGGAGTACGTGCACCACAGTCTGGGAACCCTTGCCCTAGAGAACCAACACAGACAAGCGACATCTAGGCAGCTTGGGCGTAACCTTGAATCCAACTCTGCGCCGCCTCACAGGACTCACTCACCTGCCGCCCACTCATTCTATTCTGATAGATAAAGATCACTAATATAATAAAAATAATAACAATAATAATAATAATAATAATAATGATACTAATAAAAAAATAATAATGATAACAATGATAATAATGATAATAATAATAATAATAATAATGATAATAATAATAATATAACTTGATATGAACTCTGGTGCGTCAAATTGGCAGTGTAAAATGAGGGAGCCCGTCCTGCGGAGCATATATGAATATTAATGTGACAAACATCGTAGTAATTGATTTAATTATAAACATGAGCAAGAAAATACCGTATAAATGACGTGGCATGTTGTTGTTGCAGTTGATGATGATAACAATGATGACGATAATGATAATGATGATCATGACAACAGTAAATGATAAACAATAATAAATAATAGTAACAATAATAGAAACAATAATAATGATGACTATAATAACCATAACAAAACTACTACAACTAATAATAATAATAATAACAATAATGACAACAAAAATAACACTACCAATTAGAAGGCAGTCAGAGAGTGCATGCATTCCTCCAACAACGCAATTACAACCTAACTTTCAACACCAGGAAATAGTTCATAAACTATACCACACTAAAACATACATAGTAACATCCAATTGCTCCAAGAATATAAAATGCGTAAGGGGGAGAGGATTTCATTAAGATGTAATACGTACGAAGCTTGGAAATAGCAGTGGCAATTTCTTCAAAAGTTCCTTCCTTTATCCAATATCTTGCGGACAAACAGACAGACAGACAGACCAACGAGCAAGGGTGAACTTCTACACCTTCACGAACTTCCATGAGGGAGGTAATAGTAAATGGTAATGGATAACATAGGAAGAAAGAGAGAAGGAGGAGGAGGAGGAGGAGGAGGAGGAGGAGGAGGAGGAGGAGGAGGAGGAGGAGGAGGAGGAGGAGGAGGAGAGGCAAGTAATTGAAGAAAAGAAAATCCAGAAAGAATAAAGTATAATTCACACACACACACACACACACACACACATACACATACACACTTACACACAAACACACACATACACCAAGAAGCAGCGTCTTTACCTGAAAGTTAATAAACCAAGAGTTATGAGAAATCTTGATCAAAAATTCTTCATATCACCAAAGAGAAGGTGGAGAGGGGAGGGGCGAAGGAAGGAGGAGAGGTGAAAGGCAAAGGAAGAGAAGGAGAACGTGATCAGAGAGGGAAGGAGGTGAAGGAAGGACAGACAAGGAAGAATGAAGGAAGCAAAGTAAAAAATGAAAACAGGTGAAAGATGGAGGAAAGAAGGTATGAGGAATACGAATGAGGAAGGCGAGAGAGATGATTAAAGAAGGGACAGTAGAGAAGGTTAATGCATGAGAGGTTAAGGATGGGAAGAGGAAAAGGGGGACTGGAGATGGAGGAACAAAAGAGAGAAGTAAGGCGCCAAAATGAGAAGAGTGAGTGAGGGAGGAAAGAGAAAAGGAAAGTAATAAAAACAAGGGTGAGTGGTAGGCACAGGGAAACAAAAGGGTAACACACATGTGAGAAGTGAGTAAAAGAGGAAACACGAGGAGGGAAAACTTATGAACCTCCCTTATGTCCTACTTTTCCTCTCACTTTCTTTCTCTCTTCCTCCTTCGTCCTCTTCCTTTACTTCTCTTATCCAACACATATTGATTGCTCTTCGTCACTTTCTTTTTCTTTTACTTTCTCATTTTCCGCTCACAAAGAAAAAAATTACCTGCGTCTCGTGTGTCCAGGTGTCGAGGCGTTCCAAGGTTGAGGACAAGAAGAACGAAAACCTTTTCTTCAAGAGGAAATGAATCTGAGGAAAAACTCCGTTACTATCTTTGGAAAAATTATAAAATGTATTAGGAGATTTTTTTCTTCTTTATTCTGTCTGTCTGCTTTATTTTTCTTTATTTTCTTTCTCTTGACATTGAGAGTCTTGCACGGAGGGAGAAGCAATCAGAGAGAAAGGCGTTCTGATATTCTCTCTCTCTCTCTCTCTCTCTCTCTCTCTCTCTCTCTCTCTCTCAACCAAACAAAAACAATCTTGAAACTTAAACCGAAAAAAATAAAGGAGAGAGAAAAAAAAACCCCAAAACTGAATATATATGCCAGCCACAAGCGTCTTCAGCACCATTCCTTTCCTCTTCTCCCGTATAACTTAGTTCTTGTATCATCTCTCCACCAGCAAACGAGACACTCCCGGTACATCCTTTTAGTGGGTTTGGAGCGAGTATTCCCGTCTTTCCACGTAACGGAACCTTCAATGAAGTTAGCAGGGCTGAGGCGCCGACAGAACTTTCTACTTTACGCACAGATGCAGGCTTTATATCTAGGCCGTGTTCCGTACGTGTGGGAAACATGGTGGAGGTGTGGATGACCAGGTATGAATTGTATGCGAGGTGTGTGGAGCGGATGGAGTTTATGTGTGTGGATGTGGAGCGGATGGCTGTGTGGATATCTTTGCATACTATTCTTCTCTCCAACTCTACTGGTTTAAATCTTTCTTCGCCTCACCGCTGCATTTCTTCCTCTTTTCTTTTACTCTTGTTATCGCCTTTTTAGGTATTGAATTTAGTGCCTGCCTGCCTATCCGCCTGCCTGCCTGTCTGTCTGCTTGCTTGCCTGTTTGCTTTCCTCGCTGCATCTGACACTATTCATCACGAAGTCAATACTGTTTAACTCCTTAATGGAAGATGTGTCACGTTTTCTTTGCCTTCAATCTTTTCATGAGGAGGTGCATTAAAAAGCAACGCGAACACTTTAAAAAGGACAACACTTTCATTCTGTATCTCATGTGTAATTTTCATATTTTTTCTCTCTCGCTTGGTTAGTATAAGTATAAAGTATGTTTTAGCTTTTTAATTGCTTCATTTGCAGTTGATTGATGCTCGCTCTCTCCCAATCATCGTCATATTGATCATTAAAAGCATCATTTGCTAAACTCGTCACCACTACAGTCATGTAAACACCATACCTATCCCCCCTCTAACCCCTTCATTTACCCCTCATCACTACCAGCTTCCCGTGTGATCCACTGAGCGTCAAGACATCATCTACTGAGCTGATGAGAAAAGTTACCTGTTTCTTCTGCACCTGTTGATCCTGCGAGAGAGAGAGAGAGAGAGAGAGAGAGAGAGAGAGAGAGAGAGAGAGAGAGAGAGAGAGAGAGAGAGAGAGAGAGAGAGAGAGAGAGAGATAAAGAGAGAGAACCTAAACAGCCACCACCACTAATGCATCCAACATTTTATTTCATTTCACCTGCATTTCATCTTATCTGCCCCGCTCTTTTCCAGCAAGAATATTTAAACATAATTCCTCTTCCACACATTCACGGGCGATGTGTGCCAAAAAGGTTCGGAATCCCATTAATGACCCAGTGCATGGAGAGAAAGAGAGAGAGAGAGAGAGAGAGAGAGAGAGAGAGAGAGAGAGAGAGAGAGAGAGAGAGAGAGAGAGAGAGAGAGAGAGAGAGAGAGAGAGAGAGAGAGAGAGAGAGAGAGAGAGAGAGAGAGAGAGAGAGAGAGAGAGAGAGAGAGAGAGAGAGAGAGAGAGAGAGAGAGAGTGATTGATATTGAGAAAGAGCATTGCAAACATTTTTACTCTTATACTTGTAAATTTAAGTGCAAGAGACCAAAGCTCCTAGACACGTTCTTACTCATGGTGCAAGACGATCAGGGATACGTCTGAAGAAAAAAAAAGGAAGGAATGAAGGAGGAGGAGAAGCCTTAAAACGACTCGGTAGGAGGAGAAAGCAGCCCATGAAAGGCCCACAAGACTGAGAGGAGAATGCTGAGACAACGGCCTTCCTCAAGTTGATTTATCGTCCATCATAAAAGTTACATCGAACCAACATGACACAAGTTAACCAGTTTCATTCCTTCTTTCATTCTGTCTGTCTCTCTCTCTCTCTCTCTCTCTCTCTCTCTCTCTCTCTCTCTCTCTCTCTCTCTCTCTCTCTCGTTTCTCTGACTTTTATCCTATTAATCCTTTACTACGTTCCTTTCTTTCCACATGTTCGCGTCCTCCTCCTCTTCCTATTTGCTGACCAAAGAGTAGTAGGAGGGTGACACAAAGAGGACGTTCAAGGAGGTGATGTTTTAGCCTGGATGTCCCGCTCCCTCCCCCCCACACACACACATGTTCGTAGGATTCAAACCCCAAAATGGAATGAAATACGTTCGAAAGTTTAGCTAAAATCGCAAATGAAATATAAATGTGTAAGTTGATGAAAAAAAAAAAGATAAAGGTTGAAAATCGTGAAGTATTTTTTATAATGATGAAAGGAATCGTGACTTTTAAGGATGTGAAGTGTGGAATGTAGCAATAAATGAATGTAGCAACAACGGATATGAAAGACAAATGCAACTAGAAAATAATCAAGTCACGGAGAATTCAAACACAATAACAATAAATATAACAACGCTAAACGATAAGGGAATCAAACAATAGATCACAAAATACTGAGAAAAGAGCAAAAAATCAGAACAGGAAGTCTGGAGAAATATGCCGGCCGCGTTTGATGAATGCGCACAATAACAGAAACAAAAGACTATAACACATCAAACGACATGAACCAAATATTTACTGCATCACCGTCACTCAAACGTAACACAAGCCATCACGCGCTGGGCAGCTACACCCAAAATGAAATAACGGGAATAAAAATGAAGAAATGCAATAAAGGAGAGAGAGAGAGAGAGAGAGAGAGAGAGAGAGAGAGAGAGAGAGAGAGAGAGAGAGAGAGAGAGAGAGAGAGAGAGAGAGAGAGAGAGAGAGAGAGAGAGAGTAAATAATATGGTGAGAAAGAGATTAAAGAGCCTCAGTACTGATAGAAAGGGGCATAGTGTGTTAGGAGAGCAGCAGCAGCAGCAGCAACAACAACGACGACAACAAAAACAACAGGAACAGAAAAGAGAAGAAACGATGACAAAAGCAACAGTAATAATAATGAATAGTATTTGGCATAATGATAAAGTTGTAGTCGTAGTGGTGGTATAATAATGATAACAATACTACTACTACTAATAATGATGATGATAATAGTAATATAATGATAACAATAAGAAAATAATAACTTCTGCAGACGTAACACAAACAGCTTCATCAACAAAACCAACAACAACAAGAACTACTACTACTACTACTACTACAATTATTACTTCTGAGAACTTTAGAGAGAAGAAACATCCCAGTAATACCTTTTGAATGACAGATAGATAGGGAAGCTGGAAGGGAAGGAGGGAGGGAAGGAGGAAGGAAGAGAGATAAAATCGGAAGGATTGAGGAATATTGAACTAGGTAGGAATAAACGGAATGATGGATAGAGGCTAAAGGAGGAAGAGGAAAATAGACAGAATGATGACATATGCAGAAAAATAAAGAAAATATGAGGAAGAAAAATATAACATAGAAAATGGGAGATTGTAAAAATACTCATAAAAATTAAACAAAAAGTGAAAGGGGATGAAAAAAAATCGGAAAAAAAAACTGGAATTATAATGTAGAGGAACAGGTATATGAAAAAATAATCAGTAAATAAGAGAGAATAAAAAACTACATACATATTTTCCTCTCTCACATGCATATATTACACAAATTCATGCGTCAATGACAGATATTCGATAAAGAACATATATGAATTTATTATTTTTAACTTCATTCTTTGGTTAGTAGTTTAAAGTATACAATATATATCTTTCTCTAAGTCTATTCAATCTGCGTGAGTTCTTTCCAATCTATTTCAATTTTCACTTCAACATCTACCTGCCTCTCTCTTTACCGTCACGTCAATCTTCGTTTGTCTACCCTACTCCCTCGGGTGTCTTTTTGTCTATTCCCCTAAAATCAATACTTATTTTACACACTCTCTCTCTCTCTTTCTTTTCATCATACCTCATCATTATAAAAAACACTAATTTTAAGTTGCCAGGCAAAGGAAAGTCTGCTTCTCTATTACGTTAATCTCAACTGAACCATAAAAGTCATTCAAGGTTATGAGAGAGAGAGAGAGAGAGAGAGAGAGAGAGAGAGAGAGAGAGAGAGAGAGAGAGAGAGAGAGAGAGAGAGAGAGAGAGAGAGAGAGAGAGAGAGAGTGAGTGTGTGTGTGTGTGTGTGATGTTTTAATTTATTTGGTGTCTTCATGTTTGGTGTTTGGCGTGAACCCTGAGTCTCTCCTTCTCACCCTAATCAGTGTTTTGTATGCTTAAAACTTCCCTCATGAATATTCAATCACGGAGAACCGATCCATATTAATCCATCCATCCACCGCCTCATCCTCCTCTTGCTCTTCCATCACCACCAACACTTCTTTTTTTTTCTCTCTCTCCAGCTCCAACATCTTATACTATCCATCCTCCTCCTCCTCCTCCTCCTTCTCCTCTTCATTTTTCACTTCCTCCTCCTCCTCGTTTTCTGTTTCTTCTTTCATATATCGCAACAATTTTTTATATTTCCACCCTTCTTTAAGTTATCTTCACCTCTTATATTACACTGTTTTTCTTCTCTTTTTTCCTTTCTTTTTATATTCTTATCATCTTTTCTCCTCCTCCTCCTCCTCCTTCTGCTAAATCACAGCCACCACCACCATCCCTTCCTCTTCCTCCACTTCTTTTTATTTAATTTTTCTCCACTCACATTTTAACCTATATGTATTTTTTCTTTATCAAATTCTCGGAACACATCAACCTTTCCTTATTTTTCTTTATTTCCTCCCGCCACACTAACACGCCCTAAGCATTAATGGAAGGGAATACACGGAATATTACTCTTTATTCGGATTTGTCGAAAAAATACATTATAGAAGGCTTCTCTTTATATTGGTCGACATGAAATATGATAAAGTTTACCTACGGTGTCAACAATTTTTGTTATTCTTTTTTTTTCAAATTTTTTTTCTGTTCACGTTAAACATTTATTTTTGGCGAGAGAGAAAGAGAAAGAGAGAGTATGAAAATACACACACAGACGCACACACACATACACATTTTTTCTCTCTCTCTTTCTCGTTACAGAATCAAACCAAAAAAGTAATAACAGAACAAAGGCACAAACTTCGAAAAAATAATAAAACACAAACAAAATATAAAATGCTCATCACACACTTACTATTTTTTTCCCTTTCTTCCTCGTCCTTCCCTTCATCATTTTCACATCACGTCGCCCTCCAACCAATGTCCTTAAGTCCCCTTTTATTGTGCCTCGAGAATCTACTGGTATTATTTTGTCCAATGGGTGAAGGGTCTCTCTCTCTCTCTCTCTCTCTCTCTCTCTCTCATGTCTTTCTTTCTTACGGGATAACTATTATTAACAAAACTATTATATGTGTTAGGGAGGGAGAGGGGGGGGATTCCGTATTCAATTAAGGTATACATTCTCTCTTTTACCATACAATCTTTATTTGCATTCGATTTACACTTCCTTTTCTTTGCTTTTCTTTGTTGGTCGCGAGCTTAAAACAAACCTCTTGTCGGTCATTCTATTATTATTTATCTATTTACCATTATCACAAATTTCGTGCACATTCTAAACATGATTCTGCCTTTTAAATACCAATGTAATAATAATAATAGTTACAGTAATAGTAGGAATAGTAATAATAATGTTCTTTGTCTGTCAATAAGAACAAAAGATTGACATTTATCTATTTATCCATTTATTTACTTATTTATTTATTTACTTATTGGATGAAAGGAAGAGGAAAGCAATTTGAAGGAGATGAAAATCTCTTTTATCGTATCTCTTCTCCTCAATTATATTCCTCCTCCTCCTCCTTCATATCTCTTTATAAAGTCACTTATCTTTATGCCTCCTTATCAATCCACCACTTATTCCTTCTTCCTTTTCCTCCTTCTCACCATCATTTTAGTATCTCTCTCTCTCTCTCTCTCTCTCTCTCTCTCTCTCTCTCTCACGACTTGGAGATTAAGGATTAAACAAGAAAAATGCATAGCAACAAAATTATGGAGCTTAACAACGTCTATCGTCTGTGCTGTTGTTGTCATCTTTCCAATAACTTCCATCCTTTTAGAGAAAATATAGGTTATGTGGACAAACTATTTACTCCATCTATACTTACATTCCAATTCCAATTCATTATAACTCAAAATAATGAATGTCTCCTACTCTTTCTTTTACTCAACTGTTCTTTTTCAACGTAAAGCTCTAAGGTAAGAGGAGGAGGAGGAGGAGGAGGAGGAGGAGGAGGAGGAAGAGAAGGACACAAACTGTACTGAAACACAACTCAACTAGAAATAACAATAAGACAGTTTGATCGAAATAAAGAGACGCCAATTCCCTTTTATACGTGTTGGGAGGTTCAAAATCACCCACGTTCTGAGCACTTTTTTGAGTCTTTATACGAGGGTACAAGACACAAGGATGAAATACACGGCAGGAAGTCATCACAGACTCCTGAAGGATATTAATAACGTGAGAAAACAAA
>JAPQNM010000042.1:8683170-8700670 GCA_029783475.1 Metacarcinus magister
TGGACCGATAAATAATAATAATAATAATAATAATAATAATAATAATAATAAAAAAAAACTATGATGAAAAAGAAGTATGTATATAATAAATTGTTGCAGCCAATCTGTGAGTGACTTACGAGTATTTATTATTATTTTTTCACACCTTTGCGTAAAATCATTATAAAGAAAGTGTGTTTATTACGCCCTGGTGTTACATGCAGCCGGGGGTGGGGCGCTGTGTTAACAAAGAGGTAATGGTAAACAAGGGAAAATGTATTATATGCGGTAAATTAACGTCATAAATAACCTTAATGGTAATCATGAATCTCTCTCTCTCTCTCTCTCTCTCTCTCTCTCTCTCTCTCAGCAAACACTTCCTCCAATTCATTTACATTCCAGAGACGAATGGAGGGAAGACAAACACTTCACACACAGTCACTTTGGAGCAGCTTGTCAAGTAATACATCTTGGCTAACAAGGATGTGAAAAAGTGGCCAGGTATGTTCTCACCTGCTTCCCCTTAGACTCAATTAACTCGTGTGCTCAAGGGATATGTAAATGGAACAAACAAACACACACACATACATACATAATAAAGGTAGGTAGGTCGAGAGAGGAAGAGCAGGGAGAGGAGAAGAAGGAGGAGGAGGAGGAGGAGGAGGAGGAGGAGGAGGAGGAGGAGGAGGAGGAGGAGGAGGAGGAGGAGGAGGAGGAGGAAGGGAACTAGGAGGAATAGGAAACGGAGGGAGAATACGAGGAAATTGAGCACATACACACACACACACACACACACACACACACACGTACACACACAAAGGCAGCACAATGCCCCTAACAGACCAAAATGAACCCACTATAACCGCTCACAGAATTGGTCGCTGTCGCCGAATCAACCCGGAACTAGTGTAGTAGTATTGCCAATAAAACCAGGCTGCAATATGTCTCGTGTTTGAAGTTCGCGACAAACCCTGGACAAGATTTTCTCATCTTTTTTCTCTCTCACTCTCTCTCTGTTTTGTTTCGTACGTTTTCGATGCAATGTTCGTCGACAAAGGACACGCGTTTCGGACACGTTCAGGCCTATAATTAGCACCCTGGAATGAGATTGACTGTGTGTGTGTGTGTGTGTGTGGTGTGTGTGTGTGTGTGTGTGTGTGTGTGTGTGTGTGTCAGGTTGTTCTCGTGGGTATCTTCCATGAATAATATGCAAAATTATTATATGAATGTACAAATATATGTATTTATGCATATATGTACGAGTTTGTATTTATGTATGTATATATGTATGTATGTATGTACGTATGTATGTATGTGTATGTATGGATTTGAGGACATCATATCATACATTTGAATCTTTTGCATTGTCTCTACTTCTCCTTTCCTTTCTTTCTTCCTCCCTACTTCCTCCTTTTTGTATTCCTTTATCTAACTTTAATTACCATCTCTCTCTCTCTCTCTCTCTCTCTCTCTCTCGGTCTGATAATTAATGTATTAACCGTAAGTAAGTAAGCATAGAGTATGTAATTAAATAAGCTCAGAGAAGTTTATATAATAATTGCATTAACTTGTAAATGTATATTATATTAATGGTATTAATGAAGAAGAAAACAATCTTTAGTAGTAGTATTTGCAGTAGTAGTAATAGTAGTATTAGTAGCAGTAGTAGTAGTAGTAGTAGTAGTAGTAGTAGTAGTAGTAGTAGTAGTAGGAGGAGGAGGAGGAGGAGGAGGAGGAGGAGGAGGAAAAGAGCAACGACGACGACGACGGTGAAAAGTTACTATATTATAGGGAAAAGAAGAAGAAGATTCCTCCGAAGTTTTCCGTGGAGGAGTTCGAGCATTTGGTCGATGTGGAGGTGGGTGTCGCAGAGGCCGGACAAGAATGGATTGCTTCTGCAGAAGTGGAGGAATCGGTCCTCAGGCCAGAATTTGCCGTTGTAGCAGGACACTGTGAAGCTAAGCGAAAAAGTGACCGTGTGCGAGGATCAATCTTCCTGGAACGAAACAGGAATCTCGCGGGAAGTTGGAGTTGCCTTCCCGGGAAGATCACAGGGCGACCCAGTCATTTGTTCTATTCTATTTCACCAGAAACTTGCTGACGTCAGAGCCAGGCAAGCCGATGTGCGTTGAGGTATTAATTATAAAGTAATTATTATTTTATTATTGAAAATTATGTTGGTGTAATGCACTGTGAAGAATTTTGTGACTATCTTTTGCTCCAACAAATAGTGTGAAGGAAAACATTCGGTGCACAGATCCTCGCCTGAGCCACCAGTCAGACGATCACTCACGCAGGAACACTCCACTGGGAAAACCAATGCACTTTTAAGTGTCTTTATTTTTAATTTCCTCATAATCAAATTTCATTATTAACATTTTTCATTATATATGTCTGCCACGGATACTTTTGGTACTCAGTGAGCCGTGTGTATAATGAACCACGGCGGCAGCGAGGCGAGAAATCAGTCACAGGCGAACACTGCACCATCAGCACACACGCTGTGTTCCCTCCTGTCATGTCAAGGGGAGGTTTTATTGCAGTGGTGGGGGCTGCGGCTCCTCACCTAAAGGTAAAGTGTTGGGGTTTTGGCTGAACATCACATGTTCGGGATGGCAACAACCCCAAAAAACCCTCACGAGGCTACATACAACAGTCTACCACGTGAAAACCTCCACTTCATCCACTTTTTAATCTCCTTATCAAACAGAACAACTAAACGCATGTCACAACAAAAGCACCCAATCACCTGCACTTTAGGACAATACAACCCTTAATGAAGCAGATGTGGTGTGCGTGGAAGGGCGCATCGCTACTTTAAGATGCGAGGGAGTGTGATAATCGTAAACGTTGGGTTCACGGCATTGGGTTAGTGTTCTCGAGCCAGCTATACACACCAGCTGTTGCTTCCTTGCCTGGGAATGAATCCTCGTAATCAGCTGAGCTTCCTGTGGCCGCAATAATCTTACTCTTTACGATCTGTTCTTCATAAGTTTATTAGCTAATTGTTTGTAGTAGTAGGTCTTTTTCCTAACCAACCCAGTGTAAGTTGTTAAAAAGGATGATCATTAATAACAATAACTATATTACTATTTATAATATTGTTATTACGTATTATGAACATCAACATTATCATAACCATCATTACCACCATCATCATAAGAAAACGCAATTAACTAATCATAAATTCTTCATAAAGAACGATGTAATTGATAATATGTAAAAAAAAATACAGTTCTGGAAGCGCGCCCGGCAGCCTCCGAGGGGAGCATCCCAACAGTAATTTATTTATCACTTTCCCCGGAAATAAGTTAGTGGGAGTTTGATAAACAACAAAACCAGCAACACTTTCCTGTCAGGTGAGGCTAATGAGTCTGAGTTATTGCATGAGTGGATGAATAGGTATGATTATTACTATCATTATTATTATTATTACTATTATTATTATTGTTATCATTACAATTATTATTATCATTATTATTACTATTGTGTTTCACTTTAATATGGTAGTCGTAGTGACGAGGATGGTGATGGTGATGATAGTAGCAGCAGCAGCAGTATTTGTATCCCACCACCACCACCACCACCACCACCCGTAAACAAGTATAGTAACTCGATGGAAAACACACCAAAAATATGCGGGAGTCGTAGCACAGTACGAAATTTTACCTCTGTGACAGAAATCGTACCCACACGCAAGGATGGAAGCGGGGCGGGAGAGAGGGACCAAATACCAGTCTCTCTCTCTGAGGTGGGTGATCCTGCTCGAATGAGTGAGAGGTAGAACAGAATTCACGTTCATGCTACACTGAAACACACTTCTCCCTCATAGCAGACCCAATGACATGGCAAGAGGGTGTAATGCTAAAGTTAAGCTAATCCTCAACTCATAAGAAAAACGGGTGAAGAAATATAAAAGAACACACACACACACACACACACACACGTACACAGTGAAATGCGGCAAAGTAAACACATCAAGTACTCTCGATCCTACTGGGAAATGGAAAGGCAAGGGCGACGGCATTAAACTTTTCCCTGTAGAGGTTTTCGTTTCAAGCTAACTGAAAGGCCAATAGCAAGTACAAAGTCCCTAGACACTCGAAAGAGAGAGAGAGAGAAAGAGATATAGAGAAAAAAAGATAGAAAAACAAATGTCTCTCTCCCACCTCCTTCTATCCCTTTCATCTATACCTCTCCTCAATAACCTCTCCGTCCTCCTCCTCCACAACTTACACGCCTACCCGCCACAAATGCTGCACAATTCGTACCACACTGACCACCCATCGTCCCGCACTGACAGCTTCGGAGGACAGTGTAGAGGTGACGGGGGACATAAATGGTCGTCAGGGGAAACAAAGGCGTATGGGAAGGGAGTAGAAACGTAGGGAGAGAGAGGGAAATGGGAGAGGGAAAGAGAGAGAGAATAGAGAGGATCTTAAAAGGGAGAGAAAGTGGTGAAATGGACAATGTAAGTCGTGAACAAAAGACCAAGGAAGGAAAAGTGTCTAAAGGGAAGCCATGACAGGGAATAGGAAATGAAAATAGATAAAACGGATGGAGGTGGATAGGGAAGTAAAGGATGGAAAAGGGGAGGGAGACGAGGCAAAACAGGGTAGTAAAAATAGAGGATGGCAGGGAAGGAAGGGAAAAGAGAATGTGGATGAGAGATTAGGAGCAAGGAAGGGAGGTGGGGGAAGGGAAGGGAAGGGAAGGGAAGGTGTTGGGAGGAGAGAGCTGTTTCGGTTGAGCTGAAAGGGTACACAAGGGAGAAGGAGGAGGAGGAGAAGAAGAAGAAAAAGAAGAAGATGGTGGAGGAGGAGGATAAGGCGACGGAGAAGGATAAATACTGAAAAAAAACATGTATGAATAAAATAAAAGGAGGAAGAGAAGACAAGGAAAGTTGACGAGGAAGGAGGAGAAAAGAAGGAAGAGGAGGAGAAAGAGGAAGAGCAGGAAGAAGATGATAACATGGTGTAGCAAAGTAGTTTAAAGTGACTAATTTAACCCGCCTCCTGCACCCAAATTGAGGTAAGCACCCTCTTAGCATCTTCCTCTTCCTCTTGCTTCATGCATCCTACCTCTTTCTTCTTCCGTAATTTGTATAATGTGTCTGTCTTGCTGTTTTCTGTCTCCCTTTCTTTCTTGCTTTTTCCAGTCTAACTTTTAGTCTTTCTTTTATGTTTAATCAGTTTATTAAGTTTATTTTATTTTTATTCATGTACTTTTTCCCGCTCTGTTTGCTCCACCGTTTTCCTCATTCCATTTTTATTTCATTCTTTCATTCATTGTGTAATCTCTTTGTCTTTTTTTTTTATTAACTGTTGCTCTTCTTCTTTCCATTTATGTTGTCTTAAATTTTTTCCATCTTCAGAATTTTCATGATTCTTGCTGTGTTCCCTTTTAGCTTAATCTGCTTATCTGATTATACTTTTCTTTTTCATCTTGTTTCTTTTATCTTCTATCTTTATACTGTGTGGCTTCTGAGTCTTCTATTCTTCTATATTATCTTCTTCCTTTTTCTCCACATTTTGCTAAGTCTATTGTCTATTCCTCTCTTCCATATTTTTCTTTCATAATTTCTCCTTATATATACTTGGTTTTCATTTCCATCTCATCATGTTTCTTCATTCCTACTTTCATCAATATTTTTTTCATTGCTTCACTCCTTTCTTGCCTTTTTTTTTTCATCGCCGTCATTCATTATCAGTTTAATATCTTATGCATCACTTATTTTTTTCACGAATCTTTAATCTTTTAATTTTTTTTCTTTATATTTCATGTATCTTAACCCTTACACTGTCGAGGTCTTTTCTAAGTGTTCGATTTATAGATTTAAAAAAAACTTTTGATTTTATCCAAATTTTTCTTTATCAACTCACAACGATCTGAAGAATAGAGGAAAAATATTTTTCTTTCTATACACAATATATCTTGGATGCAAATATTCTGTAAAAATGTGCCATTGGCAACTTGACGCAGCTCATCGGATAGGCTAGCGTCATTATCCACACTGAACACAGCACCAACATTTTGAATGTACAGCCTGCCTGCAATCCATCATTCATTCATCCACCCACCTATACATCCACCCACCCATCCACCGACCCACCCATCTACCCACCCATCCATCCATCCACCCACCCACACACTCATTCACCCATCCACCCAGCAACCCCATCCACCGTTCATCCATCCTACCACCCAACCATCCACCATCCACCCACCCACTTCTTACAGTGATAAGTTATTTATCTTTTCTTGGGTCGCCGGGTGGTGTGATTACAAACGTGGCAGTCCTTTTGTGTTTCTGTTCATTTTGTTAGTCAAAATTATACCACAAATGATAATGACAATAATAAAAATAATAATGATGATAATAATACACATACTAATAATACTAATGATAAATATAATAATAATAATAATAATGATACGATAATAATAATAATGATAATAATAATGATGATAACAAAAATAATAGCAATAATAATAATAATAATAATAATAATAATAATAATAATAATAATGATAATGATAAATATTAATGATAAAAATAAATATTAATGATAAAAATAAATATTAATGATAAAAATAAATATTAATGATAAAAATAATTATTAATGATAAAAATAAATATTAATGATAAAATTAATATTAATGATAAAAATAAATAATAATGATAAAAATAAATATTAATGATAAAAATAAATATTAATGATAAAAATAAATAATAATGATAAAAATAAATATTAATGATAAAAATAAATATTAATGATAAAAATAAATATTAATGATAAAAATAAATATTAATGATAAAAATAAATATTGGCGCTAATTGGTCCACTGAAGACTATTTAAGAAGGAAGACACAAAGGAGGAGGAGGAGGAGGAGGAGGAGGGGGAGGAGGGGGAGAATATTATGATTTTGCTGTAGGAGTTTGGAGAGAGGGAGAGAGAGAGAGAGAGAGAGAGAGAGAGAGAGAGAGAGAGAGAGAGAGAGAGAGAGAGAGAGAGAGAGAGAGAGAGCGCGATAGAGATAGAGAGATAAATAGAGAATAAATAGTTTTAGGCGTATCACACATGCGTATATAGTGTTTAATATTATAGTAATGATGAAACTGAGTCCAGATTCGTGTTCAGTTTGACTGAAAACCTTTAGGTACAAATTTTCATGAAATTCTGAGGTGTGGAAATTTTTCACGAAATTTTCAAGGGTGTCACCTTAGATTTTTTTCATGAAATAATGTTTTTCAAAATAACTCGAAAAGTATGAGGTTTACGTAAAAAACATTCGTAATAGTAAATATAGAGCAGGAGACGCCCGTTCCTTTGAGCTTTACTAGAATGTAATTGGAATGTAAGTAATGGAGATATTGATATATTTGTATTTTACACGAAACTTCTACTTAATTACATTTTACTCCTAAACCAAAAGAGTAATTTACAAAGGGATGACATCATCAGATAGAACTTGTCAAGCTGAACAACTTTGTTTCTATACATTTTTGTTGTAGGACTAATACTTTACTTGTAAAATGACTAAACTATTTTGGACTCAAATTCTGGTGGAAATCTTAGGGCCAAAAATTTCACGAATCCATTTTCATCACAAATCCACGAAAACTTATATTGAAGTTAAAGGTTTTGAAATTAATAATAATACATGTTAAGGAAGTGTTGCTGTTGGAGTAAATAAATATTAATAATTATAATAATAAATATTAATGATAAAAATAAATATTAATGATAAAAATATATATTAATGATAAAAATATATATTAATGATAAAAATATATATTAATGATAAAAATAAATATTAATGATAAAAATAAATATTAATGATAAAAATAAATATTAATGATAAAAATAAATAATAATGATAAAAATAAATATTAATGGTAAAAATATATATTAATGATAAAAATATATATTAATGATAAAAATATATTTTAATGATAAAAATAAATATTAATGATAAAAATAAATATTAATGATAAAAATATATATTAATGATAAAAATATATATTAATGATAAAAATAAATATTAATGATAAAAATAAATATTAATGATAAAAATATATATTAATGATAAAAATAAATATTAATGATAAAAATATATATTAATGATAAAAATATATATTAATGATAAAAATAAATATTAATGATAAAAATAAATATTAATGATAAAAATAAATATTAATGATAAAAATAAATATTAATGATAAAAATAAATATTAATGATAAAAATAAATAATAATGATAAAAATAAATATTAATGATAAAAATAAATATTAATGATAAAAATAAATAATAATGATAAAAATAAATATTAATGATAAAAATAAATATTAATGATAAAAATAAATATTAATGATAAAAATAAATAATAATGATAAAAATAAATAATAATAATAAAAATAAATAATAATGGTAAAAATAAATAATAATGATAAAAATAAATAATAATGATATAAATAAATAATGATGATAAAAATAAATAATGATGATAAAAATAAATAATGATAAAAATAAATAATGATGATAAAAATAAACATTGATGATAAAAATAAACAATGATAATAAAAATAAAAATTGATGATAAAAATAAACATTGATAATAAAAATAAACATTGATGATAAAAATTATAAATATATATATATATATATATATATATATATATATATATATATATCTAATATAAAATATTTTTTTTAAATATACATATATATATATATATATATATATATATATATATATATATATATATATAAATATATATAAATATATATATATATATATATATATATATATATATATATAAATATATATATATATATATATATATATCTAATATAAAAATAAAAAATAAATAAATATATATATATATATATATATATATATATATATATATATATATATATATATATATATATACAGATGGGGTGTGACTGATTTGAAAAGGGGCGTGGTTAATGCTTGCATGCCCGGTAGTTGCCAATTTGTCGCTACAATTAATAATTTGGTTTACAGCAATTGCTGTAGATGGCAGTGTAAGGGTTAACCCTTCCTTCTTTTCCTTTTTTTTTTTAATTGGTCTGATATTCTCATTAAAGGTTGTTTTCCTTCTTCAATAAAAACTCAATCATCTTTCTTATTTTTTTTGCAGTCTCCTTTGGTCGTGTTTTGCCCTGGTAATTACCTCTCTCTCTCTCTCTCTCTCTCTCTCTCTCTCTCTCTCTCTCTCTCTCTCTCTCTCTCTCTCTCTCTCTCTCTCTCTTTCTCTCTCTCTCTCTCCCATCCATCTCTTTCGTACTATTTTCCGGTCATGCCTCTCTTTCCATTCCTCCTCTTCCTTCTCTTCTTTTTCATCATCAAAGAAAGGTAAAGAAGGGATGAACGGAAACAGTCGTTGTCCTGCTTCCCATTCTCATCCTCTTCCTCCCCCACCACCACCATCTCCTCCTGTTCCTCCTTACAATGGAAGCGTGCAAGCGGTCAATCACCCAGCGTGAGTGAAGGTTGCATTATAAGTTGTGTCGGAGTCTTGGTCACGCTGTCTCCTCCTTCCCTCCCCTCCCTCACGATGCTAAGATTAAGGTCAACAATTTATGTTAGAAAAGGCAGGAATAACAACAACAGCAGCCCTGGGAGGATAACTAAGAGCATTGCCCCCACGTAATGCATAACGTAATGGATCTCGGAAGAATAATGTTGCGTCATCATCAGAATATTTATGTGATGAGGAGGCACAACCGTCATTTGTTTCTTAAGCCCATCTGACGCAGAGGTGGTTGTATATCTTGATGCTTATTAATTTCCTTGCTAATTTGGTTATGTTGTTTATGTGTTCACCTGAATTCAACTGGTGTGCCTTTTGTGAAAGAATTTGCGTTTAGAGAGTTGAGTTCAGAGGCTTTTACAGTTTCAGTCAGACTCATTTCCCTGCAGCAACAAATCAACTTACTAAATCTCTCGGCTTATCTATTAATAGGTACCATTTTTCAGCTGTAAAAACACTGCATACTACAAAGAAAACGAAACACTCAATCACTTCACTGAACATGTTAGCTTCTCTCCCTTCACAGATTTTTTAGTGTTAAGTGAAGTAAAGTTAAATATTGTCTCTCAATGTACGATATTTTCCCACATTACATTAACCTTTCCACATCAGCATCAGGGAATACAGCAAACTGCACGGAAGAGAAAAGCTATTAGAGTCGACGAGACGTCACGACCTCTCGCACTACACGAATTTTTCTCTGTCAGGTGGAGGGAAGAATTTTCAACATTTTTACAGAGACGAATCACCCACATCAGCCAGGCATTTCCTTCCTCCCGGGTACGATTTCTCTCAAAACGATGGGACTGTGAGGACTGTTGCTAGTATTGCATCGGATACTTTTGTGTGTGTGTGTGTGTGTGTGTGTGTGTGTGTGTGTGTGTGTGTGTGTGTGTGTGTGTTACCTTTTGTATGAAATAACGAGTTAGAGATAATTAATATGAATAACTTTTAAGACAGCTTCCATTCCACAAGGAGATATATACAACAGACAAAAGGAAAACAAGGAGTTTAAGTAATGAATTATGAAATAAGATTAGTTCATGAAGAATATATCATATACATACACATATACAGAGCGTAAAAAAGACATATTTTATTTATTTATTGTTTCAAGTGAATATAGAATAGTCAGAAGAAGAAGGAAAAAAAGAAGAGGAAGAAGAAGAAGAAATTCCTATGAATAAGATAACGTTAAATCAATTAACAGGTAGAAAAAAGCGAAATAAAAATAACAAAACAATCTAAACTTCCACTGATAGTTATACACTGAGAAATAAAATGAAGAGAGAGAGAGAGAGAGAGAGAGAGAGAGAGAGAGAGAGAGAGAGAGAGAGAGAGAGAGAGAGAGAGAGAGAGAGAGAGAGAGAGAGAGAGAGAGAGAGAAAAAAAAAAAAGTAAAGTAGAAAGTTTACAGTGTTAGAAGCGTGTTTGAAAGTTCAATTCTTATGTCAAAGCGAAAAACAATGTTTTTTTTTCTTTTCATCAATTTTTGAAATTTTTGTTTGTTACTATTTCATTTAGTCACATTTTTCACATTTAAACCATAACATAGATTTTTCTGTTGTGTTCATATGTATATATTTATGTACGTATATCTGCGCATATATGTATATATGTACGTATGCACGAATGTATCAGTCTGTCAATAACTCATCCGATAAGTCGTCCATCCGTCATTTGTTCTCTCTCTCTCTCTCTCTCTCTCTCTCTCTCTCTCTCTCTCTCTCTCTCTCTCTCTCTCTCTCTCTCACCACTCACACTAATGGACCGGAAAGCGGTGGCTTTTTAACAATATTTACAAAGCCTTCACACATCAACCACTTGTGTCGCTGAAGATACACAGAGTAAGTGCGTATTACTATAATAATGCATTATCACCACAAAGAGATCCATACTTCATGTTACCAGCCATTGATTATCAAAGTTAGTGAGAGACACGTACCTGCAAGACAAAGCAATAATCTAACAAAGATGAAGTAAGATAATGCATATTAACTTACGTAGAAAACTAAGTACAGATTGACATTCAGGTATATAGACAAAGAAGGGAATAAATACTCATAGACAAAAAATACACACATTTATAATGATTAAATGTTTTTTTTCAGTATCATCCTCTCTCATCGCCCACACCACCACTCCCTCTATTGAACCTATTCCATTATACTCCCCTCACTTCCCCTCCCTTAGTCCACTCTTCACCCTTGGCATTTTTCTCTTTATTAGTACTCGTTCTCCTCTCCTATCACATCACCTATCTTATTCCTTGAGTTTATCTCCTATCCTCTCCATCTCAGTCCCTAGCTTGCAATACTGAAAACGCATGATTTACGATTATTCATTAAGGTTTCTGAAAAATGAGGCGCTGGATGCTAATTGTCTTGATTGCTAGCCAGGGATGATGGACGAAAGGAGTAGATTAGGGAGGGGATGAACGAAGGAAAAGAGAGACACATGGGCAACTAGTATGGGATAGGAAGCACAGGGACATACAAACAGGCAGGTAGAGATAAAAAAGATCTGAGGAAGGGGAGGAGGGAAGAAGGGATTAAAAGAGAACGTAAAAGAAGAAAAAATAGAGTAGAGAAGAAGGATAAATGCTACTAGGGATGTATAGTAATTGTGATTGCATGGGAGGAACGTCAAATAATCTCTCTCTCTCTCTCTCTCTCTCTCTCTCTCTCTCTCTCTCTCTCTCTCAATTCAGGAGTTTTATTGGAGGCTAAACTGACGAGCTTCACCGCACACAGTTTGAAACATCTGCTTCACTTTGTCAACAGATTGCTCTTGTGTTCACTTGCAGATTCTTCTCCACATCCTCCTCCTACATATTCTCCTCATCATTTTTACGCTTCCCTTCCTCTATGTCTTCTTTATTTCTGTCTTTTTCGTCGTCGTTGTCCTCCTTCTCCTCCCCTTTCTCTATTGTCTCCTAATGATATGATGCATTAATAAATCAACAGTACAAAGATGACACACACACACACACACACACAGGAAAAATAGCGAGGATGCATTCCAGCTAATGGAGTCATGCGCCATAAGACCATTTTCACAACTAGTTCCGTGATTCATAAACACAACCATAACTTTGCAGCATAACCCACTTTCTCTCTCTCTCTCTCTCTCTCTCTCTCTCTCTCTCTCTCTCTCTCTCTCTCTCTCTCTCTCTCTCTCTCTCTCTCTCTCTCTCTCTCTTCTCTCTCTTCTCTTTCTCTCTCTCTCTCTCCCCCCTACCGCAAGGCGCGAGTAGTGAAATGCGGGTGGCAAGAACCGTAGACTTATGAGGAGAGGTCTGGCTTAGCGCGCCGCTGCTCTTTATTAGTGCGGAGTAAACACCACTGAATGACCTAATTAAACTCCTCTTCACTCCTCTATTCATAATGTCTGCACCATTTCCGGTAATTAAGTGCATGAGGAAGGTGTTGTTATTATTGTTTGTATTATTATTATTACTATTATTAGTAGTAGTAGTATTATAATTATCAACCGAATTATTATTTCTATTACTACTACTACTATTATCATTATTATTATTATTATTATCATTATAATTATTATTAATATTATTATTATCATTATCATCATTATTATTATTCCAAACTGTGAGCGTAACGAGCTGTTTGTAAAGTTTCGATACTACCCCATCCACCTCCTACCTCCCTTTCTACCTCCTACATCTCATATATCCAATATCTTATATAGAGGTATATATATATATATATATATATATATATATATATATATATATATATATATATATATATATCTTATATAGAGGTATATATATCTTATATAGACAGGTATATATATCTTATATATGGATGTATATATATCTTATATATAGAGGTATATATATCTTATATATAGAGATATGTATATCTTATATTTAGAGGTATATATATCTTATATATAGAGGTATATATATTTAATATATAGAGGAATATATATCTTATATATATATTATTATTATTATTATCATTGGCTGAGTTTGTTTGTGTAAAGGTAAGTAAGGTGTGCAGGGCACTTCCCCAAGAGGTATTATTGTGATAAATAGTGGGATTATGCATTTCACCGAATATACTGGGACGATAAATCACAAATGAGGAGAAGCAACATTAAGTGTATAGTGCTAACAACAACAACAACAACAACAACAACAGTAATACTAATAATGATAATAATAATAATAATAATAATAATAATAATAATAATAACAATAACAATAATGAAATACTTTCTAAAATAACATGTAATGCTTTTTTTTTCTTCTGTGTCGTAATAACCACAAAGTAGATACATTACCACCCATTACTCCCATCACCAATGATCATTCCTTCACTCCTCATCACCATCAAACCCTTCCCATCATCACCCATCACCACCTATCACCCCATCACCACCTAGCACCACTCATCACCTTTCACCAGCCCCAATCATCACACATCGCCCCCTATAGCCACACACCCCTCCCAATCACCACCCATCACATTGTATCACATTGTATCACCACCCACGTGATGAACCAATGAGTTCACGAATAATTGACAAAAATATAAAGTCGCTACATTTTATTGTTTGTTCAGCAATAATGATGATAATAATAATGATCATAATAATAATAATAATTGTAATAATAATAATGATAATGATAATATCAATAACAATAATGATGATAATAATAATAACAATAATAATAATAATAATAATAATAATAATAATAACGGCAATACAAAATGTTCAAAACTCAATCATTGTCAACACATCAACGTGTCAATATTAAACTTTACACAAACACAGAAACACAGTACCATAATATTTCCAACCAATGTTCCGTCACCCTTCATGTTATATATCCCAAACGGTGTTACTCTCTTAAATCTTGGCGTCGGAATAGAAAAATAAATAAATTGACACCATATCCAGTTCTTTGGTAATTTCATTTACCTTTTCGGGGTTGGCATTGAATCGCTTTGAAATTTACGGATAATGTTGCCTTTTTGTTTTGGGTAATTCTATTTCTAGCCTCCAAACGCATCCCATCCCGCTGCTTTTGCTCTTCTGTTGCGCTGTGTATATAAAACAAAATTGGCGTTTAATGAAATGAAGGACACGAGGCCGATACTACACAGGTCAACGATAAAAATAGATAGTGAAAAATAAAATATATAAAAAACAGTTCGCAAAATCTGAAAATCAACTGTGCCTTTCATATTTGTTGTTTCAATGTATCAATTGTTTTGTATTTCCTTCTTCTCACTTTCTGTCTGTGTGTTTGTCGGTCAGTCAGGCTTATTGTCTGTGTACTTCTGTGTGTTAGTCTGTCTCTGTCTGTCTCTCTGTCTGTCTCTCTGTCTCTCTCTCTCTCTCTCTCTCTCTCTCTCTCTCTCTCTCTCTCTCTCTCTCTCTCTCTCTCTCATACGCACACCCATCTGCCATTATGAAAAGCAAATAAGCTCTCTTGCAAAAGAGCTAATCGTCCAACAAGCAAACCAACAAACAAACACACACAGTCACACGATAACATGGGGGTAATATTAGGTATTAAACCATTTCAACAACAATTATATTTTTTTTATCAATTTTGTATTTGTATTGCCGTGCGAACAACACAACATTGGCTCTGTAGTGCACGCAAAAAAAAAAAACAACAAAAAAGAATAAAATAAATAAGAAGCAATTCAAATATAGATAAAAAAAATGTAGATAAAAGAATATAGATAAAAAAATGTTGATAACAAAAATATATAAAAAACACATGTAAAGGCAATGGATTGAAGGTACCACACACACACACACACACACACACACACACACACCACACACACACACCCCACACACACACATACATACAGTAATTCAATAGACAACAGCATCCGATCCTAAATTGAAATCTGATCCACCAATGAACTAAAAAAAAAATGATACATGACGCTGGCCGCATATTATGGAGGTTGTGATGTTGTATTTATTCTGTTTGAGTGTGTTTGTTAGTGAGGACTATTAAGGCATTACGCTGTTTAATGTTCATTGCGTGCGTGCGTGCGTGCGTGCGTGCGTGTGTGTGTCTGTGTGTGTGTAAATCGGTTTTTCATCTACATGTATATTTGTACTTGAAACAGAAGGAAGAGGAGGAGGAGGAGGAGGAGGAGGAGGAAGAAACGACGGCAACAACAACGAAAAAGAGAAGGATGAAGAAGAGAAAGAACGCAGATGATGAATGGATGAAAAAGAGAGAGAGAGTGAGAGTAAGAAGATGGAGGCAAATGGAATCTGTGTTAATTAAAATGTCTCTTGAGGTTCCTCTTACTTATTATTCATTAAAGCGTGGTGATGCCGGAGGGACTGAGCTGTTTAATATTAATTTTTATCACAGCCTTCAAACCTCTCAGTGTCAGTGGCGGTAAGGGAAGGAAGGGAGGGAAAGAGGGATGGAGACATGCAGAAAGAGGAAAGAGGAAGGAGAAGAGACAGAAGGTGGATAAGAAGATGTACACGTTATCATGAGAGGAACAGTAAAACAAGAGGGATAGAAAGTTAAAGAAAAGCAAAGGAATAGTTATAGAGGGAGAGAGAGGATGAAGTAATTAAGAAGGAAGAAGGAAGAATGTAAATAAAAAGGAAAGAGAGGAGAGACATACGCAGTTAGGTAATATGAGGGAAGAGCAAAGGGAGGGATGTTTCAAAGAAGTGGAGGAATGAATGAAGTAATAAAAGAGAGAGAGAGAGAGAGAGAGAGAGAGAGAGAGAGAGAGAGAGAGAGAGAGAGAGAGAGAGAGAGAGAGAGAGAGAGAGAGAGAGAGAGAGAGAGAGAGAGAGAGAGCTAATCACCTGACAAGTGTAAGTGAGTGTGTTCCCTTGGGGCGTGGTGGAGCAGTGTATTGTGTGGAGTTTAGCAAAGAAACGCTAATTGGTGAGATGGATGGAGAGTAAGATGAAGTGGAATAAGATGAACCTCTTTTTCTCCTCTTCCTCTTTTCTCGTTTTACACTTACTCGTCCTCCTTCTTATCATTTTTATATTCCTATTCTATCTTTATACTTTACATCCTGCTTCCTCTCTCACTATTTTTCATCTAGCACCACCACCACCACCTCTTCCTCCTCCTCTTCCCTCTAATCTTTTTTATCTTCTTACACTTCATTTTCTCTGAGTTTTATTCCCTACTATGTTTGTCTCCTTATTAGTGTTACTTTTCTTCCTCCTCTTTCTCCTCTTCTGTCGCCGCCTCCGCCTCCTCCTCCTCTCATCCTCTTTTCTTTTCAATGACGACGTTGACCTACATATATATAGGATAAGTAACGTCACTAATTAATTCAATAAAGGTAAATTGACATGAACTCACCTGACATGACCCACTGAGGCGAAAGTGTCAATCAGATTATTTGTTTCCACGTTATATATTTTTTTTTATCTATAAACTTTCCTTTATTCGTTTCGTGTCGTTTTCTTTTACACTGTCTATGATTACACTTTTTTTTCTCTCTCTCTTTCTTTCTCTTTCCACATTGCTCCATTCCTACACTTTTATGAGTAACTTTTGCTTTCAGTACATGCAAACTCTCATTAAAAATTGGCCAAATGTTCAACGTGCAAATATTTCCTTTTCATGTTACATCTTTGAAAAGCGTCACTTCACCCTGCCAACGCCCCCACTCCGCCCCTGCCCCGCCACACCCGTTTCCCCCCGCCTTGGGTTCTTGGTGGAAACTTGTGAGGCAGAGCGTGAGGTTAACGACACGGAAATTAATTAGGTGTGTAAACTAAGCTAGCTAATCAAGTTTGGAGTGATTCTACTTTCTGTTCCTCTTCCTTCCACCTGTCAGCGTAGAGCGTATTCACCTGGACTTAACAGGAATTGTGTGATGCATATTGGGGGAAAATCAGGTAAGTTTGTCTGTCTGTCTATCTGTTTGTTTTGTATACTTGTCTAATTTGTTACTTTATCTATGTAG
>JAPQNM010000042.1:8705670-8708170 GCA_029783475.1 Metacarcinus magister
AACAAGACATCCTCCGTCAACACTACTGCTCGTTCCGTTCAATTTTCATATGCTGGAGAAAGACTTTTTGTTTACCTTATTGGAGCAACAACACTATATACGTTTTTCTGCTCAAGCTAGCCTCGTCGCAGTGTGATAGGACGGTGCGGCGCTGAACTAAGCTTATCGATGACCGCGCATGACCAGGGATGATTAGTGAACAGTGGTTGTGGCCTTGCATGTCTGTCTGGTGGCATTGACGGTGGCATTTAGAGTGGCGTGTCCCTTGCGTGGCGGGAAACACTTCATGTTCTGTTACACTTATTAGTTAAGGAATGTTTCAACTACAGAACTTAGCGGGTAACTTTTTTTAGTCTTAGAATACGAGTACAAGAATTTCTCAGCATAATACGTCGATTTCATGCAAGATTGATTCATATATAATTTTCATGAAACACAAAGGGAAGTTCCATTGTAATTCGAAAACTTGCTTCTTGCGCATAAAAAAAAGCCAACTATGCTTCACTTTTCTTACCTACATTATTGCAGGGAAGAAAGCTGAAGGGGTCGGTAGGAGCCTTCACATTTTTTTTTCCCTGCAGAATACGAGATTAGATAACCTAGTTGTAATTTTTTGGTTTCTTATCTGCTGTACTTGTATTCTTTCTATTTGGGTTTGTACTTAGTATTATTATTATTATTATTATTAGTTAATGTTACTACTGACGTACTTATGTTATGATTCCTGCCATCGTCTTACCATACTACTCAACAAACTCTTCCTCCCACAACCTTCCATAAAAATGTAAAATAGTAAACTGGAAAAAAATAAAAACACATTTTATAACCGAGCGATTCATTTCCTACTCTGACAATACTCTCAACTCTCCTTTTCCTCTCCACTTCTAACTCAATCTTCCCTCCAATCCATCCATCCCTCCATCTCTCCTGAAGGCTAATTAAAGGCAAGTCGTGGACGAAGGAGCAGCGACTAATTATTTTTTTCTTATTCCTTTCGATTTAATCTGAAATCCCCGAAGACTCCTTGATCGGCTGTCAGATTCATCCCGGTTAAGGTGAATTGATGAGGTTGTAGCCATAGGGAGAGTTTGTCATCCTTACAATTCACTACAACGATAACAGTAAGAAACCAAACCTATCATGACGAACAACTACAATGGGAAGTAATATTATAAGTAGTAGTAGTAGTAGTAGTAATGATAAAAATAATGATATGATAAAGCTGGAATAAAAAAAAATTAAAAAATGAAAACCAAATAAAACGAAGTATATAAATCACAAAAAACAATAGAATAAAAAGGTCAAACAAAGCACACACACACCCACATTCACACTGCGTTGTTCAGATTATATTTACACACCACTATCTCTATATCAAATACACGACTATTAAACTATCCCCACAGCCACACTCCAAAACGGGAATTCCAGCGATTCACTCCCACCACTTCATTCCATCTGTGATCTAGAATGTCAGAGGAGTGACGTCCCCTTATGCATCTCTGTAACACCACCTACACACCCTTCACCCTCTCAGTCCAGTTCAGGAAGGGTCGTGGGATTGCCTCTATACCGGCTCTCACTTGCTTAGTCCTCAACACCATTCATACATATCCTTTCAAAATCATCCTCTCAATCTTACATAAGTCTATATACAAATACCGCTGATGCATTTTTTTGTGGTAATGTTTTCCTTGTGACTGAATTCTCTGTCTGACCCAATTATTTTTTTCCTGTCAAGTCATGTCAGTGTGAGAATTGTTCTGAACTCTTTAATTTCCATCACCAGTAGAATCACGAAGAAGAAAAAAAGAGAAAGACGAAATGAAGAAACAACAACAATAATAATAATAATAGTAACTGTATTCCAACACAGTATCTCTTCCTGCAGCCTTGGTGTACACCCGCCACCACAAGAGTCGTAAATAACACAATTTCTCTTAACATTCACCACCACACGTAGATACCAGCCCTAAAATATATATATATATATGTAATTATTTTTTTCTAGAACCACATGCTATATTAAAAAAAAAATGATAATGAACGCAGTCAGATGAAAATTGCTTGTGAGAAACAAAATACATAATATAATTGAACACTAAACTTGCTCACCACTACAACACAGGTAAGAAACAGACCAATAAAGGAAGAAATAGAATCACTGCATGGTAAAGAGAGTAAGAAGAAAACCTTTCTAAAGCAAAGAAAAATACTCCCAGAAATGCACAGCAGTTTCAAGGACGAAGGAAAGAAAAAACTATTTTCCTAATAAATGAGGAGAAAGGAAAGAAAAAATCTAAAGCATGTGTACAGGAAATAAAAGCTGAAAAAAGAAACTAAACTAGGAAGAAAAAAGTTGGAGGGAAGAGACAGTCTGGTTAGGGAGAGGAAAAAAATAAAATAAATAATTAAATAAAAAATAAAAAAGAGAGAGGGAGAGAAAAAAAGTCTAACATAATACTGAAAAAGCGTAATGTTGCAGCAATGTTTCAGAAAT
>JAPQNM010000042.1:8713170-8746800 GCA_029783475.1 Metacarcinus magister
TAATCATATTCTGGAGAGAGAGAGAGAGAGAGAGAGAGAGAGAGAGAGAGAGAGAGAGAGAGAGAGAGAGAGAGAGAGAGAGAGAGAGAGAGAGAGAGAGAGTATAGTGTCAACAGATAAGAGAAACGATCGATCGAGAAGCCCCGATAACCTTGTCAGGTCATTATCTCTACCGTGTGTGTGTGTGTGTGTGTGTGTGTGTGTGTGTGTGTGTGTGTGTGGTAATAACGCCCTGCACCACAACCATCATTACCACACATGAGCCTCAAGCCAATGTTTAACGTCTAATACAAACTGGCAACACCATCACCATCATCATCATCACCACCACCACCATCACCATCACCATCACCACCCGCACTATCACTGCCAACCCTAATAATAGCAACAAGAGGGTTAATATATTATACCACCGCAATCACCCCCACCCCCTTTCATCACTGTTATCTTTACTACCAGCACTGTACCACCACCACCACCACCACCAATCACTTCAACACGGTAACAATATTTGACAAGAAAAGACATAAAACTTGAGTAATAGTGATAGTAATAGTAATAATAATAGTAATAATAATAATAATAATAATGATGAACAATAACATTATAATAAAAAGTTATGCAAATCCCAGTTTTCATCTTCAGCTAAAATAACAAAATAAATAAATGAATAATAATAAAAAAATAAAATAAATAAATAAATAAATAAATAAATAAATATAAAATTCCATCCACACATGATAAGAAATTAAATAAATAAAAAAAAAAAACCCACACGGCTCAATGCAATAATAAAAACCACTCATTAAACCCGGGTTACGTGAAGCCTTCTTACAATTAATGATTTAGTTTTCTTTTCTTATTTATATATTTTGTTTTGTTTTGTTGATCACCATTCCCCTTTCTCTCTGACATCAATACCGAGAAAAGAGAAGCACATTTGTCTTAATAAGTATTAGGCGTGATAGATAGATAGGTAAATAGACAAATAGATAGATAGATAGATTAGGTAGATAGATAGAAACACAAATAGAGGATAGAATGTCCCTTTTTTCCCTTTTTCCTTTTTTAAACTTTTTCGTCAGTCGGCCAAAACATTTTCCCCGATACACTGAAGGGCAAATTGTGTCTGTTGTTTGTGGTGAATTTTAATCGACTCGCCGTCAAGCTGGAAACTTTCTTTAACACACAGGAACCATTTACAGCAAACAGCGGTTCCAGAAATGACACGAAACGTTCCAGTCCAAACCTTTCTTTACCTGGAATTCGTGTATTTCTTCGCGGAATGCACAGAAAAACGAAAACAAAAAGAAGAACAAAAAACACATATACATACACTTGCAATTATACCCCTACCTGTAATTACCTGCACAGCTGTAATTGCCTTCCCACACCTGTCATGCCTTACCAAAAACATGCATACCTTTGTTACACCTGCACGCCGACCTGATACACACCTGTCCTACTAACACACCTGCAGCTCCGCCCTGAAACAAGCATATCAAAGCAGCTTCCCAACACACACACACACACACACACATGCCTCGAGTGTTTCAGTGACAATATTGGCAGCAATACACACTCTTTCTTTTCTTTTATTTCTTTTCCTTTCTTTCTATGTTTTCTATTCACATACCTCATGCGCTTTGTAATCAAATACCTGAACACACACACACACACACACACACACACACACACACATACACGAAACAAAACTACATGCATTCATACACACACACATGCAAATCAGGCGGCCAGGCAAATGTATGGGACGAAGCCACACAGTCATTGACGCTTTCGAATGAGTGATCACGCGACCAACTCCGAATGGCTGGACGGCGCGAGGCTTCCCTTCGTATTTTGCTTTTCCTGCAATTTATCGTCACTATTCTGAGTGTTGCCGCCGCGGGGTTTAGAGGATGGCACGAAAAATGTTGCTGTTACGACCCTAAACGTAACATTAATCTCACATTTAGAGTAACATTCTTTCATTCATCATATTGAGAGGAGAAAAAATACATAGCGTGTACAGAAAATTGGGAAAATACTCACAGTTGTCGTGTTCTTGCCTTGCTTTCCTTTCCACCTCAGATCAATAGGAAAACTACGTCCATACTGCGTGGGAACAACATAACTTTCCACTTCATTTTCTTTCTCTCCTGTACAAAGAAAAAGGAAAAAAGATAACATATGAATGCATGTAACTCACGAACTGTATGTAGCAGAGGGGAAACATGAAACAAGAGGGGAAAAAGAGCAGTAATCATGAAAAAAAAGTTGTCATGTGATGAGATGAATATGCAGATGAACACGTAACAGGAAATATACGTACACTGTGATGTAACATTGGTTATTCATCATCATTGTGCAAAGGTTAATAATACTACATTGTGAAAGGATTTGTAAAGTATTTATAATAAGTTACATAATGATCCCTTTTTTCTGTTAATTTTTAATGATTATTATTTTGTAGCCAGAACGAGGCAGTATGAGCGTGGAAATGAGGCCTCAGGTTTACAGAGTGGTGACAGACAGACATACATACATACATACATCTAAACAGACAGATATTTTAAATGACTGACTGATTCATTCACTAAACTCATTGGATGACACTGATTGACTCACTGACTGAATGACTGACTGACTGACAGACGAACAAAGAGAAAGGCAGATGAACAAAAACTGACGGAAAAGATAGATAGACAGACAAATAGACACATTATTACCGATTATAAAAAAGACAACATAGACCAGAAGACTGACCAACACACACACACACACACACACACACACCACTGAAGTCCCCCCCCCCTTTCTCCAACCTATTCCTTTTAACTTACATCCTGAAATACACACATGCAACAAATCAGGAGGAGGAGGAGGAGGAGGAGGAGGAGGAGGAGGAGGAGGGAGGAGGAGGAGGAGGAGGAGGAGGAGGAGGAGGGGGGGGAGGAGGAAAGCAAAACTGATGGGTGAAAACGAAGGATTGAGGGAAAAATATAATAAAAAACAATAGAGAGAGAGAGAGAGAGAGAGAGAGAGAGAGAGAGAGAGAGAGAGAGAGAGAGAGAGAGAGAGAGAGAGAGAGAGAGAGAGAGAGAGAGAGAGAGAGAGAGAGAGCACAACTGTTTTATTAGGAATAGTTGCAGGTGCCAAGCGTTCCCAGCAGCTAGGACGAGTCACAGGAGAGTCTTTTAGTGACAAGAAACAACAATAAAGTCTATGAAAGTAGTATAGAAACAGATATACTCCGAAGGTGTCTTAGTTCACGACACACAAAAGCTGTACACGGACGGTGGGTGTAAGGATGACTTAGACACAACCCACGTAGCTCTCACCTCAACATCAATCACCTGTTATCCACCTTTCGTTTTAGGTGGCTGGGAAAAGTCAAAAGAAAACCATATAGTGAAAAGATTAACGCACTCATACGTTGGAAAGCATTGAAAACGTATAGGTGATACGATGCTGGTCAATACCTGGATGCAAGGGGGTGGAAGAGGATGCAGGAAATGAAGAAATGCCGGATATTAGTTGGCTGCTATTATCGGAGCTGTTTATTACCTGTCAGTTCAAAGTGTAAGACGCGGACACACATCACTATATTTTTGATGATCTGCTGATTGTGTAGGTATTTCGTGTTTCAATATCTACGAAAAGAACTGGTGAAAAAATGACACAAGGAAGTGGAGATGAGTCTAGTGTGGTAGGGATGCGAGAGAGAGAGAGAGAGAGAGAGAGAGAGAGAGAGAGAGAGAGAGAGAGAGAGAGAGAGAGAGAGAGAGAGAGAGAGAGAGAGAGAGAGAGAGATTGCAATCACCACCACAACTACCACAATCACCATCACCACCACCTCCTCTCCCTCCCCCCAATACCACACATACAGACCCAACTTGCCACGAAAATGAATTGAAATCAACAACACAAACAAAACTGAATGGTTGAGGAGTTCGACGTGCCATAAATTGCTAAAAGGCTTTCACTTGACACCGATAATGGCTGGCAGAATCCACCTGTCGCGATGGAAAATGAAGTGTTGATTCCCCTTCTAATTCTCAACCATCTGTAAAATTAAAGGGGAGAGGAGCAAACACACAGACACACACGACCACTGAGTAAAGGGGAGGAAGGGAGGGAGGATGGGAGAGATAGATAGATAGAGACAGAGAAAAAAAAACTACTTATCTTCCGTGCTCTAAATTCCCGAATGAATTATGTAAACTGAAATCGATGATAATGATGGAAATGGTAATGGCATTAATGATGATGATAATTAAATAATAGTGATGATATTAATAATGATAATGATAGTAATAACAATAGCATAATGATTAATGAACAACAGTACTAATTGGTGGTGGTGGTAGTAGTAGTAGTAGTAGTAGTAGTATTAGTAGTAGTATTAGTATTAGTATTAGTATTAGTATTAGTATTAGTAGTAGTAGTAGCAGTAACAGTAGCAGTAGTAATTGTTGTTGTTATTGTTGCTGTTGCAGTGGTGGTGGTGGTGGTAGTAATTTGTTTTAAATAATAACATTTACCAGTCAGTTGCTAAGCAACGAGTTTTTTTTTAAAGCAGAAAATCGTCTTTTTCCGTCGACTTTTTAGTACTAATGAATCTCTCTCATACACACACACACACACACACACACACACACACACACACACACACACACACCCACACACACACCCACACACACACACACACACCCCCACACACACACAGGTAATGTTAATAATTAGCCAGATTGTACCAGATTAAAAAAATAATCTTTTTCTACACGCTTTCATTTAATGGCTGTCTGTTAATCACGGGTACGGAGGAAGAAAGGATAAATAAGAGGAAGGAAGTAACACGTTTTTTTTTTTCTCTCTCTCTCTCTCTCTCTCTCTCTGTGTGTCTCCCTCTCTTTTACCTGGTCTCCCTCTACTGTGCTTTGTATTATATTTTTAATCAATTATTTTTTTTTACCTATCAATCAAAGTTTTTTTCTTCTTCCAGCAATAACTCCTTTATTGCATTTTTTCGTACTGGTTTCAACTTCTGGACTTATTTATTTAGTTTTCACGTTTAAAATTTGCAAGTCAAAATTGATGGTAGGAATTGGCTGTCGATTGTGCGCTTCGTATAAATTAAACAAAATCTTCTCATGATGTACACTTTAATATGCTTACGAAGTGCTTTCTATTCCATCTTCATCCACTTCTATTTCGTTTTCATGATCTCAACTGAATCCAAGGTCCTTTCTCAAGTAATTATATTTAGCTAATTCGGATATTTCTCCTTCAATGTTGATGACGTTAACCTGTCTATTAATATTAACCATTATTTTTATTCTGATAGTCTTGATATAGACTTCAAACTTTCACTAATTAGATCAGTGAGTGACTGTTCTCGCAGCTTTCTAGACATGCGATAAATATCTTCGGTAATATTGAATCTCTTTGTCTAGCTTTATCTCCCATGGTATATTGTGTCTTTATGTAAACTGGTCATTGTTGTGTCATCTGCTTAAAACCTGGAGGAGTTACGAGACACTTTCCTAATTCCTGTTCACGTGAAGACAACACAATTGTTTCGCATCTTATTGAGTTGAAAAAAAAGCTAAGGTTTAAAACATTTTGCTGTCTTGTCAATCAACTAATTCATTGTGTAGAACGTGAATTGCTGAGTGTTCCTTCCTTTCTAAGTCCTGCTAGTTTTTTCAGGCTCGTTTTCGTTGGAGACAATGTATGTATTTATGTATGTATGTACCATGTATGTATGTATGTGTATTTTGAGAGAGAGAGAGAGAGAGAGAGAGAGAGAGAGAGAGAGAGAGAGAGAGAGAGAGAGAGAGAGAGAGAGAGAGAGAGAGAGAGAGAGAGAGAGAGAGAGAGAGAGAGAGAGAGAGAGAGAGAGAGAGAGAGAGAGAGAGAGAGAGAGAGACACTGACGCGAGGTTAAAGCGAAACTCACCTAGGCTGGGACAGGTGACTTGAATGATTTGCATATGAAGAGAAACTATTGTTCTTTCCTCCTCCTTGTTATCTCTCCCTCCCTCCCCCCCTCCCCCCCGAAAAGCGGCGGTGAATAAGACCCTTAGAAAATAGTAAAGAAATGAATAATATATCACATAAAGAGAAGAGGGAGTTCACCCCCACACACGTGACCTAACCTGACCTGACATGACCTTCCTTGACCTTTAACGGTGCTAGAACGAGAGGCAATCACGGCTAATCCACTAATTTCCGTTTTTCTTTTCATCATGGCTATTGAATGAAAATTAAATGCAGGTGTGTAATTATAAACTCAAACTCTAATTTTTTCATTTTTTTCATATATATTTTTTCCTTTGTTTATTGTGTTCTGTGTGTCGAGCAAGGTATGAAAAGAAGGAGAACGGAGAGCTGGAAATCTTATTGTGGAAAACCTCATACATTACCACAGGACATAGAGGAAACAAATGAGAGATTAAACAAAGCATTAACCTAATTCAATGGATTTTTTTTTTTTTTGGCTGGGGAGCAAAACTTGACATGCGGTTGAAAGAGCAGCTCGTCTTTGGGGAGAAAAAAACAAACAAAACTACTGAAAGAGGTTTGCAGTGTGCTAGTCATTCCTGTTTTGGTATAAGAGTAAGCTGCTGTGAGTGAGTTATTAAAAACATGTGTGGGCGCTATGTGCAGGCCCACCACCACTTCGTTATTCTGCCATCACTGCCTTGCTGCCTCTGAATTATTACTGAATGCGTGGAGAAAACGTGTCTTGGTTTGGTGGAAGTGCCTGGTTAGTGTTGCTGATGATGGTGGTGGTGGTAATGATGATAGTAGTAGTAGTAGTAGTAATAGTAGTAGTAGTGTATCATTGCCGTTCTTGTTATCAATATTTTCATTATTATTATTATTATCTTCATCATCACCCCGACCAGCATCATCATTACTTTCACTCCGCAGAGGCCAGAAGGACTTCCACTAATGAGCCAAAGACAACAAGCCCCCCAAGAGTCCCTGAGGGGCGGCTCATCCCACTAGACGAGAAAAATAGAAAGTTACAAAACAAAAGAAAAACAGACAAAACAGCAAACAAAACAAGAAAATTAATTCATCAGCAAAAACGAGGCACTGGAAGACTAAACTAAACCAACTGAATACACTGTTGCTTTTTTCAACATCATGAGTGGAAGGAAAATGTTAACATGTTTCGGCATTTTACACTAATGAAACTAAACGCTTTACAAAATGAAAGTTTCGATGATTGTAAACTTTTTGACTTCCAGTGCAGCCAACACATCAGCTTCAAAGGACTTCTATTATTTTCTATATTCCCCGTTTTTTAATTTCAATATGACAAGTATATGAAAGCAAATATAATAATGCACCAGACACCTTCCCCCACCCCTCCACCCCCCAAAAAAAAGGAGAGAGAGAGAGAGAGAGAGAGAGAGAGAGAGAGAGAGAGAGAGAGAGAGAGAGAGAGAGAGAAGAAAGAAGTAACTTCCCGACGCTTTAAGTTGACGTTGATACCGCCAAATTTTGGTCTTGATTTGACTTAAGCCAATTTCTAAACATCAGCCAGGCAGGATAAGAGAAAGAGGGAGAGAGGGAGGGAGAGACTGACGGAGAGATAGAGGAAGAGAGGGAGGGAGGTTAGAAAAGAGACAAGAAAACCCCCACTCCCCACCCCAACACTCTCTCTCCTCTCTCTCTCTCTCTCTCTCTCACACACACACAAAGCATCACCGCCATCCAGGGAGACACATTGGCCCCGGGGAGCTGCAGGAGAGATGAGGCAACACGAGCCTCCCAAGGGACCCTACCCAGGCTCCTTAAACCCACAACTGCCGCCTAGAATACTACTACTCCCTCCTCTACCCTATACTCTCCCTACCCTACCCTACCCCCGCCTCGCCTCACCCCCTCCCTTTCATTACCAGGTGTGTGTGTGTGTGTGTGTGTGTGTGTGTGTGTGTGTGTGTGTGTGTGTGTGTGTGTGTTTTCTTATTCATTGACTTTCTCTGTAATAGTAATTTATTTATGTCTATCTTAGTATTTGTGTGTATGCGTGCCTGTCTATGTATGTATGTTGTATGTATGTATGTATGTATGTATGTATCCATGTTATCTATTTATCTGTCTATCTACCAACATAAAGAATATCTAACTCGTATTCTACCTGTGATTTATGAGTTATTGCAAACACGTTCTCACCTTCCTGTTCTCCTGGAAACCATAACTTTTAAAAATTAACAGCACACACACACACACACACACACACACACACATACAGAGACTCACCTTCCACAATTTTCATATCTTATTAATAAACAAACACACCACTGACTTTGTATTTTACTCTCCTCTCTCTCTCTCTCTCTCTCTCTCTCTCTCTCATAATAAAGCTGCCTCTTCCCTTCCCAGCTTATAAACAGAACTGACAAGTTAGATACAAAACTCGCATGTAGAATTATACTAAAAGAATTGTACTCTCTCTCTCTCTCTGTCTGTCTCTGTCTCTCTCTCTCTCTCTCTCTCTCTCTCTCTCTCTCTCTCTCTCTCTCTGCAGTGGTCTACGTAAAGCGCCTCAGAACACAACAGAGGACTATAAAGCCATAGATCTTCGACCTTACGAGGTGCTCATGGCTTCTCCCTCCTGACCCTGTTCCACTATCTATATGGATGGTATTGCACACACACACACTCCTCTTCCTCCTCCTCCTGTGTGTGTGTGTGTGTGTGTGTGTGTGTGTGTGTGTGTGTGTGTGTGTGTGTGTGTGTGTGTGTGTGTTAAGTTGATTTGTTTCGTTTGTTCTTGCTTGATTTTCTCTCCTGCTTTGTTCCGTTGTGTTGTGTGTTTTTGGCGTATCCTATTTATTGTGTAATTTTATCTATCTGTTGGTGTGTTTGGCATGCACACACACACACATACACACACGAGCGCACATACACACACACACACACACACACACACACACACACACACACACACACACACACTCACTCACCCATAAGGGCTTGCTAATGTCTTCGCTTCAAGTCTCAATTTAATTTCTTTTGTTCTCTCTCTCTCTCTCTCTCTCTCTCTCTCTCTCTGAACCATAAAGTTGGGTTTGTGTGTGCATTCCGAGAGCATGTGCAGAGAAGAAAAACTATTTCTTGGTCTCTCTCTCTCTTTCTTTCTCTCTGTTTGTGAAAAAATGGATGAAAAAGATAAAATATACAAATATTTACACTATTTACGTAAAAATCTGCTGATACTTTTTATTTCCCATTTCATTTTTCCTTTGCTCTCGTATGGTATCAAAAAAAGGCATTCCACAAAAAGACAAAAAGAGAGAAAAAAAGAAAAGAAAAAAGAAAATAAAAAGACATAAAAGTGGTAATAAAAGTCTATTCCCACCTTACATATTGATAAATGTGTTCGATGTTTCAATCTTTTCTTTTTCTTGTCTTTGTTTGTTAGTCATATATATTTACTCTCACGTAACTGAACGCTTTTGGCAGTGGTGGCGATGATAGTCTCTCTCTCTCTCTCTCTCTCTCTCTCTCTCTCTCTCTCTCTCTCTCTCTCTCTCTCTCTCTCTCTCTCTCTCCGCAATAGGTTTTTTTATGCTTCTATAAAAACAAGATTCTTTGCCTTCCTCTTTAAATTCTCTTACACTATCTTTACAACTTCATTCTTAACTCTTTTCTTCCTCCTTTCTCTATTTCCTCTCCCCTCCTCCTCCTCCTCCAGCATTCTTATCTCCATTAACCTACGATTTTCCTAACACTTCTCTCTTTCAATGAATCAACCTTTTCCTCCTTCCCTTTCCCTCCAGTTGTATGTGTCACTTTCCTCTTTTCCTCTCGCCTCACTCTTTTCCTCTCATTACCTGAATAGAAAAAATCTGGTGCGCCTAATCAGTCCTCTCAAAAGGGTGGAAGCAGGTGGTAAGGAGAAGGTAATTTCCTGCTCTCACCTGCCCAAACGTTAATTAGCGATTTGATTACCTTTTTGGTGATGACGCACGAGGCCTCAGTTTACCTGGCGTCCCACATCGGTTTACCTACAAATTGACTTCCGATAAATGAATTTCCGATCTGTTATTTTAGACGCGTGCTGATGTGGGGGGGTATATCTTTTTACGTCTTTTTGTACCTTTTCTTTTCCGAATATTTTTTTTGTTCCTAGTTTATTGTGACTTATATTTAATTCTGTGACCGAGTGCTATATTTTCTTTTTATGCCTGTGTGACCTTTTACTTTCTATCCTTTGTGACCTTTTTTTTACGCTATGAATTTTAGTTGCAGGTTACGGATTTTTATTTATTTATTTATTTTTTTAACTGTGATTTATTTTATTCCCTGTTGTGACTTACATTTACGCTGTGAACTTTTTTTTTTTGTGTGCTAAACGTCCTACAAGTTATCCTATGAGTCTTTCTAACACTCTTTGCGACCTTACATTCTAACACTGTGACCACACTTATCACTCGTATCAACATTCCCTTCTAGAACATCCTCGCGTTACCAATATCAGTTTTCATTATGTCGATGTCAAACCAAATATCGATATTCTTCTTTTTTTTCCCTACTTGTATATATTTTCTTTTCTTCAGTTGGGTGAATCTTGCTTGATTTGCATTTCTTATACATATATACATACGTTTACTGATATGTGTTCTCTCTCTCTCTCTCTCTCTCTCTCTCTCTCTCTCTCTCTCTCTCTCTCTCTCTCTCTCTCTCTCTCTCTCTCTCTCTCTCTCTCTCAAATACACAGACAAATAAATGAATAAATAAAGCAAATTAAGATAAATAAACAACTCAATAACTAAATAACTAAACAATCAAACAATTCACTAACTAGCCAACCAATCAACTTACTTAACTTCAACATAATACAAAAACAAACAAACTAAGAATAAACTAACTTTAATAACAAACAAACAAACAAACACAAACAAATAAATACCAAAAATGGGTTGCCTCACCAGCCCTAACATCAGAGGGAGAGGAAGAGAAAAAAGAGAGTAAAACGGAAGAGAAGGGAGAAAGGAAAGAGATCTGAGGGTGATGACTGTGGGGGGGAGGAGGAGGAGGAGGAGGAGGAGGAGGAGGAGGAGGAGGAGGAGGAGGAGGAGGAGGAGGAGGAGGAGGAGGAGGAGAAGGAGGAAGCGAGGCGATGCTCCTGTTGTACTACATGTCGAGGGGAAGACAATTCTTTTTCCTATCTCTCTCTCTCTCTCTCTCTCTCTCTCTCTCTCTCTCTCTCTCTCTCTCTCTCTCTCTCAATTGGACACAGGAACACTTGGACGAGCAAACATGAATAAAGTATAGACAGACAGGGAAATACACATACATACAGCGGCAGCAAGATGGAACAATGAAAGAGAAGAATCTGCAAGCGCTTTGTAGTCGAGTAAAGGCTTGGATTTTAAACTTGGGGAAGGACACTAGAGAAAACCCACATCCCATACTTGCTTAGGGCGGTGTGTGTGTGTGTGTGTGTTGTTCTTCCCCTACCATGCTACCTGTTAATCAATATACACACAGGTATTTATGTTTGCACAGGTAAAAAAAGAGGACATAGGAGTTTAGGGAAGGAGGAGTTATAGATTTATACCTCTTGTTTTTTTTTAGTAATGATGATGATGATGATTAGAAAGAGGAGGAAGAGAAGAAGTAAGGTAATAATAATAAAATAATAATAAAAAGTAATAATAACAAAAAAATAAAACTTCTGTTCCCATTAAGCTTTTTTACGACATCATGATTTACATTCTAGTGACATTTTTATAGATGATTTACATATTTACGGGCCATTCAATTTTTTCTAGCTAATTAGTTTGAAGTCAGGTGTAACGCCAAGCCTCTCCAGCCACTAATGGACGGCTCAGTAATGCCCATTCATCCCACTCACCCATTACTTGCTCCATTATATCTGATGCCAGGCCAGTGTAATTCCTTTATCCATCTATATATCTATCAGTGTATGTCTTTCAATCTATCTGTTTGTCTGTCTCTGTCTCTACGTAGAAATCCACCGTAAACAGATAGACAGATTGACATACATACAGACATAAAGGATGACATGAATGAAAAGAGATATAGACAGATAGACATACATACAGAAAGACTGATAGATAGACAGACAGACAGACAGATAAAGTTACATATACGAGACAAATGGAAAAAAAAAGTTAGCTGTACGTCCTTCTATTTTACAAAGTTGATGACTCTCTAATAATCATAAAACTTTTCTACACCTGAACCTTCACTACAAAAAAAAGAATAATGGTGTAGTGCAGTCCTACCTATATTTCACCAACACACACACACACACACACTACACATTTAAAACACAGCTCATTCTACCTAACACAAATTGTAGCAGTGGCAGGCGTGTATCTCTCTCTCTCTCTCTCTCTCTCTCTCTCTCTCTCTCTCTCTCTCTCTCTCTCTCTCTCTCTCTCTCTCCCCGTCTTCAATAGGTAGGAAGGAGGAAGGAGCAGCAGTCTAAGTTCAGTAATTGACAGTGACAACCTTGGAAACTTGGACTCAGATAGTTCAAGTGATACTGTTGTTCGTACTAGTTATCTACGTTTTGTCTCCACTCACACCCCATCCTCTCTCTCTCTCTCTCTCTCTCTCTCTCTCTCTCTCTCTCGGTTATATTATATGGGCACCAAGGCAAGTGTCACGATTTCATGTGCACGGACAGTGTGTGTGTGTGTGTGTGTGTGTGTGTGTGTGTGTGTGTGTGTGTGTGTGTGTAGGTGGGGAAGAAACATTGCCAATCCTCGGGGACTCTGCCTCCTAATTGGGTCGTTGTGAAAAGAAGGAAGAAAACAAGGAAGAGGAGAAAGGGAAGGAGGTTGTCAGGAATAGAGAGGAGAAAGGCAACTCTGATAAATGTACGAAGGAGGAAGAGAGGAGGAGGAAGAGGAAGAGGAGGAGGAGGAGGAGGAGGAGGAGGAGGAGGAGGAGGAGGAGGGGTTGTATGTCTCCTCTTGCTTTGAACGTTGGGGTGATTATACCAAAACTTTCAGGGAGAGAGAGAGAGAGAGAGAGAGAGAGAGAGAGAGAGAGAGAGAGAGAGAGAGAGAGAGAGAGAGAGAGAGAGAGAGAGAGAGAGAGAGAGAGAGAGAGAGAGAGAGAGAGAGAGAGAGTATGAAATTTCCTTGCCCGTCCGTCTCTTTTTTTCGAGCCTGTGTGTGTTAGTGTGTGTGTGTGTGTATGCCTCCAAGGTCTGCATTTAAAGGTGTACGTGCAGCAAATGCAAACATACGTACGCGCACACAGTCAGACACACACACACACACACACACACACACACCTGGTCAGACGTGCCCCCTCCACCCCGCCCCCCTCTCTCTCTTTCATCTTTTGCCCTGAAATTTAATACCTACTGATGACGTTTGTCCGACATTCACTTCATTTTCTTTGCGGAAGGAATTTTCAGAACCAAGATGACGGACATGCGAATTAATTTTGGAATGTAAATTTAATAGAAAATGAAATGTACAGGACAGGTAATCTGACATACTGAAAGTGTATTATCATTATTATTATTACTATTATTATTATTATTATTATTATTATATGAGCTTTGCGGGTTTTCACTAATTCTCGGATGCTATTGTGTGTTGCTTTCTCCTCCTCGTCCTCGTCCTCGTCGTCCTCCTCCTCCTCCTCCTCAATGGCCCTCTAAGATTTATTATCCCACAATTCTGGGTTCTTTTTCAACCTCCATTTCTGTACCTCCTCTTCCTCCTCCTGTTCCCCCTTAAATGCTCTCCCCGTCCCCTCATCTTCTTCCTGACCTTCCTCCTCCTCCATCTTCTCCCACTCTCCCTTCCTCCTCCAGTTCCACTCCTTACTGCTTCTTCCGTAACATATATTCCCCTACTTCACCTCCTTTACCTTATTCCCTTTCTTTTTCCTTCCTCCCTTCCATCTCTTTCCCTCCCTTACCCCATTCTTACCTTTCTCATTTTCACTCTCTACCTGTTTCTGTGTCACTTTTTTCAGTTTTTCTCTATCTTTCTTTCTTTCTGTCTATCTATCTATCTATCTCTCTCTCGTTTCTTTTCTCCTTTCCATCTATTTTCCCATCTTAATCACATACATACATTATCCTTTCTATAAATCGTTTCTTCACTTGATCTAGTCTATGAAACTGATCATTTTAAGTCCACACTGGAGGCAGGTTGAGTGTTGCGTCGCCTTGAACGGGATTCACTACGTAGTAAAGGCTGTGTGCTCTCTCCCAAGGACAGTTCTTGACTCAATTGATCTTCCAATGCTGAGATTCCTTCCGTGCATGAAACGTTCTCCTCCAAATGCTTCACATCTCTTGGTAGTGATTCTGTTATGTGTTCCCAGGATTTATTTTGTTGTATTTCATGATGCTGCTACACTGAGTTAAGGTTTCTATACTGGAAGGTGATTTCAGTTCCATATTCATGCTTTAATATCATGTGTTTAGGATCAGATGTTGTTTGTTGTTGTGTTGAAGAGTTTGAAGCTTCGTAGTCGCCTATATTGCCCATTGTTCATCCTTTTCACTGTTACTGATAAGCTGAGTCTCTTCCGTTATCAGATCAAATAAATGGTCTGTTTGTTAGCCCATTCATCCTTCCAACTAATCATGCTGCGGTGTTTTTGAAGGTTTATTTTGCTAGTGTTCTTGAGGTAATTTCTGGTTCGGTGAGAGAAAAGTCTTCATGATTTATTGATCCATTACGTTGTTGAAAATGGCGTTAATTGCTTTTTTGAGTTTGGGGAAGAGAGAGAAAAAAAGAAAGAAAGAAAGAAATGTCTGCCGGCGAAGCAACACACAAAACAGTGAGACAGGTGGGAAACAGAACAAAAGCGGAATGAGAATGACAGAAAACATGAGAAAAATAAGGGAAACAATGAAAAAAGAAATGAAGAAAGGGGTGACAACAGCTGGCGAGGAAGATAAGAAGAAAACCATGAAGGAAGAAGAAAATGGGATCACGAGGTTGCCAACTGAGCATCATAAAAAAAACGGAGGAGTGAACCTGAGACACAGAAAACGGACCAAACTTTCAAGGAAGACTAATGTAATCCCCTTCCAGCGAAAACAGGAAGCTAGGAAAGTGTTGCCAGGATATAATAATAATAATAATAAAAAAGAAAACAAAAGAAGAATAGGCACAAGTTTTCTCCTACTTTAAACACTTTCATAATTAATTAGGAGGTGGGAAAGGAAGACGAACAGTTTCTAATTAAAAGATAAAAGAATGCATAAAACATGAAACGAAGAATGAAAAGGAAAAAAAAGAATGACAAGGACGATGTGGTGATGGTGGTGGAGAGGGAGAGAGAGAGAGAGAGAGAGAGAGAGAGAGAGAGAGAGAGAGAGAGAGAGAGAGAGAGAGAGAGAGAGAGAGAGAGAGAGAATCAATAACTACATACATATAAATACCTGAAAACATTACTGCATTCACACTCACACACACACACACACACACACACACACTCCTTTACAATCACATACACAATTATAATACAAAAACTTTCATATATATGCCTTCCTACATACATACATACATACATACATGCATACATACATATACATAAACGCACCCCTGCACGCAAACACGGGTCGCCAGGGACGGACAGCAAACACAAAGACACAGAGGCAGGCAGACAGACAGACAGACAGACAGACAGACAGACAGGCAGACAGACAGACAGGCAGGCAGACATACAGAGACGCTCAATATTTCACGACACCTCCAACGCTTTACAATGCATGTTTCTCTGAATATACTTTTTTTCTCTCTCTCTTTCTCTTTCTCTTTCTCTCTCTCTCTCATGAAAACAACAACAACAACAATAGTAATAATAATAATAATAACAATAATAATAATAACACGAACAGAAAAAAACTCTGTAAAACAAGCCTAAAAATATACTTTCGATGGTTGCAAAGATGACAGTCTGAAGTGTTGGCAGAGGGGAGAGTGAGGGGAGGACGAGGGGTTGCAAGAGGAAGAGGAGGGAGAGGAGAGGGAAAGAGTGCAAAGAAACCACATGGGACAAGAGAAAAAACGATACAGAGAGAGAGAGAGAGAGAGAGAGAGAGAGAGAGAGAGAGAGAGAGAGAGAGAGAGAGAGAGAGAGAGAGAGAGAGAGAGAGAGAGAGAGTCGGAGGAGGAGAGATGAAATACAATAGAGAATGGAAAGAAGAGGATGAAGAAGAGGTAAGGAAAGAAAAGGAAACATTTTGTAGTAGGAGGAGAGGAGAGGAGAAAATGGAGTGGCATGTGGCATGGAAGAGGGAAAAGAAAAGGGAAAAGAAAATGAAAGAAAAGTCCAAACAAACCGCCAAGAGGAGAATGAATGAAAGGAAGGAAAAAGGAAAAGGTAGAGAAGATAAAAACGAAAAGAACTGGGAAAGAAGAAAGTTAAAGAGGAGAGGAAGAAGAAGAGAGGAAAAAAAATAGGAAAGAAAGAATGACCACCCCCTCAAGATTAAAGATTTTTGAGGAAGAAAATAATATTAATCCACAATAATAATAATAAAAATACAACCATAATGGCTACACCGATAGATGAAATAATAACAAATAAAATACAAAATTACATAAGAAAGATAATGTATACAGAATCATAACAATTACACAAACTAAATGCAAGATAATACTAATTACATCAACAACAACAACGTCACATTCGAACGTACGTACAATAAAGGAAACTCACTTAACACTTATGACATGAACGATATTGGTGATCTTTTCCCCTGATAGTCCTTCCTTTCTTCCGGCTAATAACTCTAGGTAACTTTCCCTTCCCAGACCGAGACCACATTCATCCGCCGACCAAACATCGACTTGGGAGAAACTTGGGTGATTGTCTTAATGAAGGAACGAAGGAACGATGGCCAATGTCCCCCCCCTCCCCACCCCAGGAAGAGAAAAGGGTAGTGTAGTGCAGCAGATACCACAGTTATAGTGATTCTGGTGTCTGTTCTTCCCATGTATCCTTCCTTCCTTCCTTCCTTCCTTCCTTCCTTTCTCTCTCTCTCTCTCTCTCTCTCTCTCTCTCTCTCTCTCTCTCTCTCTCTCTCTCTCTCTCTCTCTCTCTCTCTCTCTCTCTCGGCGGGTGTATGCTGGTGTGGCAATTAACAGAGCCTCTTGTCCAGTGTGTGAGGCAAGGCAGGGCAGGGCAGGGCAGGGCAGGGCAGGGCAGGGCAGGGCAGGGCAGGGCAGGGCAGGGGCAGGCAGTTGAACAAAGGAGATCCGTTGTGAGTGAAGGAATTGTGTGTTAACGGTGCTGTGCTGTCCTCACTCATTGTGTTGGTGCTGGACCCTCAGATGTGATGTCAAGGCTCCCAACCCTGCCTTCAATCATTATACACACATACAACTCTGCCTTCAATCATTATACACACACACAACTCTGCCTTCAATCATTATACACACACAACTCTGCCTCCAATCATTATACACACACACAACTCTGCCTCCAATCATTATACACACACACAACTCTGCCTTCACGTACATTGAATAAATACAGTCATGTGATTTATACATTATTTTTCAAGTTTTCTACCTTTTTTCTCTCTCCTTTTCTTTCTTATGTTTTCTCTCTATCTTTCCCACCTTTGCATTCTCTCCTTCCCTGCCAATCTCCCCTTTTTTTCTCTCTCCTCTTCTCCACCTTCCTCCCCTCCTTTCCCATATATCTCTGTTCACACCTCTCTCTCCCTATCTACTATTTTTTTCCTCCCTCCCTACCTACATATCTTCTTTATCTCTTATCTTTCTTTTATTTCCATTCTTTCTACACTTCCTTAGTTTCCATGCACCTTTCTCTATCTCTTTTTTCACCTCTTCCCATCTTTATCATCATTTATCCTCTAGTATTTCTGTAAACGTACCCATCACAACTTTCCTCCTCCCCCATTCCTTCCTTTTCCCCCTATCACTTCCTCTTCCTCAACATGTGGTCCTTATCTTCCTATTCCTTCCTCTTCCCCCCTTTCCTTCCACCCTTCCGAGAAAACTGATAGCATGGCGACTGATAGCAAGAGTGAGATGTAGCATAGCATATGAGTGACAATTCCTATATCAACAACGGAACTAAAGGTAGAGAGAATATTAGCTCCTCAGGTGATGCAGTACACTATTACTTCCACGAATATCATTAGTGCAAGAATACCACCTATTGTGAGATACCTGTATGTCACTGTCTCTCTCTCTCTCTCTCTCTCTCTCTCTCTCTCTCTCTCTCTCTCTCTCTCTCTCTCTCCCTCAATATAACTACAGTATTGTGTTTGTTATTACCTTGGATCTTCTTGTTTGAGAGAGAGAGAGAGAGAGAGAGAGAGAGAGAGAGAGAGAGAGAGAGAGAGAGAGAGAGAGAGAGAGAGAGAGAGAGAGAGAGAGAGAGAGAGATACACCAGATTTCCTTTTTCTTTACCTAACTCCTGTTTTTCTTTTTAGGGAAACTTTGATGTTTCTCATTGCACCTCCTTCTAGTATTTCAGGTGGAAAGAGGAAAGGAGGAAAGGAAGAAAAGAGAGAGACCAGAGAATGGAAGGACGGAAGGGAGGGAGGGACGGCGTGAGGCAAGAAAGAAAGGAGGTGAGGACAAAAGGGTGAGGGGGGAAGGAAAAGAGAGAGAGAGAGAGAGAGAGAGAGAGAGAGAGAGAGAGAGAGAGAGAGAGAGAGAGAGAGAGAGAGAGAGAGAGAGAGAGAGAGAGAGAGAGAGAGAGAGAGAGGAAAAGGAAATTAAATGTATAGAAAGGGGGAGGCCATCACACATGTACGTTTGCATACGTGTAGTACATGCATGTATGTATGCGTATACAGTCACAGACTATGTATGTATGACTGCATGTATGTATTCATGCAAGTAATTTATATATGTAACTAATGTTTGCATGTTTGAAAATGTCTAAAACTATTTATGGGGAGACATATATTGTGCTTTTGTGTGTGTGTGTGTGTGTGTGTGTGTGTGTGTGTGTGTGTGTGTGTGTGTGTGTGTGTGTGTGTGTGTGTGTGTGTGTGTGTGTGTGTGTGTGTGTGGGTGTGTGTGTGTGTGTGTGTGTGTGTGTGGGTGTGTGTGTGTGTGTGTGTTCTCAGAATGGATTGCTGGTGATGATGAGGGTAAGAAGGAAAGGTTCTAGGAAGGATTACAAAGGCTATCAAACACCAACATACCCTTTAGGTTCTTGCTAGGCGGTTCCATTTCACTACAATAACTACTAATAAAAAAAAGGTATGATATTATGGTAGAAGGCTTCTCCCCACCCACCCAACCCTGCAGCCAAAGGTGGTCGACAAAAAAAGCTATACCATATACAACTGAAAACTACATTGATTTCATAAGGATAGTAAGAAGGTGTAATCTAGGGATATTTTTGTTTGTGGTTAGCTTGGTGGTGTATTACTATGTTGTGTGTATAGTGTAGGTCGATGACATTGTAATAGAGACAGGGTGGATGCCTAAGTCTGGTGGAGTATCCCTTCCTGGGGCTTTCTATTCAAAGGCACATACAAAGGCATTCATTTCTTTCCTAGTAATGATAATAATATGCTATCTATGATTTCTAGTTGGGTATTCAATGTGTTGCTATAGAGTGTTTCCAAGAAGGTTTGTATAGCTATGATGCAGGTCATTAGGTTGCTGGTAGATTAGAATTGTTCAATAGTATACTTTGAGCAACAGCAAATTTCCGCTATTTGCTCTTTGAGTTTATAGTCGATTTCCCTTCTCTGTACGGCACTGTAGGTTGATACAGGAGGAGGAGGAGGAGGAGGAGGAGGAGGAGGAGAAGGAAAAACAACAGAAGATGAAAGCTAAACAAAGAGGAAAAGATGGAGATGGTGGAAAAAGGAGGACATAGGAGAGGAAAGGAATAATGAGAGAGAGAGAGAGAGAGAGAGAGAGAGAGAGAGAGAGAGAGAGAGAGAGAGAGAGAGAGAGAGAGAGAGAGAGAGAGAGAGAGAGAGAGAGGTGGTAAGACAAAGTAAAAAATGATGTGTGTGTGTGTGTGTGTGTGTGTGTGTGTGTGTGTGTGTGTGTGTGTGTGTGTGTGTGTGTGTGTGGTGCGCGCGCGTGTGTGTGTTTACCTTTGCCGCGACAGCTGAGTGAGGCTGTTGGCTGAGTGGTTGATTGGATGACGAGATGAGATAACTCAACTCTCACTCAGTTAACTGACTAACTGACTAAACTGACTGTCCTACTGCATTGCTTGACTTAACTAACTGAATATATGGTTAACTGACTGACTCACTCACTCACTCACTCATTTTAACTGACTGACTGACTGACTTAACTGAATGAGGAAGGTTGTTTCTCCCTCTCCCTCAAGCAATATTCCTGACTGACTTACTAGGAAAATAATTGACTGACTGACTAACTGACCGACTGACTAACTGACTGATTGACTAACTGAGTAAATGGATTAACAAACAGAGAAAATGAAATTAAAGAGAGGTGATAAGTTTCAGAGTGGAAGGTTTAAGTAATTAGGTAAGGGATAAGAGAGAGAGAGAGAGAGAGAGAGAGAGAGAGAGAGAGAGAGAGAGAGAGAGAGAGAGAGAGAGAGAGAGAGAGAGAGAGAGAGAGAGAGAGAAGCAAAACAAACAGAGGAAGACAGACACAGACGAGCCAAACCTGCCCCCCCTTCAACCCCTTTAAAAAAAGTGAGTGTGAGCGAATGAGCAAGGCTGGGCGGGCGGGCGGGCTGGTGGGCGGGCGGGCGGGCGGGCGGGCGGGCGGGCGGGCGGGCTGGCGGGCGTGGCGTCTTAAAGGTTCATTTCACGCCCACGAGAAGTTAGCCAGCGCGCCTCATTCACTTTGTTGAGGAAAGGAAAGTAATTTTTTGTCTTGCAATTCAGTTTACCTTTCAAACCTGCTTTCCCTCCCTTTGAAATCTCTCCAGTGCTCTCTCTCTCTCTCTCTCTCTCTCTCTCTCTCTCTCTCTCTCTCTCTCTCTCTCTCTCTTCTTTTCTATCGTCTTCAATAATCTCAGCAAAGTTTCCATTTCTTTACTTCCTTCTTTCTCTTTATCAATTTACTTAAAGATCCAGTATTTATTTTTATCTTCTACTTCTTTTTCTTCTCCTTTAATTTCTTCTTAAATCCCTTCAAGTCCCATTTTCAAGTCTTAATATAATTTTTGATTCAATTTTCTTGCAGTTTATTGAATATATGAATTGAATTAATGCACTTCATATCGATTTCTTTTATTCTTCTCCTTTATTTTTTATCTTATATTGTCTCCTCTTTGTTCACCTCTTTCGTCACCACCACCTCTCTTCCTCTTACACCTCCTCTTCCTCTTCCTCTTCTATTCCTCCATCGTATGTAATTCTCCTTCTTCTTCCTATTCCTTCTCCTCTTCCTCAATGTATTTCCTTATCCTCTGTCATCCCCCTCCTTGCTTCAACTCCCCACTCCTCCTACCTCCTCCTCCTCCTCCTCCTCCTCCTCCTCCTGAGAGTGAGACAACAGGTGGTCGCTTTAAAAATTCAAACAGGAAGAACAACAACTTTCCAATCTGGTCAACACACAAAGACTACATAGGGAAGAGAATGTCCGAGAGAGAGAGAGAGAGAGAGAGAGAGAGAGAGAGAGAGAGAGAGAGAGAGAGAGAGAGAGAGAGAGAGAGAGAGAGAGAGAGAGAGAGAGATTTTATCCATTATTTTGACTTTTTTTTTATATTGATTTTGTGAATGTTTGCTTACTTGGCAAAACAAAAACAAAACAATTCTGAAACGCTATCCAAAGTTAATTTAATTTTCTCTGTTTCTTGCATCACGAAACAATCAACTTTATCTGCAATATTAATACTTCAATATCAGTAAAGCTTTTTATTATGTGTAGATAGGCTTTTTTTTTTTTTATGTGTAGATCCCAAAAAATATGCATTTCATTTGTATATTCTATGTCCAGCGTTATGAAAAACACACACAATATTATAAAATCATTGAGAATCCGATTTAATAGAAAGTGCTCTCTCTCTCTCTCTCTCTCTCTCTCTCTCTCTCTCTCTCTCTCTCTCTCTCTCTCTCTCTCTCTCTCTCTCTCTTGTGACCTCTAAAGGAAACCGTAAGTCTCTCTTTCACCTTGGAGTCTTCTCAGCCTCTCTCCCTCTCTCTTTCTATCCCTCCCTCCCTCCCTCCCTCTCTCTTTCCCTCCCGCTTTCCCTCCTTCCCACCCTCCCTCTCTCTTTCCATGCCTCCCTCCCTCCTCCCCTCCCTCTCCCCTCCTTCCCTCCACAATATCGCGCGGTGCATACTTTACGACGTTGGCTTCAAGCTCCTTTATATCAGGGTCGAGAAAAGGAGACCAAGGAAAGTGAGCAGAGAGAGAGAGAGAGAGAGAGAGAGAGAGAGAGAGAGAGAGAGAGAGAGAGAGAGAGAGAGAGAGAGAGAGAGAGAGAGAGAGAGAGAGAGAGAGAGAATACAAAAAGATAACGCATAAATACATACATATATGCATACATACATACATACATAAAGACATACATGCAAACAGACAGACAGACAGACATATATAAACAGGTAGGCAGCAGATAAAACAGACAGACAGACATATAGATAAACAGAATGCATTAAAGAAAGACTGAAAAAAAAGATAGGACAGAAATTCACTATCTCTCTCTCTCTCTCTCTCTCTCTCTCTCTCTCTCTCTCTCTCTCTCTCTCTCTCAGGGCAAATATTGGCTTCCAGGAGTATCGCACATTTATATAACACCATGCACATTGGGAAAAGAGAGAGAGAGAGAGAGAGAGAGAGAGAGAGAGAGAGAGAGAGAGAGAGAGAGAGAGAGAGAGAGAGAGAGAGAGAGAGAGAGAGAGAGAGAGAGAGCCTTGGTGCTTCCGTGTTCGGTAATTCTGAATAGCTTGGCTTTGATACCAACCCGGTCTTGCAAGCTTGGGTAAACAGCTTTATCCCCTTACGTCCTAGTATTAGCTTGATTTTCTCTCTCTCTCTCTCTCTCTCTCTCTCTCTCTCTCCTCTCTCTCTCTCTCTCTCTCTCTCTCTCTGTTACTAAGGGAAGTTATATATTTTCGTGTAGTCAAAATCTTAACAGCTGTGTTTGTTGACATTCTTATGAAGTCACCTGTTAAAGAGAGAGAGAGAGAGAGAGAGAGAGAGAGAGAGAGAGAGAGAGAGAGAGAGAGAGAGAGAGAGAGAGAGAGAGAGAGAGAGAGAGAGAGAGAGAGAGAGAGAGAGAGAGAGAGATTTTCAACATCACTATAAAGTCAATTCGTTATTTCCTTCGTATTTTTGTTTGGAAAATTTATGGCTGTGGGTACCTGAAGTTGTTTGTATACCAATATGTGTGTGTGTGTGTGTGTGTGTGTGTGTGTGTGTGTGTGTGTGTGTGTGTGTTTCCGTGCACGAGAGGGAAAAATATTTGATATGGGACCTATAAAACAACCCTCTCTCTCTCTGTCTCTGTCTCTGTCTCTCTCTCTCTCTCTCTCTCTCTCTCTCTCTCTCTCTTTCTGCTTCAGACGTGCTTGGAAGTTAAAACAAAAGCTGGAAGAAAGAAAATTAAGCACAGGACCGATGTGAGGAGGAGGAGGAGGAGGAGGAGGAGGAGGAGGAGGAGGAGGAGGAGGAGGAGGAGGAGGAGGAGGAGGAGGAGAGAGAGAGAAGAACAATGACAACGACCACGACGAAAAAGACGACAGTAAGAAGATGAACAACGGATAAAATGAGACAAAAAATAAATAATAAATAAATACATAAAAATAAAAATAAAATAAATAAAAAATAAAAATAAAATAACGACACCTAAAGGCAGCTAGCTATATCAGAGGACAGGTAACATCTTAAAGGGAGGGACAGGTGTGGGCAGGTGTCAGGGTTGTGTTCATTAACCTGGAACACGCCATGACGCACCGCACCCCCCTACCTACCTACCTGTCTATCTACCTAACTGTTTACCTGTCTACCTGACCTTAATTGGTTCTGGTTTTGCATATTATGTTATTTTTATTCATTAGTTTAGTTTAGTTTTGTTCTGTTTGCTCAGTATGTTTGATTTTTCTTTTTGTGTATTTGCATTGGTCTAAAGTTTGTGTGTTAGTCTTCTTTTATCTCTTTTGCTCCTTTTCTCTGTTTTTCTTTGTATTCTTTGGTATAAAGTTTTTCTTATCTCCCTTGGGGCGTTCGTTTTTGTGTTTTTATATTTGTGTATTTTCTTCCTTCCACCTATCCACATCTCTCTCTCTCTCTCTCTCTCTCTCTCTCTCTCTCTCTCTCTCTCTCTCTCTCTCTCTCTCTCTCTCTCTCTCTTTACTTCATCCCTCATCGAGCAGAGTAAATGAGAGGTGTACTTTTTTTCCTCTCTACATGAAAGAAGATTCCTCCTGGCAACGTTTCTCTTCTCCTCCTCCTCCTCCTTCTCCTTCATCTCCTCCTTCTCCTCCTCCTCCTTTTTCTTTACAGATCCCAAGGCAACTCTTCCTAGTATTCGAAGCCTTTTTTCCATTGATTATTTTCACTTCAACAAGGTTAGGGTCAAAGGAGAAAGCGAAAGAGAAAGAAAGAGAGAGAAAGAAAGAAAGAGAAAAAGAGAGAGAAAGAAAGAAAAAAAATACTCATTAAAAAAATGAAGATGGGAGAGGCTTACTTAGAAGGGGGGAAAAAAAGTGAGGGTGTGTGTCTATACTGGAGGCCCCTAATATAATCCTACCATAACTAGTCTCGAGGCTTAAAGAAAACGGGAATTGGGTGCTGTAACTCAGGGACCCAAAAATAATTACCAAGGGGAGACTTAACAATAATGAAAAATAAATGAAAAATACGTAATCCATTGCAGAGAGAGAGAGAGAGAGAGAGAGAGAGAGAGAGAGAGAGAGAGAGAGAGAGAGAGAGAGAGAGAGAGAGAGAGAGAGAGAGAGAGAATGTTTTGTATTATATATAGTGTGCATGTGTGTGTGTGTGTGTGTGTGTGTGTGTGTGTGTGTGTGTGTGTGTGTGTGTGTGTGTGTGTGTGTGTGAAGGTTTTTTTTAGACATCATAGAGAAAATTAACATCAAAACAATATATACACAAAAGCCAATGTACTATTTTTAATGTATGAATCAATCAACCGGAAGTGCAATGATGAATGTATATAAAAATAAATAAATAAATAAATAAATAAAAGGATTGAAAACAAGAGATCAAAAGTAAAACATAAAAGCGAAATATATAAAAAAACACACAACTTCTATTTACTACCGAGTTAGTGATACAAATAGGAGGCAAAATATATTCAAAAGCAAAGAAGACGAAGAAAAATAAGAAAATTAGGTAAGCCAGAAGAGCAGGTAAGTGAAAGGAAGGCTCTGAGCATCTCCAGGTGACAACTATCGAGGGTGTGATTGAAAACAGGTAAACAAGGGAAGAAAAAATACAAGTCAAAGTACCAGAGATAAAAATAGAACGTTAAGAAGGGAATGGGGAGGGAACAGATAGGTAAAGAAGAAGTGGTAGGGATGGAAGGGGAAAAAATGGTACGTAAGGAGATTGAGGTAGAGGGAAAGGAAGGTAAGTGGTGGATGTAAGGTAAGGTAAGGTAAGGTAAAGTTCAGGTAAGGTAAGGTAAGGTAAGGTTCAGGTAAGGGGCTCAGGAAGGGAGGTCTTCTTCCCTTGAGGCTTTCAGAAAAATATTGAATTGATTGGCCTTGAGACTGATGGTAAAACGTTTGTGTAAGAGAGAGAGAGAGAGAGAGAGAGAGAGAGAGAGAGAGAGAGAGAGAGAGAGAGAGAGAGAGAGAGAGAGAGAGAGAGAGAGAGAGAGAGAGAGAGAGAGAGAGTCAAACACACACACACACACACACACACACACACACACACACACACACACACACACAGAACATTAACACTACGAACTAATAACGAGGAGTACAAAGACATGAACAAAACTAAGGAAGGAAGGAACACCGGTGAAAAAATAAAATAAAAGAGGAAACAATGAAATAAAAAAAATGACAAGAAAAAAATAAGTGACGGACATGAACGAGAAATACAAGGAAACACACACAAAGAAATAAAAGCAAAAGAAAAACAAAGCAAGAAATAGAAACGAGAGCGAAGACGAGAGGGAAACAACGTGACCTGAGAAGATGGAATAGAAAGGAGGAAAATAAATGGGGAAGAAATGAAGAGAGGAATGGCTGAGAGGAAGAAAGAAAAATTGAAAAGAAATGACAATTTACTTCCAATTCTTGAAGGAGGAGGAGGAGGAGGAGGAGGAGGAGGAGGAGGAGGAGGAGGAGGAGGAGGAGGAGGAGGAGGAGGAGGAGGAGGAGGAGGAGGAGGAGGAGGAAAAATAGTAGGAGGAAGAGGAGGAAAAATAGTAGGAGGAAGAGGAGGAAAAATAGTAGGAGGAAAAATAAAGGAAAAATGCAATCGTAACTGAATTATCAATGAATAAGAGTCGAAAGTTGAAATGTGTTGCGTGTGTTTGCCGGGTACCAAGTGTGCTACAGTATCAAACCCCGCGCTCACTGTCCTGGCTGGGCTGCAATACACGAAATATGCAGTGTAATAAAGTAGGAAGTGTCCTTAATTAAAGTGCAGTAAGTGTCTTATGAGTTAGTGCGCCCAGTGTCTCTCAATGCGCTGGAAGGAAGTGGATTCAAGAAAGTGCCAAGTGTCCTGTGTGTGTGTGTGTGTGTGGGTGGGTGTGGGTGTAGTAAGACTCCTTTGTACACACGGGAGAAAGGGAGTGTATGTAGTGTAGTAGTAGGTGTACCGTCTTTGCTTTGCCTCTATACGAAATCTTTGAAGTTACTGAAGGTACATTTCTTTTTTTAATAACACAAGGAATAAAACGTAGGTACTAAGAGTCTACAAAATCCACTCTCTGATATTAGTTTCGTAAAAAAATGTTTCTTTGATACGTATTATAAAATGTCCTGAAGGTATGATGTCTTTGCGTCCTCTATGAAAGTTCAGACTATTGTTCGTAAGTTAAACAAAACCGAATGTGATGTAGTGACAGTGTGTTTAGTGTTGCAGGATGAAGTGAAAGGAAGGTGTGAAGGTTGAACATGTGATACCAATACATGAACGGAGGCGTACATGCGAAACACAGTCACAATTACGCACTCGCCTTGACCTAAATACACATAGAAACGCACACACTTAGAAACACCCACACACACACATACCACCCGCATACGCCTTCACCTATATACACACATCTCAATTAACCTACCTACACACACACACACACACACCCACACACGCCTAAACACACAACCCAACACGATGCGCTGAGGGAAACGACCCCTAAACATTTTAACCTACACAAAAATTAACTCTTAGATGCTCGAATCAGTGAAGTCTCAATTAATTAAAGGATTAAACAAACATTCAAATTTAAAATCTACAAATATGAAAATATGTAATGAAGGGAAGATAAAAAAAAAATATACTTTAGGCAATGCAAATAAAACTAAAAGGTAGAGTCTTAAACCCACAAGGTTATAAAGTCACGTTGAAATAATAAGAAGAAAATAAGAAAAAAAAGCGCAAAATAGTATATACTTGAGACAATGAGAACAAAAAAGAAGAAGAAAAAAAAAAGGAAAAAAAGAATCTTCACAAAATCATTGAAGCCTCACATGACGCACCAGTAACCTTGAAGATGTGGAGCAGAAAGTGAAGCCTTCGAAACACTCACTTCACAAAAACAAGAAGCTTCGAATGACCTGCGCTCGGGCAAGAAGAGGTTTTCATCGCTTTATCTAGAAGAGGTTGAGGAGGAGGAGGAGGAGGAGGAGGAGGAGAGTTTTTTTTTTGTGTGTGTGTGTGTGTGTGTGTGTGTGTGTGTGGTGTGTGTGTGTGTGTGTGTGTGTGTGTTAATCTTCTATTCAACATCACGCACTTTACAGTCAAATAATGGAACCACTTGTCAGGTTTGCAAACATAAACAACCTATCTCCATCTCTCTCTCTCTCTCTCTCTCTCTCTCTCTCTCTCTCTCTCTCTCTCTCTCTCTCTCTCTCTCTCTCTCTCTCACCTGTTGAGTTCAGGAAGTAATGAACGTCGAGGCTGACGTGAAGACAAAAAGAAAACGAAGAAGAAAAAGAGGAGAGAGAGAGAGAGAGAGAGAGAGAGAGAGAGAGAGAGAGAGAGAGAGAGAGAGAGAGAGAGAGAGAGAGAGAGAGAGAGAGAGAGAGAGAAGAGAGAGAGAGAGGAGAGAGAGAGAGAGAGAGAGAGAGAGAGAGAGAGAGAGAGAGAGAATATGCATGAGGGAACATCAAGGCTTCTTCCATTCCGTCACTAAAGTTTTTGAGAATTCGAAGGGAAAAAAAAAGAGCGAGAAAAAAAAGAAAAGAAATTCGCGCTTCTGGCTTTGTAAACTTTCCACACAAGAAAACAAGAAAAAAAAAATAGCATACACCAAAGAAATCAACGGAAATATAAATGAAGAGAAAGAAAACAAAAAGATAGGGAGTGAAAACAACAACTATGTATATTTGCTTCTAATTTGACTCCCTTTTTCTTCTTCCTATTCCCTTCCTACTACCTGTCACTTTTTTTTCTTTTTTCTCTTACATTCTTCAATTCCTGTCTTGATTATTTACCCATTTTATCTTTTTTTTTCTTCTTCTTCTTCTTTATTTATTTCATCCTTTCCCTTCATATTAAAATCTTTGCCTTGTTTTCTTATGCTGGACAATCTTTCTTCTCTCTCTTCCTCTCCTCCTTTCTTCCTCCTTCCCATTCCTTTTTCTTTGGTTCTTCAATCTCTCTTTTTTATTCTCATTCCCTCATCAATCCATTTCTAACTTCCTCTTTATCTCCCTCACATCTCCCTTCCTTCCCTTCCCTCCTCTCCCTCACAGGCCAAGGATCGCTCAGTCACATTTCAGGATATCAACAGCCAAATTCTCCTCAGTCTGCCTCACTCTGCCACACAATCCGCTCCTCAAATCGCCTTATTTCTCCTCTAAATCCTGCTCCTTGTCCTCCCTCCTTTTCCTTCTTTTTCTTCCTCTTCTTTTTCTACTCCTTCTCCTCTTCTTATCTTTTCTCCTCCTCCTCCTCTTCTTCTTCTTCTTCTTCCTTCATCTTCTCCTCAGCGAACTGGCTAATGTATTTCCAGGATTCAGGAGCCACATTTATAAGATAGCACAGGTTACTATGTGGTACTCTACGCACAAACCATCTTAAAAATCTATACAGACCTTGTATATAAACAGTAAAGTGGATGATAAGAGCCTATTAGTACACTATTTATATAAGTCTCCCTTCAAGTAGCTGGTTCCGTTCATTGATTTCTCGTTAAGTCGGGTATTTTAACGTAAATTAGGTGGTGATAAAGAATTCATAATTATCACATCAAAGACTTCATTATGGGGACTAATAATAACACCAACAATTTTCTTTTCATTTTTCATACAAAGCTTATATACAAGAACAAGGTATTAATAGAAGACGCTTAAATTTTTTGGTTTAATGTAAGGCGCCTTTCTCATTATTAAGGGATATACAAGTAGATACGAATATTTATCATTGTCCAAATTACTAAAACACACATATAATGAAGTACGAATACGAGACTAACATCATTGTAATAATAATAATAAAAAAAACTATATTATAATTCTAGTCTTTCCAAATTGCAATAACCACGATACAGTTACTACGAGTTCAATTACGATATTCAAGTGTTAATATCTGTGCTATGGCTCTCTCTCTCTCTCTCCTCTCTCTCTCTCTCCTCTCTCTCTCTCTCCTCTCTCTCTCTCTCTCTCTCTCCTTGTTTTACACCTCGTTTCTCTCCTTCCCCTCTCCCCTCCAGCCTTTTCCTATCAATGTTTCTCTCCACTTCTTCTATTTCCTGCTACACTTCCTCTTCTCCTCCTTCTGTCCCTTCCAGCAAAGTTTTCTCCTTTCCTTACCCTCCCCCCCCATACATTCTTCTCCAACCCTTTATCTCCCCTCTCAATCAGTTCCTCCACTTCCCTTTTGTTTTTCCTTGCCTTACTTTCCGCAAATCTTCTCTTCATTCTTCTTTCTTTCTTTCTTTCCCCTTCCCTCCTCCTCTCTTACGCACCTCTGAAAGCACTTAGAACGGACCCGCTGAGTGGAAAACTTACCCTCTTCTTCCTCATTTTCCCCTCACTCCTCCTCGAATGAACCCACCTCTTTCCTACCTCCTATTCCCCTTCCCTCCCCTAGTATTCTTCCTCCTCAACACTCCTATTCCTCCCCTCACACCCTGCCTCTTACTCATAATCATTCTCCCCCCCTCTCTCTCACTTTCCCCTCTCGCTCTCTTCTCTCTCGCAGGAAGAAAAAAAAAACAACTCTGGCCTCTTATTCTCATTTCCATTCCAGGCACTTTTGTAAGAAGGCTCTCTCTCTCTCTCTCTCTCTCTCTCTCTCTCTCTCTCTCTCTCCTCTCTCTCTCTAAAATCTAGCAGTATCTGATGATCTAGAGCAGTATGATGAGAGAGCGATGAGAGAGAGAGAGAGAGAGACCTGAGAGGAGAGAGATGAGGAGACGAGAGGAGAGATGAGAGAGAGAGAGAGAGAGAGAGAGAGAGAGATCTATGACATCACCAAGCCAACCAGTACGCCGCCACTTAACCCATTCAGTTCTTGCGGCACACCGTATGTGCCAGCAACGTCTCCCTCTCCTGTGTTTGGCGGCGCACGACGTCTGTGCCAAGATCTTTATATCATTCCCATGCATATACCAAACGTATGATGACAATAAGTATGGACCAGTGTAACAATTTTATCATTATTACAAATTTCGATTGTCTTATGTATCAGAATTACCAGTTCTTATGAGTATTGTATGTGATATTCAATAGATAATTTTACGGTACGATAACTGCGGTTTGGCAAACCGCCGACAGCAATATATAACCGTCGCTCCGTCGGCCGTCAGCGACGGGCTCTTCTAGCTAGCATTAGATATTGGATATTGAAAATATTGGAAATATTGGAAATATCATTGCAGCATCGATACACCTAATTAAACTGTACAACTGTCCATTATGAATATTTGTTTTATGACTAATAATTACGCAGTAAAATGAAACTTATATTTATATATAAACATGACATTCCTCCTCATTTTCCCGAAAGCTATTAGAGATATTGGAAATATCATTGCAGCATCTGATACACTAATTATACTGTACAACTGATATTATGAATATTTGTTCTATGACTAATAATTACGCAGTAAAATTAAACTTATATTAATTTAAAAACATGACTTTTCCTCCTCATTTTCTCGAAAGCTATTAGAGATATGGCTATATCATTGCAGCATCTGATACACCTAATAAAACTGTACAACTGATATTATGAATATTTGTTTATGGCTAATAATTACGCAGTAAAATGAAACTTAATATGTATATAAAAACAGACTTTCCTCGCTCATTTTTCCCGAAAGCTATTATGAGATATTGGAAATATAATTGCAGCATCTGATACACCAAATTAAACTGTACAACTGTCATTATGAATATTTGTTCTATGACTAACAATACGCAGTAAAATAAACTTAATATTTATTTAAAACATGACGTCCTCCTCATTTTCTCGAAAGCTATTAGAGATATTGGAATATCAATACAGCATCTGATGCACAATTAAACTGTACACTGTCATTATGCATATTGTTCTATGACTAACAATTACGCAGTAAAATTAAACTTAAATATTAATTTAAAATATAACTTTTCTCCGCATTTCCTCGAAGAGCTATTAGAGATATTGGAAAGTATCTATACAAGCATCTGATACACCCTAATAAACTGTCACACACTGGTCATTAGATATTTGTTCTATGACTAATAATACTCAGTAACAATGAAACTTCATACTTTTTATATAAACATAACGTTTCTCCTCATTTGCCCTCGAAAGATAGTAGAGATATTGAAATATCATTGCAGCATCTGATACACCTATTAACTGTACAACTGTCATTATTAATATTTGGTCTATGTACTATAATAATACGCATGTAAAATGAAACTTCATGTCATATAAAAAACCATGAATTTCCTCCTCATGTTTCGTCTCGAACATCTATTAGAGATAGGGAATAATCATTGCAGCATCTGATGAGACCAAATTAAACGGTAAAACTGAATTATGACTATTGTGCCTATGACTAATGATTACGCAGTAAAATGAAACTTAATATTATATAAAAACATAGACTTGCACTCTCATGTTCTCGAAAGCTATTAGAGATATGGAAATATCATTGCAGGTTCTGATACACACTAATAAACTGTACAACTCTCATTATGAATCTGTGTTCTATGACTACTAATTACGCAGTGAACTGAACACTTAAGATTCTATAGAAAACATGATGTCCTCCTCATTTCTCGAATAGCTATTAGAGATATTGGAACATCACTGCAGCATCTGATAGACTAATTAACTGAAATTTGACATTATGAATATTGTTCTATGACTAATAATTACGCAGTAAAATGAAACTATATTTATGATATCAAAACAGACTTTCTCTTCCACATTTTCTCGAAGCTATTAGAGATATTGGAAATATCATTGCAGCATCTGATAATCTAATTAAACTGTACGACCGTCTACTTATGAATATTGTGTATGACAATAGATTACGCCAGTAGTAAAATGAACTTAATCTTTATCTAAAGAGAACAGATTTTCCTCTCATTGTCTCGAACGCATATAGAGATATGGAAATATCATGAACAGAGCAGCATCTGATAACCTAATTAAAATCTACGACTGTCATTATGAGATACGATTTCACTAGTACTAATAAAAACTGAATTGGACTTTTGGTTTTAAATTACGTTCTCCTCAGTTTTCTCGAAAGCTATTCGAGGTATTGGAAATAATCATTGCATCATCTGATACACCTATCTCAACTGTACAACTGATATATGAATATTGTTTCTATGACTAATAATCTCCACGGCAGTAAAATAAAACCGTATTTTTATATAATAACATGGAATTTCCTCGTCATGTCTTGAATAGCTATTAGAGATATTGGAAATATAGTGCAGCATCTGATAGACCTAACTAAACTGTACAACTGATATTATGAATATGTGTTTTATGACTAATAATTACGCAGTAAAATGAACTTAATATTTATAAAAACATGACTGTCTCCTCATTTTCGACCGAAGCTATTAGAGATATTGGAAATATCATTGTAGCATCTGATACACCTAATTAAATGTACAACTCTCATTATGAATATTTGTTTGTATGACTAATAATACGCAGTAAAATGAAACTTAATATTTATATATAAAACATGATTTCCTCCTCATTTTCTCGAAAGCTATTAGAGATATTGGAAATATCATTGCAGCATCTGATAGACTAATTAAAATCTACGACTGTCATTATGAATATTTTCACTAGTACTAATAAATAGTGAATTTTACTTTTTTTAATACTTTCTCCTCGTTTTCTCGAAAGCTATTAAGAGGATTGGAAATATCATTGCATCATCTGATAACCTAATTCACTGTACAACTGAATTATGAATATTTGTTCTATGACTAATAATTACGAAGTAAAATAACCGTATTTTATATATAATAACATGAATTTCCTCGTCATTTTCTGAAAGCTATTAGAGATATTGGAATAAATTGCAGCATCTGATAGA
>JAPQNM010000042.1:8746900-8784400 GCA_029783475.1 Metacarcinus magister
CGTATCCTTTTTTCTTCGTAATTTCTCGTAAGCTATTAGAGATATTGGAAATACCATTGCAGATTCTGATAGACTTAATAAAACTCTAAAACTATCATTATAAATATTTGCTCTAAGACTAATAACTATGGAGTAAAAAAAAACCATATCCTTTTTCCAAAAACATGAATTTCATCCTCATTTTTTCGAAAGCTATTAGATATATTGGAAATATCATTGCAGCATCTGATAGAGTTAATTGAACTCTACAACTGTCATTATGAGTATTTGTTCTATGACTCATAATTACGCAGTAAAATAAAAATTTATATTTATATAAAAACATGAATTTCCTCCTCACTTTCTCGAAAGCTATTAGATATATTGGAAATATCATTGCAGCATCTGATGGACCTAATTAAAATGTACAACTGATATTATGAATATTTGTTGTATGACTAATAATTACGCAGTAAAATAAATCTTTATATTTATATAAAAACATGACTTTTCTCCTAATTTTCTCGAAAGCTATTAGAGATATTGGAAATATCATTGCAGCATTTGATGGACCTAATTAAACTGTAAAGTTGATATTATGAATATTTGTTGTATGACTCATAATTACGCAGTAAAATAAATCTTTATATTTATATAAAAACATGAATTTACTCCTCATTTTCTCGAAAGCTATTAGAGATATTTGAAATATCATTGCAGCACCTGATGGACCTAATTAAACTGTACAACTGATATTATGAATATTTGTTGTATGACTAATAATTACGCAGTAAAATAAATCTTTATATATATATATAAAAACATGAATTTCCTCCTCATTTTCTCGAAAGCTATTAGAGATATTGGAAATATCATTGCAGCATCTGATAGACCTAATAAAACTCTATAACTGTCATTATAAATATTTGCTCTATGACTAATAATTAAGCAATTCAATGAAATCGTATATTTTTTTCTTCGTAATTTTCTCGTAAGCTATTAGAGATATTGGAAATACCATTGCAGCATCTAATAGACTTTATAAAACTCTAAAACTATCATTATAAATATTTGCTCTAAGACTAATATCTATGCAGTAAAAAAAAAACATATCCTTTTTCCAAAAACATGACTTTCTTCCTCATTTTTTCGAAAGCTATTAGATACATTGGAAATATCATTGCAGCATCTGATAGAACTAATTGAACTCTACAACTGTCATTATGAATATTTGTTCTATGACTCATAATTACGCAGTAAAATAAATCTTTATATTTATATAAAAACATGACTTTCCTCCTCATTTTCTCGAAAGCTATTAGAGATACTGGAAATATCATTGCATCATCTGATGGACGAAATTAAACTGTACAACTTTAATTATGAATATTTGTTCTATGACTCATAATTACGCAGTAAAATAAATCTTTATATTTATATAAAAACATGACTTTTCTCCTCATTTTCTCGAAAGCTATTAGAAATATTGGAAATATCATTGCAGCATTTGATGGACCTAATTAAACTGTACAACTGATATTATGAATATTTGTGTATGACTAATAATTACGCAGTAAAATAAATCTTTATATTTATATAAAAACATGAATTTCATCCTCATTTTCTCGAAAGCTATTAGAGATATTTTAAATATCATTGCAGCATCTGATGGACCTAATTAAACTGTACAACTGATATTATGAATATTTGTTCTATGACTTATAATTACGCAGTAGAATAAATCTTTATATATATATAAAAACATGACTTTCCTCCTCATTTTCTCGAAAGCTATTAGAGATACTGGAAATATCATTGCAGCATCTGATGGACGAAATTAAACTGTACAACTTTAATTATGAATATATGTTCTATGACTCATAATTCCGCAGTAAAATAAATCTTTATATTTATATAAAAACATGACTTTTCTCCTCATTTTCTCGAAAGCTATTAGAGATATTGGAAATATCATTGCAGCATCTGATAGACCTAATAAAACTCTATAACTGTCATTATAAATATTTGCTCTATGACTAATAATTAAGCAATTCAATGAAATCGTATAATTCTTTCTTCGTAATTTTCTCGTAAGCTATTAGAGATATTGGAAATACCATTGCAGCATCTGATAGACTTAATAAAACTCTTAAACTATCATTATAAATATTTGCTCTAAGACTAATAACTATGCAGTAAAAAAAAACCATATCCTTTTTCCAAAAAACATGACTTTCTTCCTCATTTTTTCGAAAGCTATTAGATATATTGGAAATATCATTGCAGCATCTGATAGAGCTAATTGAACTCTACAACTGTCATTATGAATATTTGTTCTATGACTCATAATTATGCAGTAAAATAAATCTTTATATTTATATAAAAACATGACTTTCCTCCTCATTTTCTCGAAAGCTATTAGAGATACTGGAAATATCATTGCACCATCTGATGGACGAAATTAAACTGTACAACTTTAATTATGAATATTTGTTCTATGACTCATAATTACGCAGTAAAATAAATCTTTATATTTATATAAAAACATGACTTTTCTCCTCATTTTCTCGAAAGCTATTAGAAATATTGGAAATATCATTGCAGCATTTGATGGACCTAATTAAACTGTAAAATTTATATTATGAATATTTGTTCTATGACTCATAATTACGCAGTAAAATAAATCTTTATATTTATATAAAAACATGAATTTCCTCCTCATTTTCTCGAAAGCTATTAGAGATATTGGAAATATCATTGCAGCATCTAATGGACCTAATTAAATTGTACAACTGATATTATGAATATTTGTGTATGACTAATAATTACGCGGTAAAATAAATCTTTATATTTATATAAAAACATGACTTTCCTCCTCATTTTCTCGAAAGCTATTAGAGATAGTGGAAATATCATTGCAGCATCTGATGGACGAAATTAAACTGTACAACTTTAATTATGAATATTTGTTCTATGACTCATAATTACGCAGTAAAATAAATCTTTATATTTATATAAAAACATGACTTTTCTCCTCATTTTCTCAAAAGCTATTAGAGATATTAGAAATATCATTGCAGCATTTGATGGACCTAATTAAACTGTAAAATTTATATTATGAATATTTGTTCTATGACTCATAATTACGCAGTAAAATAAATCTTTATATTTATATAAAACATGAATTTCCTCCTCATTTTCTCGAAAGCTATTAGAGATATTGGAAATAACATTGCAGCATCTGATTGACCTAATTAAACTGTACAACTGATATTATGAATATTTGTGTATGACTAATAATTACGCAGTAAAATAAATCTTTATATTTATATAAAAACATGAATTTCCTCCTCATTTTCTCGAAAGCTATTAGAGATATTTGAAATATCATTGCAGCATCTGATGGACCTAATTAAACTGTACAACTGTAATTATGAATATTTGTTCTATGACTCATAATTACGCGGTAAAATAAATCTTTATATTTATATAAAAACATGACTTTCCTCCTCATTTTCTCGAAAGCTATTAGAGATACTGGAAATATCATTGCACCATCTGATGGACGAAATTAAACTGTACAACTTTAATTATGAATATTTGTTCTATGACTCATAATTACGCAGTAAAATAAATCTTTATATTTATATAAAAACATGACTTTTCTCCTCATTTTCACGAAAGCCATTAGAGATATTGGAAATATCATTGCAGCATCTGATAGACCTAATAAAACTCTATAACTGTCATTATAAATATTTGCTCTATGACTAATAATTAAGCAATTCAATGAAATCGTATAATTTTTTCTTCGTAATTTTCTCGTAAGCTATTAGAGATATTGGAAATATTATTGCAGCATCTGATAGACTTAATAAAACTCTAAAACTATCATTATAAATATTTGCTCTAAGACTAATAACTATGCAGTAAAAAAAAACCATATCCTTTTTCCAAAAACATGACTTTCTTCCTCATTTTTTTCGAAAGCTATTAGATATATTGGAAATATCATTGCAGCATCTGATAGAGCTAATTGAACTCTACAACTGTCATTATGAATATTTGTTCTATGACTCATAATTACGCAGTAAAATAAATCTTTATATTTATATAAAAACATGAATTTCCTCCTCATTTTCTCGAAAGCTATTAGAGATATTTGAAATATCATTGCAGTATCTGATGGACCTAATTAAACTGTACAACTGATATTATGAATATTTGTTCTATGACTCATAATTACGCAGTAAAATAAATCTTTATATTTATATAAAAACATGACTTTTCTCCTCATTTTCTCGAAAGCTATCAGAGATATTGGAAATATCATTTCAGCATCTGATGGACCTAATTAAACTGTACCACTGATATTATGAATATTTGTTGTATGACTAATAATTACGCAGTAAAATAAATCTTTATATATATATATAAAAACATGAATTTCCTCCTCATTTTCTCGAAAGCTATTAGAGATATTGGAAATATCATTGCAGCATCTGATAGACCTAATAAAACTCTATAACTGTCATTATAAATATTTGCTCTATGACTAATAATTAAGCAATTCAATGAAATCGTATAATTTTTTCTTCGTAATTTTCTCGTAAGCTATTAGAGATATTGGAAATACGATTGCAGCATCTGATAGACTTAATAAAACTCTAAAACGATCATTATAAATATTTGCTCTAAGACTAATAACTATGCAGTAAAAAAAAACCATATCCTTTTTCCAAAAACATGACTTTCTTCCTCATTTTTTCGAAAGCTATTAGATATATTGGAAATATCATTGCAGCATCTGATAGAGCTAATTGAACTCTACAACTGTCATTATGAATATTTGTTCTATGACTCATAATTACGCAGTAAAATAAATCTTTATATTTATATCAAAACATGACTTTCCTCCTCATTTTCTCGAAAGCTATTAGAGATACTGGAAATATCATTGCACCATCTGATGGACGAAATTAAACTGTACAACTTTAATTATGAATATTTGTTCTATGACTCATAATTACGCAGTAAAATAAATCTTTATATTTATATAAAAACATGACTTTTCTCCTCATTTTCTCGAAAGCTATTAGAAATATTGGAAATATCATTGCAGCATTTGATGGACCTAATTAAACTGTAAAATTGATATTATGAATATTTGTTCTATGACTCATAATTACGCAGTAAAATAAATCTTTATATTTATATAAAAACATGAATTTCCTCCTCATTTTCTCGAAAGCTATTAGAGATATTGGAAATATCATTGCAGCATCTAATGGACCTAATTAAACTGTACAACTGATATTATGAATATTTGTGTATGACTAATAATTACGCAGTAAAATAAATCTTTATATTTATATAAAAACATGAATTTCCTCCTCATTTTCTCGAAAGCTATTAGAGATATTTGAAATATCATTGCAGCATCTGATGGACCTAATTAAACTGTACAACTGTAATTATGAATATTTGTTCTATGACTCATAATTACGCGGTAAAATAAATCTTTATATTTATATAAAAACATGACTTTCCTCCTCATTTTCTCGAAAGCTATTAGAGATACTGGAAATATCATTGCAGCATCTGATGGACGAAATTAAACTGTACAACTTTAATTATGAATATTTGTTCTATGACTCATAATTACGCAGTAAAATAAATCTTTATATTTATATAAAAACATGACTTTTCTCCTCATTTTCACGAAAGCCATTAGAGATATTGGAAATATCATTGCAGCATCTGATAGACCTAATAAAACTCTATAACTGTCATTATAAATATTTGCTCTATGACTAATAATTAAGCAATTCAATGAAATCGTATAATTTTTTCTTCGTAATTTTCTCGTAAGCTATTAGAGATATTGGAAATATTATTGCAGCATCTGATAGACTTAATAAAACTCTAAAACTATCATTATAAATATTTGCTCTAAGACTAATAACTATGCAGTAAAAAAAAACCATATCCTTTTTCCAAAAACATGACTTTCTTCCTCATTTTTTCGAAAGCTATTAGATATATTGGAAATATCATTGCAGCATCTGATAGAGCTAATTGAACTCTACAACTGTCATTATGAATATTTGTTCTATGACTCATAATTACGCAGTAAAATAAATCTTTATATTTATATAAAAACATGAATTTCCTCCTCATTTTCTCGAAAGCTATTAGAGATATTTGAAATATCATTGCAGCATCTGATTGACCTAATTAAACTGTACAACTGATATTATGAATATTTGTTCTATGACTCATAATTACGCAGTAAAATAAATCTTTATATTTATATAAAAACATGACTTTTCTCCTCATTTTCTCGAAAGCTATCAGAGATATTGGAAATATCATTTCAGCATCTGATGGACCTAATTAAACTGTACCACTGATATTATGAATATTTGTTGTATGACTAATAATTACGCAGTAAAATAAATCTTTATATATATATATAAAAACATGAATTTCCTCCTCATTTTCTCGAAAGCTATTAGAGATATTGGAAATATCATTGCAGCATCTGATAGACCTAATAAAACTCTATAACTGTCATTATAAATATTTGCTCTATGACTAATAATTAAGCAATTCAATGAAATCGTATAATTTTTTCTTCGTAATTTTCTCGTAAGCTATTAGAGATATTGGAAATACGATTGCAGCATTTGATAGACTTAATAAAACTCTAAAACTATCATTATAAATATTTGCTCTAAGACTAATAACTATGCAGTAAAAAAAAACCATATCCTTTTTCCAAAAACATGACTTTCTTCCTCATTTTTTCGAAAGCTATTAGATATATTGGAAATATCATTGCAGCATCTGATAGAGCTAATTGAACTCTACAACTGTCATTATGAATATTTGTTCTATGACTCATAATTACGCAGTAAAATAAATCTTTATATTTATATCAAAACATGACTTTCCTCCTCATTTTCTCGAAAGCTATTAGAGATACTGGAAATATCATTGCACCATCTGATGGACGAAATTAAACTCTACAACTTTAATTATGAATATTTGTTCTATGACTCATAATTACGCAGTAAAATAAATCTTTATATTTATATAAAAACATGACTTTTCTCCTCATTTTCTCGAAAGCTATTAGAAATATTGGAAATATCATTGCAGCATTTGATGGACCTAATTAAACTGTAAAATTGATATTATGAATATTTGTTCTATGACTCATAATTACGCAGTAAAATAAATCTTTATATTTATATAAAAACATGAATTTCCTCCTCATTTTCTCGAAAGCTATTAGAGATATTGGAAATATCATTGCAGCATCTAATGGACCTAATTAAACTGTACAACTGATATTATGAATATTTGTGTATGACTAATAATTACGCAGTAAAATAAATCTTTATATTTATATAAAAACATGAATTTCCTCCTCATTTTCTCGAAAGCTATTAGAGATATTTGAAATATCATTGCAGCATCTGATGGACCTAATTAAACTGTACAACTGTAATTATGAATATTTGTTCTATGACTCATAATTACGCGGTAAAATAAATCTTTATATTTATATAAAAACATGACTTTCCTCCTCATTTTCTCGAAAGCTATTAGAGATACTGGAAATATCATTGCAGCATCTGATGGACGAAATTAAACTGTACAACTTTAATTATGAATATTTGTTCTATGACTCATAATTACGCAGTAAAATAAATCTTTATATTTATATAAAAACATGACTTTTCTCCTCATTTTCTCGAAAGCTATTAGAGATATTGGAAATATCATTGCAGCATCTGATAGACCTAATAAAACTCTATAACTGTCATTATAAATATTTGCTCTATGACTAATAATTAAGCAATTCAATGAAATCGTATAATTTTTTCTTCGTAATTTTCTCGTAAGCTATTAGAGATATTGGAAATATTATTGCAGCATCTGATAGACTTAATAAAACTCTAAAACTATCATTATAAATATTTGCTCTAAGACTAATAACTATGCAGTAAAAAAAAACCATATCCTTTTTCCAAAAACATGACTTTCTTCCTCATTTTCTCGAAAGCTATTAGATATATTGGAAATATCATTGCAGCATCTGATAGAGCTAATTGAACTCTACAAATGTCATTATGAATATTTGTTCTATGACTCATAATTACGCAGTAAAATAAATCTTTATATTTATATAAAAACATGACTTTTCTCCTCATTTTCTCGAAAGCTATCAGAGATATTGGAAATATCATTTCAGCATCTGATGGACCTAATTAAACTGTACCACTGATATTATGAATATTTGTTGTATGACTAATAATTACGCAGTAAAATAAATCTTTATATATATATATAAAAACATGAATTTCCTCCTCATTTTCTCGAAAGCTATTAGAGATATTGGAAATATCATTGCAGCATCTGATAGACCTAATAAAACTCTATAACTGTCATTATAAATATTTGCTCTATGACTAATAATTAAGCAATTCAATGAAATCGTATAATTTTTTCTTCGTAATTTTCTCGTAAGCTATTAGAGATATTGGAAATACGATTGCAGCATTTGATAGACTTAATAAAACTCTAAAACTATCATTATAAATATTTGCTCTAAGACTAATAACTATGCAGTAAAAAAAAACCATATCCTTTTTCCAAAAACATGACTTTCTTCCTCATTTTTTCGAAAGCTATTAGATATATTGGAAATATCATTGCAGCATCTGATAGAGCTAATTGAACTCTACAACTGTCATTATGAATATTTGTTCTATGACTCATAATTACGCAGTAAAATAAATCTTTATATTTATATCAAAACATGACTTTCCTCCTCATTTTCTCGAAAGCTATTAGAGATACTGGAAATATCATTGCACCATCTGATGGACGAAATTAAACTCTACAACTTTAATTATGAATATTTGTTCTATGACTCATAATTACGCAGTAAAATAAATCTTTATATTTATATAAAAACATGACTTTTCTCCTCATTTTCTCGAAAGCTATTAGAAATATTGGAAATATCATTGCAGCATTTGATGGACCTAATTAAACTGTAAAATTGATATTATGAATATTTGTTCTATGACTCATAATTACGCAGTAAAATAAATCTTTATATTTATATAAAAACATGAATTTCCTCCTCATTTTCTCGAAAGCTATTAGAGATATTGGAAATATCATTGCAGCATCTAATGGACCTAATTAAACTGTACAACTGATATTATGAATATTTGTGTATGACTAATAATTACGCAGTAAAATAAATCTTTATATTTATATAAAAACATGAATTTCCTCCTCATTTTCTCGAAAGCTATTAGAGATATTTGAAATATCATTGCAGCATCTGATGGACCTAATTAAACTGTACAACTGTAATTATGAATATTTGTTCTATGACTCATAATTACGCGGTAAAATAAATCTTTATATTTATATAAAAACATGACTTTCCTCCTCATTTTCTCGAAAGCTATTAGAGATACTGGAAATATCATTGCACCATCTGATGGACGAAATTAAACTGTACAACTTTAATTATGAATATTTGTTCTATGACTCATAATTACGCAGTAAAATAAATCTTTATATTTATATAAAAACATGACTTTTCTCCTCATTTTCACGAAAGCCATTAGAGATATTGGAAATATCATTGCAGCATCTGATAGACCTAATAAAACTCTATAACTGTCATTATAAATATTTGCTCTATGACTAATAATTAAGCAATTCAATGAAATCGTATAATTTTTTCTTCGTAATTTTCTCGTAAGCTATTAGAGATATTGGAAATATTATTGCAGCATCTGATAGACTTAATAAAACTCTAAAACTATCATTATAAATATTTGCTCTAAGACTAATAACTATGCAGTAAAAAAAAACCATATCCTTTTTCCAAAAACATGACTTTCTTCCTCATTTTTTCGAAAGCTATTAGATATATTGGAAATATCATTGCAGCATCTGATAGAGCTAATTGAACTCTACAACTGTCATTATGAATATTTGTTCTATGACTCATAATTACGCAGTAAAATAAATCTTTATATTTATATAAAAACATGAATTTCCTCCTCATTTTCTCGAAAGCTATTAGAGATATTTGAAATATCATTGCAGCATCTGATTGACCTAATTAAACTGTACAACTGATATTATGAATATTTGTTCTATGACTCATAATTACGCAGTAAAATAAATCTTTATATTTATATAAAAACATGACTTTTCTCCTCATTTTCTCGAAAGCTATCAGAGATATTGGAAATATCATTTCAGCATCTGATGGACCTAATTAAACTGTACAACTGATATTATGAATATTTGTTGTATGACTAATAATTACGCAGTAAAATAAATCTTTATATATATATATAAAAACATGAATTTCCTCCTCATTTTCTCGAAAGCTATTAGAGATATTGGAAATATCATTGCAGCATCTGATAGACCTAATAAAACTCTATAACTGTCATTATAAATATTTGCTCTATGACTAATAATTAAGCAATTCAATGAAATCGTATAATTTTTTCTTCGTAATTTTCTCGTAAGCTATTAGAGATATTGGAAATACGATTGCAGCATTTGATAGACTTAATAAAACTCTAAAACTATCATTATAAATATTTGCTCTAAGACTAATAACTATGCAGTAAAAAAAAACCATATCCTTTTTCCAAAAACATGACTTTCTTCCTCATTTTTTCGAAAGCTATTAGATATATTGGAAATATCATTGCAGCATCTGATAGAGCTAATTGAACTCTACAACTGTCATTATGAATATTTGTTCTATGACTCATAATTACGCAGTAAAATAAATCTTTATATTTATATCAAAACATGACTTTCCTCCTCATTTTCTCGAAAGCTATTAGAGATACTGGAAATATCATTGCACCATCTGATGGACGAAATTAAACTCTACAACTTTAATTATGAATATTTGTTCTATGACTCATAATTACGCAGTAAAATAAATCTTTATATTTATATAAAAACATGACTTTTCTCCTCATTTTCTCGAAAGCTATTAGAAATATTGGAAATATCATTGCAGCATTTGATGGACCTAATTAAACTGTAAAATTGATATTATGAATATTTGTTCTATGACTCATAATTACGCAGTAAAATAAATCTTTATATTTATATAAAAACATGAATTTCCTCCTCATTTTCTCGAAAGCTATTAGAGATATTGGAAATATCATTGCAGCATCTAATGGACCTAATTAAACTGTACAACTGATATTATGAATATTTGTGTATGACTAATAATTACGCAGTAAAATAAATCTTTATATTTATATAAAAACATGAATTTCCTCCTCATTTTCTCGAAAGCTATTAGAGATATTTGAAATATCATTGCAGCATCTGATGGACCTAATTAAACTGTACAACTGTAATTATGAATATTTGTTCTATGACTCATAATTACGCGGTAAAATAAATCTTTATATTTATATAAAAACATGACTTTCCTCCTCATTTTCTCGAAAGCTATTAGAGATACTGGAAATATCATTGCACCATCTGATGGACGAAATTAAACTGTACAACTTTAATTATGAATATTTGTTCTATGACTCATAATTACGCAGTAAAATAAATCTTTATATTTATATAAAAACATGACTTTTCTCCTCATTTTCACGAAAGCCATTAGAGATATTGGAAATATCATTGCAGCATCTGATAGACCTAATAAAACTCTATAACTGTCATTATAAATATTTGCTCTATGACTAATAATTAAGCAATTCAATGAAATCGTATAATTTTTTCTTCGTAATTTTCTCGTAAGCTATTAGAGATATTGGAAATATTATTGCAGCATCTGATAGACTTAATAAAACTCTAAAACTATCATTATAAATATTTGCTCTAAGACTAATAACTATGCAGTAAAAAAAAACCATATCCTTTTTCCAAAAACATGACTTTCTTCCTCATTTTTTCGAAAGCTATTAGATATATTGGAAATATCATTGCAGCATCTGATAGAGCTAATTGAACTCTACAACTGTCATTATGAATATTTGTTCTATGACTCATAATTACGCAGTAAAATAAATCTTTATATTTATATAAAAACATGAATTTCCTCCTCATTTTCTCGAAAGCTATTAGAGATATTTGAAATATCATTGCAGCATCTGATTGACCTAATTAAACTGTACAACTGATATTATGAATATTTGTTCTATGACTCATAATTACGCAGTAAAATAAATCTTTATATTTATATAAAAACATGACTTTTCTCCTCATTTTCTCGAAAGCTATCAGAGATATTGGAAATATTATTTCAGCATCTGATGGACCTAATTAAACTGTACCACTGATATTATGAATATTTGTTGTATGACTAATAATTACGCAGTAAAATAAATCTTTATATATATATATAAAAACATGAATTTCCTCCTCATTTTCTCGAAAGCTATTAGAGATATTGGAAATATCATTGCAGCATCTGATAGACCTAATAAAACTCTATAACTGTCATTATAAATATTTGCTCTATGACTAATAATTAAGCAATTCAATGAAATCGTATAATTTTTTCTTCGTAATTTTCTCGTAAGCTATTAGAGATATTGGAAATACGATTGCAGCATCTGATAGACTTAATAAAACTCTAAAACGATCATTATAAATATTTGCTCTAAGACTAATAACTATGCAGTAAAAAAAAACCATATCCTTTTTCCAAAAACATGACTTTCTTCCTCATTTTTTCGAAAGCTATTAGATATATTGGAAATATCATTGCAGCATCTGATAGAGCTAATTGAACTCTACAACTGTCATTATGAATATTTGTTCTATGACTCATAATTACGCAGTAAAATAAATCTTTATATTTATATCAAAACATGACTTTCCTCCTCATTTTCTCGAAAGCTATTAGAGATACTGGAAATATCATTGCACCATCTGATGGACGAAATTAAACTGTACAACTTTAATTATGAATATTTGTTCTATGACTCATAATTACGCAGTAAAATAAATCTTTATATTTATATAAAAACATGACTTTTCTCCTCATTTTCTCGAAAGCTATTAGAAATATTGGAAATATCATTGCAGCATTTGATGGACCTAATTAAACTGTAAAATTGATATTATGAATATTTGTTCTATGACTCATAATTACGCAGTAAAATAAATCTTTATATTTATATAAAAACATGAATTTCCTCCTCATTTTCTCGAAAGCTATTAGAGATATTGGAAATATCATTGCAGCATCTAATGGACCTAATTAAACTGTACAACTGATATTATGAATATTTGTGTATGACTAATAATTACGCAGTAAAATAAATCTTTATATTTATATAAAAACATGAATTTCCTCCTCATTTTCTCGAAAGCTATTAGAGATATTTGAAATATCATTGCAGCATCTGATGGACCTAATTAAACTGTACAACTGTAATTATGAATATTTGTTCTATGACTCATAATTACGCGGTAAAATAAATCTTTATATTTATATAAAAACATGACTTTCCTCCTCATTTTCTCGAAAGCTATTAGAGATACTGGAAATATCATTGCAGCATCTGATGGACGAAATTAAACTGTACAACTTTAATTATGAATATTTGTTCTATGACTCATAATTACGCAGTAAAATAAATCTTTATATTTATATAAAAACATGACTTTTCTCCTCATTTTCTCGAAAGCTATTAGAGATATTGGAAATATCATTGCAGCATCTGATAGACCTAATAAAACTCTATAACTGTCATTATAAATATTTGCTCTATGACTAATAATTAAGCAATTCAATGAAATCGTATAATTTTTTCTTCGTAATTTTCTCGTAAGCTATTAGAGATATTGGAAATATTATTGCAGCATCTGATAGACTTAATAAAACTCTAAAACTATCATTATAAATATTTGCTCTAAGACTAATAACTATGCAGTAAAAATAAACCATATCCTTTTCCCCAAAACATGACTTTCTTCCTCATTTTTTCGAAAGCTATTAGATATATTGGAAATATCATTGCAGCATCTGATAGAGCTAATTGAACTCTACAAATGTCATTATGAATATTTGTTCTATGACTCATAATTACGCAGTAAAATAAATCTTTATATTTATATAAAAACATGAATTTCCTCCTCATTTTCTCGAAAGCTATTAGAGATATTTGAAATATCATTGCAGCATCTGATTGACCTAATTAAACTGTACAACTGATATTATGAATATTTGTTCTATGACTCATAATTACGCAGTAAAATAAATCTTTATATTTATATAAAAACATGACTTTTCTCCTCATTTTCTCGAAAGCTATCAGAGATATTGGAAATATCATTTCAGCATCTGATGGACCTAATTAAACTGTACCACTGATATTATGAATATTTGTTGTATGACTAATAATTACGCAGTAAAATAAATCTTTATATATATATATAAAAACATGAATTTCCTCCTCATTTTCTCGAAAGCTATTAGAGATATTGGAAATATCATTGCAGCATCTGATAGACCTAATAAAACTCTATAACTGTCATTATAAATATTTGCTCTATGACTAATAATTAAGCAATTCAATGAAATCGTATAATTTTTTCTTCGTAATTTTCTCGTAAGCTATTAGAGATATTGGAAATACGATTGCAGCATCTGATAGACTTAATAAAACTCTAAAACTATCATTATAAATATTTGCTCTAAGACTAATAACTATGCAGTAAAAAAAAACCATATCCTTTTTCCAAAAACATGACTTTCTTCCTCATTTTTTCGAAAGCTATTAGATATATTGGAAATATCATTGCAGCATCTGATAGAGCTAATTGAACTCTACAACTGTCATTATGAATATTTGTTCTATGACTCATAATTACGCAGTAAAATAAATCTTTATATTTATATCAAAACATGACTTTCCTCCTCATTTTCTCGAAAGCTATTAGAGATACTGGAAATATCATTGCACCATCTGATGGACGAAATTAAACTGTACAACTTTAATTATGAATATTTGTTCTATGACTCATAATTACGCAGTAAAATAAATCTTTATATTTATATAAAAACATGACTTTTCTCCTCATTTTCTCGAAAGCTATTAGAAATATTGGAAATATCATTGCAGCATTTGATGGACCTAATTAAACTGTAAAATTGATATTATGAATATTTGTTCTATGACTCATAATTACGCAGTAAAATAAATCTTTATATTTATATAAAAACATGACTTTTCTCCTCATTTTCTCGAAAGCTATCAGAGATATTGGAAATATCATTTCAGCATCTGATGGACCTAATTAAACTGTACAACTGATATTATGAATATTTGTTGTATGACTAATAATTACGCAGTAAAATAAATCTTTATATATATATATAAAAACATGAATTTCCTCCTCATTTTCTCGAAAGCTATTAGAGATATTGGAAATATCATTGCAGCATCTGATAGACCTAATAAAACTCTATAACTGTCATTATAAATATTTGCTCTATGACTAATAATTAAGCAATTCAATGAAATCGTATAATTTTTTCTTCGTAATTTTCTCGTAAGCTATTAGAGATATTGGAAATACGATTGCAGCATTTGATAGACTTAATAAAACTCTAAAACTATCATTATAAATATTTGCTCTAAGACTAATAACTATGCAGTAAAAAAAAACCATATCCTTTTTCCAAAAACATGACTTTCTTCCTCATTTTTTCGAAAGCTATTAGATATATTGGAAATATCATTGCAACATCTGATAGAGCTAATTGAACTCTACAACTGTCATTATGAATATTTGTTCTATGACTCATAATTACGCAGTAAAATAAATCTTTATATTTATATCAAAACATGACTTTCCTCCTCATTTTCTCGAATGCTATTAGAGATACTGGAAATATCATTGCACCATCTGATGGACGAAATTAAACTGTACAACTTTAATTATGAATATTTGTTCTATGACTCATAATTACGCAGTAAAATTAATCTTTATATTTATATAAAAACATGACTTTTCTCCTCATTTTCTCGAAAGCTATTAGAAATATTGGAAATATCATTGCAGCATTTGATGGACCTAATTAAACTGTAAAATTGATATTATGAATATTTGTTCTATGACTCATAATTACGCAGTAAAATAAATCTTTATATTTATATAAAAACATGAATTTCCTCCTCATTTTCTCGAAAGCTATTAGAGATATTGGAGGAGGAGGAGGAGGAGCAGGAGAAGAGGGATGGGGAGGAGGAGGAGGAGAAAGAGCAGGAGGAGGAGTTGGTAGTGATGGTGGACGTGGAGTCGAGTGGGAGGGGCAGCCAACGTAACCGAGGTGAAAGAAGTCAGTGAGCAGTCTAAGTTGCATATTGATTTGAACGTAGTTAGGATACGCGCAACAAGTGACTATACCTACGGTTAATTGAAGGGCAATGATCCTTGTGGCACAGAAAGGCTAGCGTGAGTTCCATTAGTTACAGGGTTACATGGGAAGGAAATATCTGTGGTTTTAATGGCTGACTGAAGGAAGAGTGGAAGGTGTGTGTGTGTGTGTGTGTGTGTGTGTGTGTGTGTGTGTGTGTGTGTGTGTGTGTGTGTGTGTGTGTGTGTGTGTGTGTGTGCGTTTGCAGCAGCCAACTCAATCCACCATGACCATGATGACGACGCAGTATTCTAACGCCACCTAGGAGAAGGAAAGAGAAGTAGACCAAGAGCTTTGTCTTTCAACGCCTTACCTCCTACGCCCGCCCCCCTCCCTCAATACCACTCTACCTGCCTTCTACAACACCCTTCCGCCCTCCGATAACCTCGCCACCCACCCGTAACCACAGCAAGCGTCTCTACGGACTACTGATCCTTCTTGCCTCTCTTCTTTTTCTTCCCGACTGGCCACCAGTAGCCAACCGCCGCGCCGACAACCCTCCTACACCTTCATGAAAATCACTTCCCTTCACCTTCCACTTTCGTGCTGCTCTGCTCGCGATCACCCCGGGCGAAACACGTGCGCCGATTAAACACGATATTTTTCGCTCATAAAAACGACTTTCACCACAAGTTGTACCGGGGGTGATATGCGGTTCACAGGCGTTGGTTCCGAAACGTGAAAGTGAGTTGGTTCTTTATGCTTTATGCAGCAACGCTGTTTTTATTTTTGTTGTTGTCGTTGTTATTGTTATTACTATCATTTTAGTGTGTATGGTATGCACCTAAAATTCGGTCACACCGAGTCTTGATCTGCAAATATGTGTATGTAACATACGAAGTAAATCGTAAATATCAGCAGAAACAAAATCGAGGGTATAGCTGTCCACAGTGGTCACCAAATTTTGCACAAAACGTCAGGGAACCCCATCAGTCAGCGTGAATGGAATGACAGATGAAAGAGCACTGACAGGTTCCACTTCCGCCAGCACAACCACCGCCCACTCACTCCACCGCCACTCCCCACCGCAACCTCCATCACCATCACCACAGTGCAATCCTTATCCAAGCCAACACAGTAACACCAGCAAAATACGTGCACTAAGAAGGCAACACCAGCAGTAAAAGCAGTCAGGTAGCTTAAGGACGACACAGGGAGCACCACGCCCTGGCCTCTGCCCACCTCAGTGCTGACCTTGAGCTCCTCCACGCTCGTCTCAAGTTCAAATAATTGCGGGGAACACGAAGGCCGAACAGGAGAGGAGGTGGCTAGACTCCGGCAACACTAGTGCACTTCTAACACGTCACGTCCCTTGGACGGTGACGCTGACAAGCAGAGCGTGTATTTCTATGTGGGACAAGCTAGAGGTGTTCGTGATTGAAGCTCGTTTCTAGAGTACAAGTATACTAGGATGGAGTAGTAATCAGTATAATCACTTGTTGGTACTATAATTGTTCGTACTCGTACAACAAAGCAACAAGCTGCTCTTGACAAAAAAGGAAACACAAGCACTAGACAGCCCAGGTGTCGACGGGTCCGCCAGTGTGGCGAACAGGTGCAGTTTGCCCAGACGGGGGCAGCGAGAGGTTGCAAGTTTAAACCTTAATTGTTGCGTCTCTGGATACCCCTTGACCTGCTCCGCTAGGGTTCAAGATCACGTTCCCGCAGGCCATCTTCGGTTCGCGCCTTTACGTATTTTTTTTAACTTAAATTTAGCGACTGATCTTCTCTTCGACTTCTTGACAACTCATGCACTAGTAATCAAAAAAGGAAAACAAAAATGTGGTGACTATGGATATCGCAGCGAGGCTGTGGACATTGGTGGTGGTTACAGCAGCAGTGCGTGGAGTTCACATTCATTTTGTGAAAAAAAGACATGCAGTCTAAGCCGGCAACACTTGGCAGTAGGAGGGCACTTCTCGGCTTCCTTCACCCTCGACGCGGGTCTACAGTTTTCGTTCATTTCCCACTTTCTTTCGCAATGTTTTAAAATATCTAATTTTTCAAACTGATATTTGCAATGGAAGCTCAAAGTAGACGAAGTCGATTCAGACTAAAGGTGCACAATGAAGTCTTAGCTCTGCGACGTAAATACGATGAACAATTCACATTCGCTCAGAGAAACAATCCCTGCCGCTCCAGAGGTAGACTGCGCCGCGGGCGTTGCCGCGGGCTGCGCTACACACGCAGGAAGTGATGCCAACTTGAGATCAAACAAGTGACTTTTCATAAAGGTTACATTTTAACAGAATTTTGTGAAAAGTCAGCGTGTGGGATGACGTACTGTGGCGAGGGAGCGGAATAAGGTTGCTGATGCTGACTCGGAGGAGACAGTGCAGTAAATTTGTCATAGATGTACCCAGGTGGCCGGTGATGCACCTGGGTTGGAAAATCAGTCCCACTTTGCAACGTTCACCTTCATGACCAGAGTGCATCAAACGCGAGTCAATTTGCGTTACATTCGCTGCGAGAAGCCAACCTTCCTTTGCCACAAGGAAAGGTAGCTGCGGTACGTCCACATGTTTACGGGAATGAAAGGTACGAGTCATAACCTTCCCATTCCTTCATTTATCACCTCACGCCAGAATACAATAGTTGGGAAGATCCACCAATGACAAATACGACTTCTCCAAGATCCAGACCCAAGCGGCCGCAAACACTGGACCAGAATACCGAACCTCGAGGCCATTCATCACAGCAGTGTCTGGCGGACCCTCCCAGTCACCTCTGAGGCGCCGACCTTCTTTCATAAACGTTCCTATAGGCCGTAATAATTCATACTTGTGGGCTTCGGGTTGTCTAATTCTGAAGGGAAGACGACGCTCAGAATCTAAACTTAACATCTTCCCGCAGCACTTAGGAACACTGGAACAAACGATAAATACCAACCTATAATAATAATTTTGCCTCCGAGAAAGTAGACTGTCCGAGGAAGCACTTGAAGGTGTAAGTAAAGCCTCGGGTATTTACAAAGAGTTATAATGTCTTGTAAAATTGGAGTTGGCACATTGAAGGAGCTCTTTTCTCCTCTCCATCTCTCTCTACGACCTTGTGCTCCTCCTCTTCCTCCACCATGGATGTCATCCTCTCTCTCTCCCTTGTGCTGAAGCGATGAGTGGGGCATAGTGAGGCTCCAGAAAAATAGTCTCAAGGGAGGGAGGGGGAAGGGGTCATTTTGGGTACTTTTTTTTATCCTGAGAAGTGGATGAGGTGAGAGACAGGTGGAAGAACTTACTGCAAAATTCATCCTTACGCCCGGGAACCTTTGGGGTGGATATGTTTCGTGTATTTTAAAATATGGCAACGCGAACCACTAAGAACTGCCTCTTACTCACATTCTCTTACTCCCTTCCCATGCCTTTCCTTCCTCTCTTCCCTTTCCTCTCCATTTCCCTTCCAACCCTGTCCCTCCATCCCTACCCGTAGTCCTAGACACTCATTGCGGTGGAACAAGAAACTTTCAGGGTGACGGTTTCCCATTTTCCTTGACCCTAGGGAGGAAGCGGGGATCCTGGGAGGGGGACAAATAGGCGAGGACAGGGGAGCCCGTGCGGTAAAGGAGTGGTGGGAGGAAGAACGATGGGGGAAGGAAAGAGGGAAGGAGGGGCTAGAAGGGTAAATTACTCTGGAGACTAGAACATTCTTCCTCGCTTTCACGTGAAGGCGACAGGTGAATAGCTTTATGAGCTAAAATACAAAATAAGGAAGAGTATGAACTTCGCCAGATGGTCAGGTGAGGACAGAGCAGAATAATAATGATCACACATGAATACTGTAAGACACTTTCGGGTGGTGGTATGACGTGTCAATCGTGTCATGGTTTCTTTTCACTAAACCTGTTAATATTGCGAATTTAGGCTCGTTAACACACAAAAAATATATTGTCTAATGCATTGTTATCACAGAGAAATGATTACCAATGTCAAATGTCGGTTCCCTCAGTAATTATGGAGGTGATGTACCCTATATATCCTGTGAGCGTTGAAAGCGACAGACAAGAAATACAAATTGACACGTAGATGAAGTAATGATGTACTTACAGTTAACTCTCAGCGTGATGGACTGTCGGACCGCTTTCTGTAGGGCGGAGTTGAAGGCCTGACAGGTGTAGGTGAGCCCGTCATCAGCAGCCGTCAAGCTGAGCGTCAGCTTGTTGACCACGATGGTGCCTGAAACAGCACATGAAAGAAACGTCAATCCAAAGACCTTATAGCCCGATCTATGCATGGTAAGGCTGTGGCCTTTCACACACCACACACCCCATCCTCTTGCTCAAGGAGGACAGTAACTGCTTGGTCATCAGTGAAACTTTGCACTTTGAGCGACGCGTGAACTCTAGCCTGCCGAGTGACATGTCAAGACGCTACCATTGAGCTACCAAGCAGTGGGTGTGTGTGTGTGTGTGTGTGTGTGTGTGTGTGTGTGTGTGTGTGTGTGTGTGTGTGTGTGTTTGTGTGTGTGTGTGTGTGTGTGTGTGTGTGTGTGTGTGTGTGTGTGTATGGTGTGTGTGTATGGTGTGTGTGTATGGTGTGTGTGTATGGTGTGGTGTAGTGTGGTGTGGTGTGGTGTGCATGCACGTGCGCTCCGTACCTCCGTTGCGCGTGTGGGAGGGAGCCTGGGGGCTGCCCGACATCTCATAGCCCTCCCTTAGCCAAGTGATGGTGGCGGCTGGGTTGGAGGGACCCGCCTCACACGTGAGGGTGGCCTGTTCGCCCGCACGTAGGCCCTGCGGACTCAGACTAATCTGTGGGGGAGTAAAAAGGATGCATCAGTTGTGTTCAGAAGCAAGTATGAACATCCTTTATCAAACATCTGACCTCTGTTATAGTACGTAGACATTAAACTTTGTGTTGACTGTTCAAGTCAATAACAAACTACGGCTGTAAACAATAACATCTTAATGAAGGTATATATATATATATATATATATATATATATATATATATATATATATATATATATATATATATATATATTCATTTAAATCAATGGTCAAGTCTTATCAATAATTTTTGACTAAGCGTTCATGGTACACTGTCTGTGTAAGAAGGGGACAGCCGACACCCTCTTGAATACCCAGCCAAGCTACGCTGTAGTTCATCAACATATATTTTTGCATTAATCAACAAATATATATTTGGCATCAGAAACTATCTTTGATGGTTACAACAGATTAGCTAATGTACTGATATTGGATCAGCTGAAAGTTGGATAAAAGTTACCCCACTGGTGATAAAAATAAAATTAAACATCTTAAAATGCATTACAAATGCAGAGAAATATGACTTTTCGAAGCTTACTCCACCACCCTCATAAAGCATTCCTATGACGTGGAATTCCGTCCTGTTGACGCGACAGCGTCATTCTCTGCCGAAATACATCCTTGTAGTAGAACACAACGTGCAGGCACAGGACATGAGAGCAGAATGTTTACATTCATTAAAATATCAAAGTGGAAAGAACCAATTCAGAGTGACCGATTCTCTATTATCACCAAGTTCAAGGGTTTATAATGCCAATCTTTAAGGAAGCAGCTATTGATGACAATCTATGTTGTGTGTTTATGAAAATATGGTCGCATTTATCAGTCTGTATGAGAACACTATACACTATAATGAGATACACCCACTACAAACCTAATAGTTGATTAATACAGAAAAAAAGAGAGGATCAGTTAACACCCCCAACACACACACTGTAGAGTGCAGTGGTCACCTTAGAAGCACCACCTGCCGAGGTCGACACCCGAATAGATGCGCGGGAGGCAGGAAACTTTTGAAAGGAGAAGGTGAGGCGAACGAGAAACTAGCAAAGGCAGGGATGTCAATAAGGAGCAGAAGTCACGACCTTCACGACCAATACGGAGCGAGGATTTTGCTGACTCGACCAATAAGGAGAACAGACGTTGGCGAAGGTCGCGAAAAAGGGGATACACGAGGGACTAGAAATTTCGACTTTTCAACAATATATCGGCAACAAATATCCGCTACATGGAAGCAGCGTAAGACTGGAGTGTTCGGTATCCTAAACACGAAGCGAAGTGTGCTATGACACGAAGGGGCGGGGCAAGATGGCTCATTGAATCACCTGAAACTGCTTGGCAATTTTTTTTCTTTAAAAGAAAGCAAGAGTCTAACAAAATGTGTAGGATTTAAGTAAGTTTAAGACTCTCCTTCACAAGATATTGAACACCGACCTGTCACAGTGGCACTGACCTTGACATTCTCCGGAGGAAAGTAGACGACTAGGGTAGTGGAGACGCTCACTGGGGACGCCGCCGCCGCGTTGTGCGCCTCACACCTGTACTGGGCACCGTTGTCCTCCGGTTCAGCGATGATTTGGATTTCGGCTGAACTGACGCCGTCAACGTTCTGCACGTGCGAGGCGACTTTCTGCCCGTTGCGGTACCACTGTAGATGGGCGACGGGGTTGCCTCCTATAGATACACACGTGATGACCTGCTGGCTACCTACGCTGATCCCAGTACCTTCGCTATAGCCGCGAAGATAGGGTGCTTGTGGAGGTCCTGCCGGGAGAAAAAAATATGTTTGAGAACATAGCATAAACAAGGTGCAAATAACATAAAAGTAAGGGTGAGGAATTTCTGTGAAAAATGGGAATATATTTAAAACTTTGTTGGTTGTTTATCCTTCCCGTGGCGTGTTTGAGTGGTGTATATCTCGTAATGGCTCTTCCTCCTTCTGATGAAGTTTTCTCGTGCATCAGTATTGCTCCTCCTCTTCTGCACCTAACCTCGTTTTCTTACAACTTCTAAAAGCTTTCCTGTCACAAACAGATTATTACTATTATTATTTTTAAACTGTTGAGTAATAATATGGTTTCTATCTATCTATCTATCTCTCTATCTATCTTTTTTTTTCTCTCTCTATTACACACACACACACACACACACACACACACACACACACACACACACACAGAGATGTACGGCGAGGTGCAGTTATATAACTTATCGACATCATTACCATCATTATTGCTGCTTGGCTTTATTCATGAAATATCCTTATGTTGTTATGTATTTGGATTTGTACAGAAAGCACGTTCTTCCTGAAGCAATGGGTAAATACATTTCTCCCTTCCTCTCCACATAATCCTCCTTCAAACGCCTTTATCTTCTTTCTTTTTCCATCCACGTCCTTGCCTTACTTCAATGTTCTTTCAAACTTTCCTCCTACACTTGTATACCAATCTTCTACCACCTTCCTCGTCTTACCTCCCGTTTTCCTCCTCCGTTTCTTGCCATTGCTGCTCTTCCTTCTTGTTCATCCGTTACCTCTCCAACCATCCCTGCCACATCTCAAGGCCTTCAGCTAATAACGTCTCCAACAGTTTCGGGTCACATATATTGCGGTTAAGAGCGAGTGTGGGAAATCCAAATATTTCTTTTTACTCACTTTCTCCCCTTGACCACAAATGACCCTTTTGACGGCCGGCAAGGAAGTTATCAGTTGCTTTAAGCACCATCAAGCAACAAAAGATGTGTGAATCCAGTGAAATGGATTCCGGCAGGAGATCTCGGGTTAAGTGCATGGGCTCGTGACCTCCTAATGCTTACGGCTCTGTTAGGCAAGGAAAGGAGAGAAAGTTGGAGAACTTTCGATCCCAGAGTCCCTAAAACAGCCACCAGGTATAGCAAGGAATGAACTACAGCCGAGATGATTTGAAAAATACGATATGATACAAACATGAATGAAACAGGATAAAATGAGATTACTGAAAGGCGCTTACGTGATTTTCAATTCATGTCACATTTCCGTCAACAATATACTCTGCTACAGTGTTGTTGTGTATAATGTAAAGGACTTGCCGTTGTGCAAACACCAAAAATACAATATCGTTAAGGGAACAAACTAAAACTTTCACGTCTCCTGTTTGTCTTGAGTGTTTTTTCCTTGGCAGGGAAGAGGCAGCCAAAAACGGACACGTCAGGAGCTTCGCATTATCATAAGAGAATAAATCTGAGTTTCAAGAGAGTTTAATAGAAGCAGCTCTGGTTTAAATTTCAGTCGGTAATGGAAGGCTTTCTCAATATTAAACAAAGGAAATCCATCACTACTATTCCTTCTGATGACGTGATACAAAAATGTCAAATAAATCCTGTCAGAAGTCAACACACTTAAGAGTCAACGGGAAATATCATCAGGTCTGCTGACGTCACATCCATATCCAAAAAAGAAAAACAAGTAATTCTTTATGATTTTCCGTGACTTTATAAGTAATTGAATCATTGTAACGGGTGGTTTTAGGCGCCCTACAACAACACTATTCCTACACCCTCTTACAGAAGCCATGTATTCCTACCAACACCTAAGTACCATACAAATATTGTCTTTACCTAAGGCTCTTGTCACCTTAAAAAATACTCCATCCACATGAATCTTTTCCGAAACTTTCCAAGACACATCCCATAATAAAATTTGTTTTTCTGTGCCCCGCCGCACGGCAGAGGCTCTGCTCCGCCGCATCACTCACTCTGGGATATAACCATCTAAGCCCTCATCCCCTTGAGCCGCGTCCTCCTCCTCCTTCTCCTCCTCCCATTTACGCTTCATCTTCCTCCTTTTTCCCTTTCTTACATCTCCCCCTTCACGCTACGTCTTCCTCCTCCAGCTCCTCCTCTCCTCCCCTTTCATCCTTAACTTCTTCCTCCTCCAGGCTTGTATATCACATCATCAGGACGGCTCATCAATCTAACATCCATGTCCTACATTAAACTAGAGGGAAAAATGTTTGATATCAATCCATCCTTTCCATCCCCCTTCTCTACGCCCACAATCTGAATGCCGCAAGGGTAGCGAAGCGGGGACATGGACCCTTTGTATCTTGTGTAGCAATGCTGTTCATGAATATTTCTGGGGCACACTAGCCTGTTTTTCCCAGCAAACCCTAAACGGAGGAGAGTACACGTGCATGAGATTCAGGGAACTCCAAAATTCTTATTGAAATTCTCAGGCATATGGCTTCCATCATCTATCTTAGCGTGTCAGCGCCTCGAGCAGCAGGAAATTGGAGAGATGCTGAATTTTCTCTACGACCCCCATCTCCACCCCTCACCTTCCCAGTCCCCTTCTCACCCTCCCACTCTTTCCATTCCGTCTTCCTTTCCCTCAGACTCTCCAGGAAATCTAGAAATTTTATTGATCTAGCACTTTACTGAATATCTATGGAAATGTAGGTGTTACATGTGTATATGTGGACACTGGACGGACGGAGGAGGAGGAGGAGGAGGAGGACAGGGAGGAAGAGAACAGATGCAAGAACCTTGGAATCGGATAAAATCTTTGAAAGGTAAATCATGATATGGCCACGCTACAGTGGCGAAAGACGACTGTTTCAACTCTCTCTCTCTCTCTCTCTCTCTCTCTCTCTCTCTCTCTCTCTCTCTCTCTCTCTCTCTCTCTCTCTCTCTCTCTCTCTCTCTCTCTCTCTCTCTCTCTCAAGTCGTCCGCTCTCTTCTTCTCCCCAATACTCTTTCTCCACGTTCTTTTCCTCTCAGTTTTCCTGTCGTACAAGGTCTCTCTCCTCACGTGCAAGTCACTAAAATATTTACATATACGTACCACATAATTCTGGGCTTGAGGCGACACCATTTTGACCCTAATATGGTTTGTTTTTCTTCCTCCCCCCACTGCTAATTGAGTAGGACCAACCAGGCCCACGGGAGCCCCAGGGAAATAATAATGTCAGGGGAGGAATTATGCCTGTCGGTAGCAGCCTCGGGGGGCACGCTTTCCTAGGCCATTGTGTTTGTTCGCATCATTTTATTGGATTTGAGTTTATTTTCAATTCTTGTCAAGTTGATGAATTTATAGCTGATATGCGATAAAGTGATAACGGGATGGATTGAAAAAAAAAATGTTTGGTCTTATGGACAAATGTTTCTTTTTCTTTGTCTCTCTCTCTCTCTCTCTCTCTCTCTCTCTCTCTCTCTCTCCTCTCTCTCTCTCTCTCTCTCTCTCTCTCTCTCTCTCTCTCTCTCTCTCTCTCTCTCTCTCTCTCTCTCTCTCTCTCTCTCTCTCTCTCTCTCTCTCTCTCTCTGTTCTCCAACGGATGCCTAACACCTCTTGTCCCCCATCTGGCCTGAAAGTGTAGAACCCCAGCTGTTCGTGTCCCCTGAATCGAGACCAAGCCACTGTCACGTCCTGGGTCTAAGACAAATCCCTTGGCATCTATTCAATCGCTGGGGATGCAAGTCTGACCCTCAGGTAAACTTGTGCTTTCAACACCAGAGTTGGAGTGGAGGGTTTACATCGAAGTGGACGGGAGAGAGAGGCTGAAGGAAAGAAAAGACTGGAAGCAGGGACATGGAAGCTTCAACGTACGAGAGAGAGAGAGAGAGAGAGAGAGAGAGAGAGAGAGAGAGAGAGAGAGAGAGAGAGAGAGAGAGAGAGAGAGAGAGAGAGGGGGGGAGGAAGTGAGGAGAAGTGTTGTGGATGATGTGGGAGATAATTACAAAAGAGGTGGGCAGCACGTAGTGGCAGGAAAAGTGCTGATGAAGAAATATTTGTTCCATGAGAGAGAGAAAAAAAAACACACTTGTGAGGGACGGAAGAGGAAGCGAGAAGGGAACAGAAATGAAAAGGATAAACGATAACAAAAGGACCAACTGTGGAAACGAAGACAAAACACGAAACGGGAAACTAGGAAACATAAACTGATAAGGGAAAAAAAAAACAGAGAAAAATCGATACACTATCCCTACGTCTGACAAGAATGACAGAAACCTATTTTTACAGCATACGAGTATATTTCCCTTGGCGCTATCCTCAACATCTTCCACTAGCCGTTCTCTCCTCCTCCTCCTCCTCCTCCTCCTCCTCCTCCTCCTCCTCCTCCTCCTCCTCCTCCTCCTCCTCCTCCTCCTCCTCCTCCTCCTCCAGGCGATGTGCACAATGGTTGTTTTCTGGACGCCGTTTTAGTAAAAGAGCGAAGGAGTTGGTGCGATATGACAACCTTGAATAATCCCAAACGCAGGACGAAGAGCAGGGATGAGTAAGTGGTCTTCAAAGGAAAGGCTGTGGCTAAGTCTCTCTCTCTTTTTTTTTCTCTCCTTATCTCCCAGCATCACTTTTCTCATTTTCCTTTATTTAACTCCTTCTCTATTTCTCTATTTCAGTCTGGAGGCGGTGGGATAGTTAGCTTCTTCATCCGTGGTATAAATAACAAAGAAGAGGAGGCGAGAGGAGGCGAGAGGAGAGCGTCGTGAAAAAAAAGTAGAAAAGAAGGTAAAAAGAAGGGGAGAAGAGCGTACAGTATAAAGGCACAAAGGTATAAAAGGCTGACTGACATACTTGAATACAGAGGATATCGAACACTAATTAAGGACACTCCAGCACGCTCAATGGAGGGGACTCACTCAGGAAGAATGGATAATGAAGTAACACAAAATATATGTATACCAAGCAAATATTTTTCCTAATGCTTCCTAGTAACGCTGGAGTATTTTTTATTATTATTATTTTCTTGAGGGTACGAAAAATCTAGGGTGGATGTGATAGGGATAAAAATCTCCACCAATTCCACAAACAAGCATAAAAAAATCGTAAACGTGCTCATGGAAACAAGCGGGAGTGAACAAAAAATAATAGGCAATGAAAGCGATGGCAAAGATTAAGAGGGGGAAGAGGAGACCCATTTTTCCTCTTCAGGTGATAGATATTTGAATAGATAACACGGTCGCATCGATGGCGAGGCGGATGCTGACGAAGATGATGATAGGAAGAGGTGATGAAGATGATGAAGATGATGGTGTAGGTGATGTCGAGGTGATGGAGGGGTGATGGAGGTTACAAGAGGGGACGCAGAGGGGTTTAGGGTTACGATGACGACAGTGCCAATGGTGACGACGCTGATGCTGGTAACGGTGACAGTAAAGGTTATGTTTATGTCACACTTGTTTATAAGAATCTTCCTGAGTTCTTTTTATTATATGTTTTCTGTTATATATCAACAGTAACGACTCTTACGATCTCCTTCAATACAGTCGGAAGTAAACACAAAATACTTAGGTGAGCATTAAAAAATAAGTATAAGGGACAAAAATATATGTAGAGTTCTTTTGATGATAAATTGAAGACAATCTATTTATTTACTAAAAAGTTTCCCAAACCACTTTAGGACAAACTGAAGCATCACTTATTCAGTTGAGTAAAATATTAAATGCGGTGAAGAGTATCTGGATAGTCTTTGTAGTGAGAGAGAGAGAGAGAGAGAGAGAGAGAGAGAGAGAGAGAGAGAGAGAGAGAGAGAGAGAGAGAGAGAGAGAGAGAGAGAGAGAGAGAGAGAGAGATACGAAAATATTAAATATTAGAAAATGTTTTGAATGATATGCATGAATAAAACAGAACAAAGCAACAAACATAACACGATGAGAGAAAAATCGGGAATAATAAACGATGCAATAAAACAAAACACAAAAAAACACGACATGAAAGACAACAAGAAAATATCAACGTATAAATAATTCAAACAGAACAACAAAACCAAATACTAAAAAAAGGAAATAAAAAAAATAAAGAATAATACTTTATAATTCGAGTGAATGCTTACAACAAACAAGAAAAGCTTTGCACAAAAGGAGAGCAAACAAGAAAGAATATAACAAGCACCGGGGGAGGTCTTTTTACACTCTTACCCACCTTCGGCCACAACCTCCAGCATTATAATTATACACACGAGCCCCCTTGAGTATGCCTGAGGGGAGAAAGACGTGGGACGAGGAGGGGGACGAGGAAGAGGAAGAGGAGGAGGAGGAGGAGGAGGAGGAGAGGACACGAGTTAGGCAGTGGTTGCAAGGGTAGGAGATAGAGAGAGAGAAAAAAAGAGGGAGCAAGAGGTGGGTGAAAACAGGTGAGGAGGCACGTCAGGGAGGAGGCAACAGAGAAAAACAGGTAGCTTTTTTGCCTCTTTGTAGAGAAAAGGAATCCCAGCGGAGAGGGGCTACGACTGAGGCTTTATGATGGGTGGAGACAAAGGGCGGACAAAGGGTGACCAGGCAGTCTGCTGTGCGAGAGAGAGAGAGAGAGAGAGAGAGAGAGAGAGAGAGAGAGAGAGAGAGAGAGAGAGAGAGAGAGAGAGAGAGAGAGAGAGAGAGAGAGAGAGAGAGAGAGAGAGAGAGAGAGAGAGGGAGAGAGAGAGAATGCAGGCACCATCGTCATTTCTGTGCCCAAATTACCTCCCCGCCACAAAACAAAAATTACCCACAAATCCACTACCAAACTGCTCTCCGAGGACCACCACCACCACCACCACCACCACCACCACCACCACCACGACTACCTTAATTAGTACAAGGGGTAACGCTCCAGAATATTCAGTCAGCTTTCCTCTATTTCACTCACTCATCGTCCTTTTTGGGTTATCCTTCTCAAGAGCTTCATTAATTCCAAACTTTATTGGTTTCTTAGCAGGTATTAAGTTGTACGTGGGCATGGGCGCGCGCACACACACACACACACACACACACACACACACACACACACACACACACACACACACACACACACACACACACACACACACACACTCACATTCATCTGAGTTGGGTTGGGTGTTAGCAAGGAAAGCCATTATGTGTGAGCGTAAATTGCAAAGGGCCTATGCATGCTAAGCGCTGAGCATCGTGCACGGCACCTTGTGATGACTCAGGGCCACGACACTATACGAGGAGATCAACGAGAAATGAGATTGCGGAGGTAAAGTAAACTGCTTGCGCATCTATGATTTTACAGCCAAAATATATTGCCTGCACAGGTAAGCTGATTGTAGAAAAAGAATCAACCCACAAAGCTGAAAATATCTAAAGCTTTTATCGTCGAGCGTTAGAGTGACCAATAAAACGAACTGATTTTCTTTGTGTGGCACAAAGCGTCCCACGGGTGTCCTTCACTGGAAGTGCCACTCGTCTGTGGTGTGTGTGTGTGTGTGCAGCAGTCAGACCAGTTTATATACATTTCATAGGAAAAAATAAGCTTGGTTTCAAAACTTAATGTGCTTGCGAAGGTTCACTGCGATGGTATTTTTGTTCCATTAAGCACCATATTCGTATTCATATCTTGTTTGATTTGATTATTATAGTGGTCATTAACCTGCATGCAATCATTGCTATTTTGTCACAAATCCATAATGTTAAAAAATCTATCCAGGTAAAACAAATGCCAGAAGAAAAAAACAAACAAATTAGGGTGAGGCTTTAAATTGTTTCCATACAGATGAAAATTCTTTCCATTCCACACAGCCACCCTACATGCACTGTTGTCAGGCCTACGGGGCGATGATGGCCGGTCAGGAGGATTCCAAGAATGTGGGTAAACTACTCATTGGTGGCAAGCTAGAGGCACCTTAAGTTCCTAACTCTTGATTTCACACTTAACATATGTAGATTGATAATAATAGCATACTTGTAAAATTTTTTAAAATATAGTGTTCAATAACTAAAATATACAGAAAGAAAAAGTATTCTGAACCATTATTTAAGACCAGGACTGATAACCAAATGTGAACCATAATCTAAACTATTTCCAGAGCACGCTTTCATCAGCCTCGTGTTCCTATTACTACTCCTCTTTCGAGCTATTCTTTTGTGGAGAAGAGGCACTTTTTACAAATAATCGTAATGAAGTATGACTCTCAACCTTTTGGATATTCACCGCGGAACAAAAGCAGGACAGCGGCGGGGAAATGAGGGTACTGCAACATGGCGGCGGCCCATCCATTACCGCGCAGGGAAAGCAAAGCAAATCACGAGTGCTAATTTTTCCGAGCGGACACATGCACGTTTCTATACTGCTGCTTTTGTTTTTAGCAGATTCCTGAGCTGGCTGACCGAGGGCTGACTCTTGATGTGCTGTAGAGAGATAGCTGGTGGTGGTGGTGGTGGTGGTGGTGGTGGTGGTGGTGGTGGTGGTGGTGGTGGTGCCCCGTGGCGGTGAGAGAAAGTTTATTTCAGTAAATGTTTATTCAGTTGCATTATTTTCATCCCCACGCGGCTATTCAGACGTCCAAAAGCCATTCGGGGAAGGCAATTGACATTCTCCGGCGCGCGGGTGGATGTGCATAAAACCACGGGAGCCACGTTAGTAGTGGACCTCAACCCACATCAAAGGATACACCATCAACCAAATGACGAACCGAATCACAAATACCACCAAGAATACTGCTGCTTATTTTTTTTTTTTTTCTCGCTTTTTCACATTACCTTAAATTTTTGGGCAATAAAAAAAAATAAGTTCAGCGAATGTGGATGAAAGTATTTATATTCCGAAAAGCATCTCCCCAACCACAATACCAGGTCACCCCTCCACCCACTGAGGGCGGAGCGCGAATGAGGTCTTGGTGGGATAAACGAAGCTACGAGTGGCGTAATTGGGGCCTAGATGTAATTTACTTCATGCTTTATTGTTGGCAGGGACGACTCCACCTCTTGCGTGTACTTAATCCCGGTGAAACGGTGCGTCACGCTGTAATTTTTTAGTATTATATGTGTGTATGTGACGAATGGAAAACTGAGTCAATAAGGGAGAAAGTAGAGCAGTTTGATTCTCTCTCTCTCTCTCTCTCTCTCTCTCTCTCTCTCTCTCTCTCTCTCTCTCTCTCTCTCTCTCTCTCTCTCTCTCTCTCTCTCTCTAAGGTAGCTATAACTCCCCTTTCTGACAAGCTCTTTCTTCTTGTTTGAAAAATAACGTATAGGCAGTATGGAAATAAAAAACATCAACAATTTCACGTCCTACAAGACAAATCTGTGTAACACCCTCGAGCCAACAATCCATCCAACTCAAAATTCGACACTACCAGCTTGGTGTCATATTCCATTAAACTACTCTATATTACACTCACCGACCCATCCACCTACTTCTCCACACACATACACACACGCACGTACACAAGGCACACACGCACGCACGGGCTACTTTGGTCACATAATTAATATCAGCGGCGGCGCAGCTCGCATGTAGATTTATCACACATGCTCCTGACCGGCTCGGGACACGAACTCATTGCCAAGAGGGGGATGAAGCGTGAGGAGCAGATGACTTTCGTCCTTACACACACACGCCACACGGTTCTCGCTGCTCCAGGAGAACGAAAAGTTTTGATTAATGGCAGTTTGTTGTGGGCAAACTTCGGAAATCTATCAACACGGAATTTTCCGTTATCACTCTACATATAATATTTTTTTTGGTTGTGGGTGTGTGTGTGTGTGTGTGTGTATGTGTGGGTGTGGAGGGGAGACTTTTTTCTATCTCCAATTGGACTGTATAATGCATACTGAGTAGTTTTGCATATAAATGAAGCGGATGGGAATTTATTCGTGGGTGAAAGGAAACTGAATAATGATTGGACGTGTCTTAATTTCATTCTGCCGTACCGTTTTATATTCATTTCATTAACAGTAATTCCCTCAGCAAACTGCGTCTCCCATGCGTTATTGTTCTCATGTTTCTTGCTTCAACTCGTCACGCCGCACATCCGCAAGGCGCCCAAGGAGGTTAAAGGGACTACTTACTATACAAGCGTCCGTTCCTCCAGGTGTTCCATTAAGAATATAAATCCACTCCACCGTTCCATTCTCAAGCACTAAGGTTAATGAGGTTCGATTAATGTGGAGCGCAAAATTTACGACAATTACTGCGATCAACATTTAAATTAGTCACTGAAACGAGTGTAAATATGTTCCCTTGTGATTGTGATTGTTGGTGTTCTAGAAACTAACATCACCACCATAGAAGTTAAGAAAAAAAAAGCAAAACAGTAAACTGAATCAAATAAAGAATAGAAGACAAAAAAATAAAAATTACTTTACAATAATGCATATACATAAAATTCTAGACAGTTTTGTTTTATATTCCTACATAATCACATAAGACAGGAATTGCTGCAAAGGGTAACACCAAACACAACAATAGTACTCACTCAGGATGGGAAGTTTGAAGGTGTCCACTTTGGTCTCTCCGAGTGCCTGGTTGGTTGCATGGCAGGTGAACGTGATGTCCCTGTTCACGGCCGGTACAGTAAGGGTCAGCTTACTATTGGTGTGCCAGCCCCCTGATCCTGTGGTCTCGTTCCTGGTGGAGGTCTCAGGTCTGGGTTGTCCGTCCATTACCCACGAGACCTTCGCTGGAGGATTACTGTTTTCGGCGAAGCACGTGAGGGTGACGTTGTCGCCGACACGTGCTTGCCGTTGACCAGTTACTCTCACATTCTGCGGAGGAACTGTGGAGAGAGAAAAAAGAAGCAGTGAGAAGCAGAATCCTGGCAAGAGGAATACTGTAACACAGCGCATGGAGGAGGGAGGAAGGGAGGGAGGGATAGCTGTATCAGGGGAATGGAAAAAGTATTTTGAAATGTGGAATTCATGTGTGTGAGATAGAGAGTGAGAGAGATGGAAATAGAGAGATAGAGAGATAGAGAGATATATATAGAAAGATAGAGAGAAAAGAAGAGAATATACCTATATAAAGGAACACCAATTCTTACGAGCGTTACGTGCTGCCGAGTGAGAATACAGTTTTAAGTGATGAATGATAAATATGAGGCTCAGGTCTGACGTGCTCCACCAGGTGACTGCACCTTGAATAGTAAGTGTGAAGGCCACCGCTGCAATCGATGTGGTAAGCCCTTAGTCTCCCTGAGTGCTGGTTTACGTGGACTCCCTCATGAATATGTGATAAAGCAGCAAATTTTGATTCTTACGACCAACGAAGCAAGCGTCTTCGTGTTTTTCAACTCTCTCTCTCTCTCTCTCTCTCTCTCTCTCTCTCTCTCTCTCTCTCTCTCTCTCTCTCTCTCTCTCTCTCTCTCTCTCTCTCTCTCTCTCTCTCTCTCTCTCTCTCTCTCTCTCTCTCTCTCACTCTCTCTCTCTCTCAGTATTCCATATAAAAATGCAAAACGCCCTTAGGAGCAAACCACTTAGTAAAAATAACGAAGCGCATTAACGCACACTCACATCGTAATTACCGCAGGGGCAATAAAAACATGGCAATGCATAATGGGGAAATTAATACTTTTAATGGAAGGACTAAAGGTGAGATCCTATAATTTTTTTTTCTCTTCTTCACGGGAAATTTAAAACCATTCTCCTCTCTCCACTGTTCATCATCTCGTGCAGAAATTGGTCTCGAAAACAAGCGAAGTGCAGACATTTTTATCAACGAGAACAAACTGAGTGACCTGTGACTAAAATCTTATCCCATGGAAGAGAGAGAGAGAGAGAGAGAGAGAGAGAGAGAGAGAGAGAGAGAGAGAGAGAGAGAGAGAGAGAGAGAGAGAGAGAGAGAGAGAGAGAGAGAGAGAGGTGGAGGGGTAGATGGGGCTGACATGGCTCGGCATCAGAATAAAAAAGAAAGATGAAGAAGATGACTTTGAAAATGCTTGGAATAGGAGGATGAAAGGGTGAGAGAATATTCATCACGTTGTAAAAAAGGCATAGAGATCACGGATGCAATGGACGAAGGGATGAAGGACAAAAAAAAGAAAAGAGAGAAAAAAAAAGGATATGATATTAATTTTTTTCAGGAAAATTACACCTTTTTAGTAACGTAGAGATGACATGAATGAAATGAATAGAAAATGCATATACCGTATAATATAACTATTTTACTTTTGAATTACAGGTTAAAAGATCGAGGGCAATTCTGTGAGTCAAAATATACTAGTAAATCACATAGACTACACGCGTTGGCTCCTATATCCGAAACAGGTGATCTTTAGGTGCCCTTCCCAAGTCCCGGTGGTTTACTGCCTCAGAATCACGTACACGGTAATGCTAAGACACGCACGTGGAGTATTTCTTAACTTCTGCTCACCTTTCCGCAACACAGCCTTGCGGGAAAAGTATAAAAGAGAAAAAAAAGTTTGAATTGCTACCCTGATTTTTCCTTTGCCACGAGAAATACACGTTGCACGATTTTTTTTTCCTTTTTTTTTTCTATACAATACCGAAGTAAAATGTTCTATTGAAATGTTGCTGACGTGCACCATTCACGGAAGGGCAAGGCAATCGAGCGTACAAAGGTGACTTGTGGTGGAGTTTGAGCCGCTTTCACGCCTAATATCACTCCCGGCCCACGACTTCCTGTTTCCTTCGTAATTAACACAAGGTAGCACGGTGATTTCCTCTTTAGGGTAATCGAGAGAGAGAGAGAGAGAGAGAGAGAGAGAGAGAGAGAGAGAGAGAGAGAGAGAGAGAGAGAGAGAGAGAGAGAGAGAGAGAGAGAGAGAGAGAGAGAGAGAGGAAATATTTATTTATGCATATACAAACCTGCATATAATAATAGTATATTCAGATGTTTGCCTTTTAATATACAAACCTACACGTGCGATATATATACCCATGTACAATACTATGCATTTGTACAAGTCTTTACATATGTGAGAGAGCCACACTCGAGCTACAGAGACCGCGTTTGAGACATTATAATGAACAGAGTAAAGCAGGACATCTCCGGCAACCAAGCCATGCCGCCTCCGCCTCTGTCCTGACGGGGGGCGGAGTGGGGGACGAAGGCGGCCTGAATACATAATGACAGGTGCTTAACAACGTAGGCCCGTGTGAAGGGTGCCAGTGGAAGTCGTGTGTAGGTAATATGAATATTCTCTTTGAAAACTGTGTGTTGTATGACCTAATTTGAGGTATGATAAGGTGTTTGTGATGATTAGGTTTATAAAAATGTCCTTCAACAAAGATCTGAAAGGTATAATGAGTTTATCTAATTACACAAGTGCGATAAGCATGCAATTACTGCATGACGTTATGCACATCTTTACTAGATCAAAAGATACGAATAGTGGAAAAATTTAACATTCATTTAAATACGAGTCAATACTGATAAAAAAAATGTATAAAAAATAATAAGGCTACGATAGAGTAATGAATAAAAACAAAGCTCTCAGGGAACAAACTGGTAACAAGAAAAAATTACACAAGGAAAAGTCTGAAGGATCCCCCCCAAAAAAAAATAAATAAACAAAACAAAAATAAATAAATAAATAAAAAAGGAGAAAAAAAGGACCAAAAAATAAGCAAGAGGAAGAGAAAATTGGATGGAAGACAGAAGCTGACCTGAACTTTAGACAAAACTTTGTGTGAAGCTATCATGAACTCCTCAAAGCTACGTGCTTGAGTGATCCTTCGTGTGTGTGTGTGTGTGTGTGTGTGTGTGTGTGTGTGTGTGTGTGTGTGTGTGTGTGTGTGTGTGTGTGTGTGTGTGTGTGTGTGCGTGCTTGTATAACCTACAGTCTGAAAATCTTGTGTATGTGTATCAGCACAGTCGGATACAATATTATTTGGCTAATCAATAGAATCTAAATTTTCGAGGCAATGAAATTCTTTACAAAGTGCAGCAACAACAGAGCTTTCAGTTCTTTTGCATCAAGAGACATTTCTTGCATCCTTCCATCTCATCGCTCCCACCTCCCATCCCTCATCAAGGACACCCAGGATCCCCGTCGTCCCCTCCTTCTCCCCTCATACCTCCCATGTGCGTATATCTCGTCCTTAAATTAGAATACGCAAGTGAAAGACTCTAAATGGCCACTCACTCTCGCTTCTTCTAATTGGATGTGGATTCAAGGGCCCAGACGGGGATCTAGAAACTATTCACATTGTATTTTATTTTAATTAACAAATGCCACCTCGGGATTGTAGTGGTTGTGTTCTTGTCTGGATTTTTTTATATTTGTATGTGCATGTGGTGTGTGTGTGTGTGTGTGTGTGTGTGTGTGTGTGTGTGTGTGTGTGTGTGTGTGTGTGTGTGTGTGTGTGTGTGTGTGTGTGTGTGTGAAATTTTTCTTGGTATTCTCTTTTCAATGTCATATTTGCATGCCTTGAAATATTAAAGATGTGTTTCTTTGTTTTATGTTGGAGAGACAGACGTGACACCTGAGAGCAGAATTAGAAAAAAATTGGAGTAGCGCGCCTACACACACACACACACACACACACACACACACACACACACACACACACAGACACACATTCTTCTCAGTTCTGCAGATGCACCTAATTCGAGAAATCAAATAATCTCTCTCTC
>JAPQNM010000042.1:8791900-8801900 GCA_029783475.1 Metacarcinus magister
TCATGAATCTCGGGGACGACTGCCTCTGAAGTTAATCTTGAGAACCTGGTCACGTGGCGTTGGGTTCTGGGTTATCAGGGCGTCGCCACACCCGCCAAGTTGCTTACCATCTCCTGAGATGTCACTTAAGATTCATGGTCGTGGTAAGGCATGAATAAACACCATAACGTGTATGTGTTTCATCTCCAAACTCGTGGTGCATCGTTGTGTGTGTGTGTGTGTGTGTGTGTGTGTGTGTGTGTGTGTGTGTGTGTGTGTGTGTGTGTGTGTGTGTGTGTGTGTGTGTGTGTGTATGTGTGTAAATATATATATATATATATATATATATATATATATATATATATATATATATATATATATTATCTTATCTTACTGTCTACATAATGTTCTGATAACACTAAACTAGTCTTATCATCTGTGAGGAAAAATCTCTGGTAGTGTTTGAAGGAATCTGAACTGAAATTTTCACAGTCCACCTAACATGAAGCAGTTTCAATAAGACTAGGCCGTCTCCATTGCCCAAGTTCTTCAAAATGGACACAGTATATAGAAACCTCATCCACTCGTGTATAGAGAACGCTCCACATTTAAGGGAGTGAGCTTCAAACCCTTCCTTGAAGTAACTCTCTTCAATCTCTGACCTCCTACGCCATGCACTTTATCTTGTTATCTTGTACCATTATTTTCAATTACTGCTCCAAACTACATTGACTACCCACACCCAGGCGGCTCCACTGCACGAGACTGTTCAATCGAACACTTATGTCCACCGAAGGAGTCAATTACCATTTTCACTGATCCATTCCCTTCATTGGCAAGGTGTGTATGTGGGTGGAATAGTCTCCCATATTATATTTTTCATTTTCAATGTCACTTTTAAGTGTGCTTGTATTTTTTGTATGTTTTGTTAGTTGATTTTCATGAATTTATTTTTATTCAAGTAAGCATTTATCACTATCCGAGTTTGTTTTGCATTCCTTAGCCAAACTTTCAAAGGTATATGATATATATATATATATATATATATATATATATATATATATATATATATATATATATATATATATACATATATATATACATATATATATATATATATATATATATATATATATACATATATATATACATATATATATATATATATATATATATATATATATATATATATATATATATACATATATATATATATATATATATATATATATATATATATATATATACATATATATATATATATATATATATATATATATATATACATATATATATATATATATATATATATATATATATATATATATATATATATATACATATATATATATATATATATATATATATATATATATATATATATATATATTTATATATATATATTTATATATATATATATATATATATATATATATATATACACATTATATATATATATATATATATATATATATATATATATATATATATATATATATATATATTCATATATATTATATTATATGTAAATCATACGCAAGTATACATAACTTAAAAAGGTTAAGATGAAGGCGCATGCCATCAAACATCGAATTTTAATGATAATAAGATACCATTTCTACACGATTCATCGCTTCAATAGAACAAAGTAAATGTGATGAAAATAACCCTCTGCATAACCTATACACTTCTGTTTTAATTACTTCTCCAGAGGCAGGATTTCTCCTTCTATCACTCGCCGTCCGGCACCATTGTCCTTGGCTTCCACCTCGACACCTTGGCTCTATTTATAGAGATAATGAGTGCAGATCCGGCGATGAATGTGGCGCGTGCACGATGATGAATGTTCTTACCACCTGCGACTAGAGTCTATTGTGTTTGCAGGACACCTTGAGTGAGAAGGAGGAGGAGGAGGAGGAGGAGGAGGAGGAGGAGGAGGAGGAGGAGGAGGAGGAGGAGGAGGAGAAGGAGAAGGAGAAGGAGAAGGAGAAGGAGAAGGAGGAGAAAGAGGAGAAGGAAGAGGAAGAGGAAGATTGAGAGGGAGAGGAGGAGGAGGAGGAAGAGGAGGAGGAGGAGGAGGAGGAGGAGGAGGAGGAGGAGGAGGAGGAGGAGGAGGAGGAGGAGGAAGAAGATTGAGAGGGAGAGGAGGAGGAAGATTGAGAGGGAGAGGAGGAGGAGGAGGAGGAGGAGGAGGAGGAGGAGGAGGAGGAGGAGGAGGAGGAGGAGTAGGAGGATGAGTAGGAGGATGAGTAGGAGGAGGAGGAGGAGGAGGAGGAAAAAAGCAAGTACTTCCCTTCAAAAAGGAAAATATCAAGTGAAACTTGATGCAAGATTCCATCATCTCAAAAAACTCTTAATAGAAGGAGATTAAGTGACGGGAAAATATTTTGAAGCAGCGAAGAGGAGAAGATAAATGCGAGGAAGGGAGGATCAATTTCAATTCAGCACATGGAAAACAAAAATCATATAGACTCCAAATGGGCTTTAAGGGTATCAAATCCCGGAGGATCAGAATCAAGAAAATGATGAAAAAGCAAACATTCTAAAGGTAAACACTAACGAGAGAAGAAAAGGCAGCCTGAGAAACTTAAGACTTGAGTCTTAGTGGCCCAACCCGATGTAGGAGACAGAAAGAAACACGGGCGCTGCAGTGGGCATGAAAAGAAGGATTAAAGGTGCACAAGGGATATCAAGAAACTCTGGAAAATGAGCGGAAAGTAGCAGGGAGTGGCTGGCAGCGGAGTCATTAGGGACCACCACGGTACCTGGAACACTCACAAAAAACACAGTGGAACACCCGGAGGCCAGCGTCAGGACGGAACGTCTCCCTGCACCTCCATTACGCATTCTTCGCATCTCTAAAACACAAATCTAATTTCCATGAGGTAAACACAGTTAGGGAACATTATTCCCGCACCAGACCTCGCCCTCTACGGATAAATGAAGCAAATATGTACACGTAATGTCCCCTCCCGTCTAGCCATCATGTCTGTCCGTCGATATATTTATACCTGGACTGCTGGTGCGGGACACACTGTGTGATGGTGGAAGCCGTTATTGCTGCACACAAATGTCATATCCCCGGCAGCGGCATTAACTTTTCATCACGAGGAACCTATGTCTCCTACCGCAATTTTTGACACAAAGCCGCACTAAAAGCTATGGTGCAACGTAAAATGTAAAATTCTAGCTTTAACCCATTCGGCGTGTATAAAAGTAAGAGAGATCGTATGTTTGAAACTGAAATGCATGCATACATATACGAAGCTGCTGTTAGTGTAGTTCTTCCAGCGGTTTTGCTATTGTTTCCTTGGTACCAATTAGAGTACTTAAGGAATACTGGTCGAAAAATACATATTCTTTTTACTTGATTTTACAGCTCATGAGGCACCGGAAATAGTACCAGACACATGTTCAATAATAATATGTACATACCTATAGATTTGCATATACAATGGAGCGACTTGTTTTTCAATATAACTGATGATTGATAATTTTACGCGTAATTATGTTTTCAATTTGCCACTGAAACAATAAACATTATTGACTAAAGGATAATAAAGTTGGCCATGAAGTGGCTCGAACAAATCTGGAAATAATGTGATGGTGAGATAAAACTACAGCTACAAATACAGAAATAAGGTTAAAAACGGTCCGTCAGCAAAGCAGTCAACCAACCAACTTTCCTCCCAGCAACATATTAAAACAGCGGCGTGTGTCAGTCAGCAGAGGCACAGGAATGAGTCCAAACCAACTACGGTACTTCATTTGCGTGTTTTACCATTGCATAACAATTTGCTAACACCACGTTCCAGTTTTGAAAGTTGTAAATAATAAAAGAATTTAAAATTTCACAAAAAAAATATTTGTTAAATATTTCGATTGCTAAAGCATGAGCAATTAGTAAATAGTGACACTGTAAGTTATATACAAAAAGTATTTCACTCCTCAATACAAAATAAAGATTTATATATATATATATATATATATATATATATATATATATATATATATATATATATATATATATATATATATACGCACAGATAGACTGATATAGAAATGGACACACATACTATAAAAAAACACATATTACTGATTACTACATTTTTTTTTTCTCTCTCTCTCTCTCTCTCTCTCTCTCTCTCTCTCTCTCTCTCTCTCTCTCTCTCTCTCTCTCTCTCTCTCTCTCTCTCATTGTAATTACGATACTCAGGTGATTTACAAATATTAACTCGATGTCCACACCTCCAGTTCGTTCTCTGTTAGATATTACTTGTACACGTGTACATCTATTTCATAATAATACAAAGTTACAAACCTACAGTTTTCTTTCACAGTATCGCATCGAATCCAAAATACTGATCAATCCAAAAAGAAAACTTAAAAGTTTTTTGGGAGGCTTAATCCAAAACTACCGTAATAAAGACAATTAGCTTAAATATTTCTAAGTGCAGGAAATGTTTTTATACAATACGCACTGTCCAACAAGGTAAGTATTTCCACCTTTGACATAATTACTACTACTACTACTACTACTACTACTATTATTACCACTACTACTACTACTACTACTACTACTACTACTACTACTACTACTACTACTACTACTACTACTACGACTACTGTTACTGCTACTACTACTACTGTTACTTGCACACGAAAAAAAAAGAAATAATAGAAGATCAGCACGAACAAAATCAGTAGGAAGAATGACAGTGTAATCAACACTGAAGTAAGTCAAGTTCCAGGCCTTGACTGCCACAAACATGCACAATGGCGTACGACTGAGCGACAATGCAAACAAAAGACAAAGAGAAATTCGCACAGTGCTTGCGGAGGTAGTGCTGCAAGAATTTGAGATGAAGTATCGCTGAGTTCTCCATGTGTAGAATGAAGTCCTGTTGCAAATTAGCGCCAAATTTCTGGAATTACAACGCTACAGTGGATTTTTTTTTTACCACCGAAAAAATCCACAGCCTCAGCACGGCAACTGTTATGTAGTTTATGAAAGGCATCATGATATCGCGTAGGAGCCGAGTAGTGGAATGCTGGAGGAAGGTAATTCACATCTACGTATACTGCTGATTTTGTTCTCTCTCTCTCTCTCTCTCTCTCTCTCTCTCTCTCTCTCTCTCTCTCTCTCTCTCTCTCTCTCTCTCTCTCTCTCTCTCTCTCTCTCTCTCTCTCTCTCTCTCTCTCAAGTACTAAATACGTATACGTATACGTATACTCAAGTGTGTTTACGGTGACAAAGAAAACCTGCAACCGAACAAGAACCAAATATACATGAAAAAAATAATGAAAGTGATCAATTATCTTCTACATCAGATCTTATATACACGTATTCATACTTCCTAGTTGATAATAATTTATATTTCTGGTAAAAAAAATCTACTGAATAGGCCATGTTTACATAAACAGTGAATGGGAATGAGAAACCTGCTGCGACAAGTCTGTAATGATATGACACAATTTTGCTATTTTTTTTCTCGTAATGAAGTTACATAAGAAGTTACGTCGATATGGATGACCTTGAACAAAGCAACACAAGCACTGCACTTATTCACTTATGTCACTCCTTTGATGATAACATTTCATCACTACTGCGCCAATTTTTGCTTTAATTTTACACACAAAAAAATAAGAAAAAAATAACTATTCGCAGCATTCCACTACTATTCCGTTATGTTTGCCTACAGCTGTATGTAAATCTGTAAAACACACACACACACACACACATCTACATAGGGCATTCAGTGTAGTCGTCAGCCTCTAAAGCAATGTCCTTTACTATTCTGTCCTCCTACACTCCCACGCCCCTGTGCTGCCGTCCAACAGTTCCTCTGACAAAGCCATACCTCCCTCCGACCTCCCTTTGACACCTTCCCGCCGCGGGGGTCGGAAGCTCACAGTGGCAGCCTCTCACACCACTACAGATACTGATGGACGCAGGAATGAGGGATGGACGGATGCCAGAGATAAAGTCAGTACAAGAGGATGTAGTGACTGGTGGGAAAGGAATGTACAGAAAAGGTGAAGCTCTGAATTGTTACGTTATGAAAGGAAAGATAACGCAATGAAAGACGTATAAAAGAGAGAAACAGGGCTCCGTACGCACGACATATGAATGAAAATAGAGGTGACACGTTGAAGAGAAAAAAAAAATCGGTGAATAAGAGAAAAGACTAACACATTCACTCAATATTTCAAGCCATCGATTCAGAGGCACGTCAAGCGAGGGAAGGCTTTTGATCGACTCACCCAAGTGGATCTCCTGGTCGTTCTTGAACCACACAACGTCGGCGACAGGCTTAGCGTCCTCCACTCGACACTCCAGCGTAACCTCTTCTCCTTCGCTCACCTCCAACAAGCCCTCGCGGCCTCTCCCGAGTAGCTCCACATTCGACGGTGCCACTGTAAGGAAAGAGGAAAACAGGGATTAGACACATCAGATGATTAGGCGGAGGAATACAAATTAACACAAAGGAAGAACAAACAACAGCAGACATGTTGCTCCATATCTGGCGGTTTCTGAAAAAAAACTACACCATCTGATCTAAAGTGAGAGGCATAGAAGAGTAAAGAGAAGGGTTCAATGAGGAGAATGAGGAAGAGGAGGAGGAGGAGGGTGAGGAGTACATAGTGATGGTGGTGGAAAAGAGCGATGTCTGAGGAAAGATGCAGAGGATAGATATATGTTTCATATCCAGCACTATGGTAAGTCCGTAAATCCTATTGTGAAAGGCATAATACCCGCTTGTCAATCTTAATGTGTTTTGGTTGTTTGGGCTTAAAATGTACGAAGGTCAATTAATTATCGGTTTCGAAGTAACAAGCATCGAAAATATTATTAAGATCAATGTGTGTATTTCTGTAACACAATAAGGGACGTTCACGTGAAATATGAAGTTCATGCTTATAATAAACACAGATAGAAAAAATGTACCTTGTTGATTGTATTTTTCAAGGCCATGGAACGTAATCTGACCAAACGATTCAATATAATCTTCAAAAAATGAAAACCAGCTTAGAATTAGCTGTACTATCGATAATTACGACAACCTTTTTGATGAAGCCGTACGGTTTATCGTGCTTCATCAAAAGATTGTTTATGTTTTAACACTGAATGCGAGTTGGTTTTCTATACCATTTCCGATATTCCAATTAACCTGGAAATTAATCAAGAGCTATTTTCCCATCAATCAGCACAACTCTTCCCACATGATGAATTATCCCTAAACCTCAACAATTCGACAACAAGTAACCAAAATGTTTTCCTATCTCACAGACACACACCAAAAAAAAAAAAAAAGACTTTCAGAATTTCCTGCGTCACTACTATGCATGAAGCCTTTATCCACCGCAGATTCATTATCATGATTGACAAAAACAACAACAGAGTCAACGCCAAAAGCAGGCAGGTATTGCACGCACACACACACACACACACACACACACACACACACACACACACACACACACACACACACACACACACAGACCCTCCACATCCCTTCCCTTCTCTCACCCACGCTGCAGCCATCGTCTCTTCCTCAGCCCGCAGCAGCTGAACACAGGCTTCGAACCCCCGTTGTGACACAAAGGTGACCACAAAAGAGACGTGGACATCAAGAGGGTCGAGCTGCTCAGGAATCTTAAGGCATCGCGCTTGTTGCTGTTGTGTCGTGTGTTGAGTCGTTGCGATGGTAACCTTTTTGTTTTTTTTTGTTACCGTATTTTCCAAACCGTTATTTAGGACACTTAATTCTGGGTTACATAAGTGGTCTTTATGTAAGATATTATCTCAAAATATTTTGTCAGATTTATAATAATTATTACGTGAACATAAGTAGAAAATTACGTAGGTGTTGCCGTAGATTCCGTAAGGGTGGACAGCATCCGAGAATATGGTGCTTTATTGATCCAACGATGACTCATTCTATTCACCTTCCCTTCATTCCTCTTACCACCAGCACCAGGCATCTTCCCACATTAATTCACCCTCCTCAGACCAGTCACCACTCCGTCTATCCCTCTCTTTTCTTTCCTCCAATATTCCACTCTTCCTGCCTTTATTTCTTCATCCCCCTGTCTTCTCTTCCTATGCCTTCTTTCTTCTTTCCATCTTATATGCATGGAGCTTATGTTTTTGCCCTGGCTTAACAGAAACAAAAGGATCCAGGAACCCGAGCCTCACCGCACCTTCCAGATGGCTTCTCGCACAAGCAATAGTCATCACCTAAAGAGCAGCGAGACAAAAGTTCTCTAATTAATGGCGAGTGGAAGTCTGGGAAAAATTCCAGAGTGCCGTATCAAAGGTCCAGTGCGTGTGCAGTGGACTGTGCATATAAGAGATTATTCCTTTTAGGGGAGAGGCCTTTCTCCTCCTTCAGCGTGCCTGGATGTGTATTAAGCTTTGTTGTTTGTTTGTGTGTGTGTGTGTGTGTGTGTGTGTGTGTGTGTGTGTGTGTGTGTGTGTGTGTGTGTGTGTGTGTGTGTGTGTGTGTGTGTGTGTGTGTGTGAGAGAGTTTGTGAGAGTGTGTGTATGTGTGTAGGAAGGAATACATACCATTGTGACCACTTCAATCTTACTTAGTCGCCCGAGTATGTATATTATTTATTCAGTATTAAGGAGAGAGCAGGACGCCTACTCCTGCTCCAGGGTGTATCCAGTGGAAGGTGTCTCGCGGGAGTGGAGGAACGTCTCTAGTCGACCACCTGGGTGGCATCGACACAGTCTTGATATAATTGTTTTGGTAATGAGATCAACTGAGAGTGGAGACTTCCTCGGATAATAGAATTGGTTTTGGGGCGGATGCTGGTGAAGGAAGGAGGGTTTGGGGACGGATGGTGGGAAGGGGGACGAAAGGGAAAGGACAGAAAAGGGATGGTGGGATGAGAGTGAAGGAAGAGGAGAATAGAGGAGTGGGGTGGGAACAAAGGTGATGGAGACTTGAAATGAGAACATATCCTTCTTGTATGTGTGAGGAGCTGAGTGAAGCTTACTCATTCCCTTGAAAGGCTGGCCCTCTATGACAAAGACAAATATACGATTTCATAAGGTCAGCACACAATTGGCAGACATTATGTCTGCCAAATGTGTGTGACATTCTACACAAAAATACATTTCTCATACGACAACAACCCTAGTAATTTGAACTATAGGATTGAACTCTCCCTCTGCTTCATGTTTCATTCTTTGTATAACGACTAGTTGGTTGTTCCTTGAGTTCCGTTTTGTAAATAAATATTTGTGTCGCTTCTCTTGTGTCGTCTTCGTTGGAAACAAAATTTTTTGCCAAAGACGCCTCACCCTCGGGATCCTTACGTAAACTCAATCACCACCAGTTTCACGCCAGACATATCACTCAAAACGTTACCTATCACTCTTACCATGTCGCCTTATTATTTCAGTCAGACTTCTAGTGGAACATACACGTGCAGAACGCCAACCTCGAAACCCCAACTTCCCTCTCACGCACCCAGTCTCTTCTCCATGTCTGACGGACAAGTTTCACCATTGTGTAAAAACTTTCCTCTTTAAACAACTGTATGTGGTTGGAATCAATAAAACGGCATTTTTGTTTAACGCTAGTGGAAAGAAAACGCGATTTCATGATTACGCTGCAATAAGAAATCTGAGCTTTGTGTTATGAAACTTCGGGCGACTGTAGCAAAAATAGCTTTAGATCTTGAATTTTCTAAAGCTTTGTTTCAAGCCTCTTTCACAGCGCTCCGAGCCTCGCCACAGCGGATGGTGGACACTTTTATGAGGACGAATATAAGACGCCAACGCAAAATCGTTCTATATATTTGTTCTGCTTTTTCTTACATATTACCATGATAGACACAGGAAAATAACTGAAAGAAGGGAGGTAGTCTCTCTCTCTCTCTCTCTCTCTCTCTCTCTCTCTCTCTCTCTCTCTCTCTCTCTCTCTCTCTCTCTCTCTCTCTCTCTCTCTCTCTCTCTCTCTCTCTCTCTCTCTCTCTCTCTTCATCTGTCGTTCCGCTATGAGCA
>JAPQNM010000042.1:8806900-8831900 GCA_029783475.1 Metacarcinus magister
CCTCCTCTTTCTCCTAGTCTTGCTCCTATTTTTCCTTCACATCTTCCTCCTCACACACACTCTTCTCTTTTTTCTCCCTTCCTCCTTCTCTTCGTCCTTGTCATAACTTTTGTTGTCGTCGTCCTCCTTGTCCTCATCCTCCTTCACTATCACATACTTCTCTTCCCTTTTCCTCTTCTTTGTCTTTCTCCTCTTCCTTCTCATAATTTTCCTCTTCTATGTCATTTCTTCTATTTTTTTCCTCCTCCTCCTTCTCCTCCTCATCATCATTATCATCATCTACTTCCTCCTCCTTTTCCTCCTCCTCCTCCTCTTCGTACTCTCGCTGCCCCATGGTTATTGCAGCTGCTACAGTTAGTTTACTTGATGCTGGAGGCTCCCTTAGGTCTTCACACAACGGTATACAAGTGGAATAATCTGAGCCGCAAGGAGGCGCGGAGGGGTGGCGATGGTAAAGGGAAGTGGAGAGAAACAGCGGGAGGGAAAGGTGGGGAGCATGTAGTAAGAGGGAAGGAAGAGCCATGCTGGGTGGAATAGGGCTTGGGGTAGGAGGTGAAGTGGAAGCATGGAGGGATAGCGGAGGTAAAGGGGAACGGAAGGAGAAAATCGAGGAGGGACGATGTAAGGGGGTAAGAGGGAGGAAAGGTGACAGTGGTAGGAGGAAGGAAGGGTGAGATGGAAAGAGGAGGCCGCATATCATTAAATACAGGTAAATGTCATATAACGACAAGTGTATTTGATCTCGTACCTAGTGTACTCACTCTATAACTATATCAGCGCAGCTCTAAGGTAATCAAGGAGATAACTGTTCTCACATATTAATTCAATGGACGAACATATCCTTAGGTTTCCTGGCTTCGTAATACTGCAATGCAATAATAACTTTACTCACATTATTGAAGTATGTGACTGACCATTGGCTTTACTACCAACCCTCTCGCTTTCCCGCGCGAGAGAATACAGTCGGTTTAGCAGTTATAACTGACACTCCAGTTACAAATGAAGTTTTTGTCAATTTTGAGGTTAAAAAGCAAATTTGTTTGTTTAGCAAGAACGCCTGTAATACACTGCATTATTTGGACTGTGGAAGTATAAATCAACAACATATGAACTGTTACAAAGCCTCTTACTGTCTCTTAAAATAGGTATCAAGTTGCTGCAACGACACATAAATCTCGGTTTTTTTTGTTTGAAATTTTTCTGTGGTTGCCTTTAGAAACAGTTACCACTTCTCGCAGCCAGGAAGATCCATATCATAATATAACACAACATTCAACGATGTGAATTGATATATATATATATATATATATATATATATATATATATATATATATATATATATATATATATACATATATATATATTATAAGCTTCATTAAACATCTGGTTTTATCCATTGACAATTCATAACAAAATTAAACTATAAGTTACAGCCACCAATATTAATCTTTAACGTCACACTATTTTTCGTACCATAAATCTGGAGACCTATTCATATTGCAGAAGCATTGACCCATCGTGTGTGGAGGTCCAGCCTGCCAAAGTGTCTGCCTTGAAATAATGCAAGAATACTAGAAAACGCGTAATGGAAGGTTGTAGCTTCATTCGGCTAAACCAACATTTCAGATCAAGTCCAATCATTCCCTCAGCTTATATTCAAAGTAACATCCAACAAAGTGGATGTGCACTGCAGCGGCGTGTACTCTAAACACAACACTCGCTAAAAATAATTGAATAAATAAATGACGTGTAACCTTTATTAGGCTTCACCTTTTTCTTTTCTACCCAAAAGAGGCTAATGTTGAACAACAATAGCTAATTAGGTTTCCGTTTAAAATTGCGCCATGAAGTCATTAGCTAAAATATGTATTAACTGGCTTGATCTAATATGACCTTTTTTTTTTATCTCGAGATCAGAAACTCGACGCTGTAACATAAGCCTGGCATCCAGGACTCTTTTTCCGGATTACCTCTCCACGACGGTCAACTGAAGCCTTGAACTGATTAATTCACATATAGTAATGGTAGGACGACATGCATGGTACGGACGGTAACAGATATTCAACTCATGGAAAAGGAAAATCTCAACACAGTTTTAAAATGTCGATTGTTAAAATATTGTAATTAATTAGTTTCCCTCTGCCATCGCCTCTCCTGATGTTTTCATTGAAATGCTTCGAAAACTATATAAGGGGAGTGTTGCTTTTCAGAGTGAGAAAAGAAAACAGAGAAAAATTAGCATATTAGTTATACAATGTAAAAATATGAAGGAACGCGGTTATTCACAGATTCTTAAGGAGTGTGAGGTTATGAGGGATTTACCGTTGCATGTGTATAAGTGAAAATATGAAGCGAATATTAATTTTGCTTAAATCAGTTTTTTCCTTCTCGTTCCTAGTAAAATTAAGGTGTTTGTGATAACGATAACAGTGGTGGTGAGGGTAAGAAGGGCGTGAGGAGTGGACGGAGGAGTCACCAGAAAATTCCAGCTTCAACAAAGTCATCCTATTCTCACATAGTTGTCGTTAATGCCATGAACTTTGTGGCTGTCTGTCAAAGTTAATATGGCCTCCGCGTTGCCTGAGGTCATAACTTTTGTCCGTTGCGATAACTCATTTCAACAACCTTTTGATATTTATAAACAGATTAAGTAACTGATAACTTTCCTAATACCATTACAATAACTTTGGTACTAATGACTCCGAGATAAATTATAGGTACGGGAAGATGAATTTTTTTACACTTTAACACATCAACAACAACAAGAACAAGAACAACACTGCTGACGGTAATTCAAGAGAGACAGCAAGTGACGAAGAGCAGGAGCGGTGATAGCTGCTGACAACGAACAATGATGACACAGGTTGATGGCACTCGTGTAAACTTAAACATTGAGAGAGAGAGAGAGAGAGAGAGAGAGAGAGAGAGAGAGAGAGAGAGAGAGAGAGAGAGAGAGAGAGAGAGAGAGAGAGAGAGAGAGAGAGAGAGAGAGAGAGAGAGAGAGAGAGAGAGAGAGAGAGAGAGAGAGAGAGAGAGAGAGAGAGAAAAGAGAGAGATGTATATATTGTTCCATTCCCTGACACACCAGCAGAAAGATGGGTTCGGGGGGGGTGGGGGCTTCACACCCATCCACGAACAGGACATAAAAGCTCGACTTGGCTGTACTCGGGAACACTACCTGCAGGAGACACTTGCTGACACGCCATTTGTCCGCCTCCTGTGGTTATTCTCCCTCTGGCACCGCGACCAAGGTGTTATTGTACATCTCGCACCTCACTCCTGTCTGCCCATCGCTACCTGATATGTGGTATTTTACATGTAAGTTTGTTTGTTTTTTATACTCCTCATATTCCTAGCTATGGTTGAATCAATGCCAACTTAACCGCCGAAACGAAGCTGCATGTAACAGGAAAACAAATTAATGATCTATTGAATGACTGTATGGGCAACGCTCCGAGTTTAATTACCGCCATAACTAGTGGGGAGAGGGAGAGGGCCACCGTGAATGATCTCTCTGTTCCCTAATCTATCTCTGTATAATGTAAGTAAATCGGGATAATTCTAGCACGGGGACAGCATCATTACTTGGGGCGCGGGGGTGTTTGTGAGGCACTTCGCATGGCAGGACACGCTGCACCATTTCTGCTCCAGGGCTCAGGTGTCACTCAGCGGTGTTTCCGTCACCCTCCCGTGGGGTCTGGACAGGGAAAAACTCTTGTGATGATGCTATTTTTCCCTTCACGTCAACATTTTTCTTTTCGCTTGAGGGGGTATCTTTCCTTTCCTCTGGGTATCTTTACTCTGGCATGGGTAGCTTTCCCTCGTGCAAGTTTGATGTATTTTTCCGAGTGTGGGCATCCTTCAAGCCTCGAGTGGGCACCTTCGCCAACTTGAGTGGATTCGCCGGAGCCATTCCACTGGGCACGCTCCGCTTACCCTCTCGTTACATGACTTTCCTTTTCTGTCCGATCCAATTCCTCTTGGCTGCTGCTCTATTACGGCCGCGTCACCGTCAGGTTTAAATTCCACCAGTGAACCCTTCCGACCTACTCCTGTTTTATTTTTTTCCCCTCTTCTTTTCTCTTCTGCTCGGTTTAATTTGAGGCGCCCGCTCAACCGGGCCGGCGTTCCCCATCATGGCTTTAATCTAGATCTGTTTTACTCCCATTCCGCCTTTTATCCTCACTGGCTTGAAATCTCACAGAATGATAATCCGCTCTAAATCCTCGTTCCAGGGAGCCATTATTAAGCATCTTTCCCACGGATTAATGCCACTATGAAGCTAATTCTCAGGTGGATAGTATTGGGTGAAGCCTCGCTGCTTCGACCATTCCTCGTCCCTTCACATGTGTTCTCTTAAATACCTGGATCCTATTAGCCATCTTTTTTTTAACCAAATCACATTCCACGTCTGCTTCGCTAAGTCCGAAATTACTGTGATCTTTTTGAAGGCGGGAAATTTTTCTTTTTACTCCTCCTTTCGCCGTCCGTCAAGCCTTATGGAGCAAGTGTGCGGACACCATCATAATCTCGCAGGCTATAGTGGGCTTGGATACAAAAAATACGCCGGAGGTCTAAGGTTATTTCAATTAAGTTATCTAACGTACTCTGGGGCTTTAGGCAAACGAGCACACCATTCCATCAATTCAATGAAGATATATTAATTACGGTTCACAGTGACGGTTAATCAATGCTCTTAACCTCTATTCCGGTAGCATCACAAAACCAACCAACACCACCACTTGGGCTCTTTCAACACCACTTCCACTAACGTTCTTTCAAGCCTTGGCACTAACATCATTACCAACGCCATCAGTTCATCTCTTACATCTAACATAATCATCTTCATCCTCAACACTATCACCATTCCCATCCTTCCCATTCACTACTCTGCTGACAGCTACCACTCACTCCACTCTTGCTATAAAGGCCAAAGAGTCATTGTAAAGGGAGGACACACCGCCCCGGCATACTGCTGACCGAAGCTACGTCGAGACTCGCTGAAACAAAAGGATCGACGCCAATTAAAGAAGAAATCCATTTACAGCACCAGCAAACCTTTCTCTTGAGCGCACAGAAACTCTCTCCCTTTCCTCAGTATGAGTCACGGCGGCTGCACTGCCTTCTTCTCCTTTCCTTCCGTCCTTCCCTATTCTCCTTTTCAAGACTTTTTCTCCTATTCCTTCTATCCCTTTAAGACTACAACTATCTATCTCCTTCTGCTTCTTCTTCATTCGTCCACCTTGTTCCATCGTCTCATAACCCAATTCCATTTCCTCTTGTCTCAGTACAGACCTCTACCTGCTTCTCCTCCACCTCCAATTCATCATTCTATTTCTAATCCTAACGTATCTTCCTCCTCCACCACCACCTCCTCCTTCTCCTCCTAGTCGCTCAGCACATTATCTGATGTCAATCCCATCTGGCATCTCTCTCTTCAAACTTGACACTGCAACAAAAGCTTCCAATTCATGTCATATTTTCAATCAACTTTTTCCTCTCACTCCCGGTTACGTGCAGCAGATATCAATTTGACTATATAGAATAAAACACAGTAATCAATTAGCCTTTCCAAACGACAAAAAATGCATTTGGTTAACAAAAAAAAAAGGGGTGAAAAAAGGGATGTGTGGGGGAAGGGGGATATGTATGCGTTGTATGTGTCTAATGCAATAAATAAATCCGGTTAGTCCGGATTTTAGACCAAGTTATAGTTGACCGATTACGTTTGGTTTAGTTTCATTAGTATGGTTGTCTGTCTGCCTGTCCACCTGTCCGTCCATCTGCTCGCTTATTAGTCTCAGTCTCTCTCTCTCTCTCTCTCTCTCTCTCTCTCTCTCTCTCTCTCTCTCTCTCTCTCTCTCTCTCTCTCTCTCTCTCTCTCTCTCTCTCTCTCTCTCTCTCTCTCGCTCTTTATTCCCTTTGTACATCGAGTCTGACATTAAAAGAAAAGAAAAGAAAAGTAAGATGTACACCAAGATAAAGGGAAGAAAATAATTCTCCACACTTTTTTCCCGTAGAAGAAAAATGGCTTCTTCACGATGCCCGGTTTGGCTTCTGGTAAGGAATGAAAAGAGGAGGAGGAGGAGAGGAGGAGGAGGAGGAGGAGGAGGAGGAGGAGGAGGAGAGGAGGAGAGGAGATAAAGAAGGTAATGGAAAAAATAGGAAGATGAGGCTGAAAATGAGGAGGAAGGAGTCACAGAAACAGGGATGATGATGATGACGATGATGATGATGGTGATGATGATGACGATAAGAAAAAGAATAAAACAAAAAAAGTGAAGTAAAAGAAAAGGTAGAGGAGGAAAATGATGGAAGAAAACTTGGACAAATATTACGTTGCAGTCTCTTGTGGAAATTTTGGGCCCTGAAGGAGAAGGAAAAGGAAGAAGAGGAGGAGGAGGAGGAAGAGGAGGAGGAGGAGGAGGAGGAGGAGGAGGAGGAGGAGGAGGAGGAGGAGGAGGAGGAGGAGGAGGAGGAGGAGGAGGAGGAGGAGGAGAAGGAGGAGGAGAAGTGGAGGAGAATGGAAAGCGAACATCCACACGAGTTAATTAATTGCTTGTGGAATGTTCAGGCAGGAATTCAGCGTGAAAGAAAGAGAAAAGAAGAGCGAGAGAGAGAGAGAGAGAGAGAGAGAGAGAGAGAGAGAGAGAGAGAGAGAGAGAGAGAGAGAGAGAGAGAGAGAGAGAGAGAGAGAGAGAGAGAGAGAAGAAAAAAAGCTAAACCAAGCGTGAATACAGCTGAGCCCAGGAGCAGCAGGGCGGCCAGAAAGGTAATACTGTCTGAGTTATGCGGAAGATAATATTCAATGTAGCAAATGTTCCGGGATTACCGAGCCGTACAACGCTGGAAGAATGCCAGGGAAATATTTGCTTAATATTCGAAGCGGGAGTGTGGTAGTTTGGCGGTGGCGGCCGGGCGGTGGGTGAATCAAGGAACACTTTGGTGAGAGGTGGCGTGGGAGTGAACGAGGGACGAGGGAGTGGAAATATTACTGCAGGTAGAGGGAAACATGTGATTAGGTAATACAACAAACACTGCAGGACAAAGATGTTAGTATGTGCAGATGGTGTTGATGTGAGAGGTCAGGACACATTTCAACGCTGTCACGGAATCTCTTACTAATTGACTGGTGTAACGTGAGGAGGGAAGAAGAGTAAAAATAAAGGTAAGTTAATGAATAAATAATTAACCAGGTACTGAGAGCATAAACGCAATAAATCATAGAGTAAATATAAAGATACATGATACATAGTTAACTCGTTTCTTGTGAGGTAATTTTTTGATCAAAGGAGCTCATTTATTTTAGATCATCTTCACATTCCACCTTCACATTTTCCACTTTATAATCAACGTCATGATGCCCGCTTCGGATTTCCTCCTTTTAAACCTGTTCCTCACGTTTCCTTTCCTTTCCTCTTCTTTCCCTTCTCCCTCCAGGCTCTCGAGACACTGCCATCTGCTATTCCCTGACGGGTTGGTTGATCTGTTAGAGCCGTATAAGTAACCATCGATCAAATTTGGCTCTTCTGTGATCCTCTTGATGAAAGGCTACCCCTATCCTCCTCTCCCCACCCATCTTCAATATTCTCATTCGCCTCCATTCCCTCCTCCTCTTCTATTTCTTTTATCATCTCCCCTTTCCTGTTATTATCCTTCTTATTCTCTAGCTCTTCCTCCTCCAGCTTTTGGTTCTCGTTTTCCTTCTCTTCCTTTGACATCGCTGTGTCTCCTTCTCAAACTCCTTGCACGTCTCCTCCTTTTCTATCGATCATCATTTTTTTTGAGGGGAGAGACTGTTTCTTTCCACTCCCACACTGCTTCATCATTCCGTCGACGTGGCTGGTTCTGTCAACCCTCTCCACTTTCAATTATTCTTTTCCCGCCTTCCTTTTCACTCAGCACAACGTTACGGTCTACTTATCATACTCCACTATCCGTTATTACTCTCTCTGTCTGACCTCGTCTTCTCTTTTGTGCATGACCTTTTTTCCTTCGTGATTTGGAGAATGGCGAGAGAGACGGATCTCTCAAAAATATGGTCCATCTGCAGAGATTGAAAGCTGAAGATACGTAAAAAAAAAGGAGAAAAAAAAAACTGAAAAGGAGGAAACATGTTGAGGAAAGAAAAGAAACAGGACTCCACATTGAATGAATGAAGAGACAGAATGTTCCACTAGGAAAGAATATAGCTTCACCTATATAGAAATAGGAATATATATATTAATTTCTATACTAGGAAAAAAAATTCAGACATGATAGATTTCAAAACTTTAAATTACATTGAAAAACCATATATTAAACATAAGTTTCACACATACACACACACACACACACACACACACACACACACACACACACACACACACACACACACACACACACACACACACACATTACAGATGAGAGGTGGACATGAAGTTTCATCATCACAGAGTGACTGTATCGCTTTTATATATATCTTCGTTAGGGAAAAAAAAAAATAGATCAAAAGTGAATCCAACTCATTGCTTTCCATCCAACTCGGTGTACAAAGGCCACCCTCTTATATATCACGATAAGGGCAGTGACGCTGTTACTATATCGAATGGAACTATATTTGGCAATATTAATATATGAGATATCAATCAGAGACATGTAAATATATATATTGTGTGTGTGTGTGTGTCTATGTATGTGTGTGTGTGTGCGTGTGTGTGTGTGTGTGGGTGCGTGTGTGTGTGAAAAATGTGTTATGAGTTGTGCTATTTTTTGGTGATGTATATATATATATATATATATATATATATATATATATATATATATATATATATATATATATATATATATATATATACACATATACCAGAGTTAGAAGAAAGGTGAACGTGAATGAAAGACAGGGCGAGAACCAGAGCATCAATACAAGATGCGGAACTAAAGTGGGGAGAGAAAGGATGTGTTGGTGTGAGGTAGTGAGGCCTGGTAGTAAAGGGATGAGTGTCCTATACCTGACGAAGAGTATTCAAAATGTGAATGAAAAGTGTCTTAAAAATTGAAGTGTCCTACTTATATAGTGATATGATCCCAAGAGTGTGTTCTGAGAGTGAGAAGAGCTTAAGGAGTTCAGAAAGTGTCAACGTATATAGAGAAGTTTCCTAAGACTGTTACAAAGTTGTCTTATAAGTGAGGAAGAGAGCAAGGTTGTCTAAGGAGTGATGGTAAAATGAGGTTGTTTTAAGAGCAAACAGTAAAAGGAGAATGTCTAGAATGAAAAATAAAATGGGTTCTCCTAAAGACGGCGGGTAAAGTGTTATACGCGTGCAGTGGTGGCGTCCTGAGAGTGATGGGGAGGCGTCGACACACGAGGAGAGGGAACGCGGGGGTCACAACGTCGCTTCATGCATCATTAACCCTCGCCTGCCCCGCCAGATAAGGTATCAATCGCCTCGACGGTACCAGAGTAAACACGATCATCCATCATCCACCACCCCGCCCACCCACCTATCCACCCACCCACCTGCCTGCCTGCCTGTCCTCCTATCCGCCCACCAAACTCGTTAATCCACGTGACATGTCCCTTTACCTGTCTTCCATGCCTCCCATGTCCCCCTCTACCCCTTCATCTACCAATCAAATAGGTCCACCCTTCTGTCCGCCGCCCACACATTTGGACTTGACAGGCTATTGGTTGATGGCTCAGAGGCGCGGAAAATGCAGGTAACCCGGCCACACTAAAAAACGTTTCGGTATTGAATGGGAAAAAAGTTCCAATTAAAACTAAATGACAGCACCGCCAGGCAGGATGGTGGACTTGACCTAACAAGACTTGACCTAACAAGACTTGACCTAACAAAACTTAACCTAACAAGACGAGGGAATAGTAGCTTTAAAGTTCTTCGTCGCCACCATACGATTACGTTACGTCCACGGTTCAGATGCGAAGACAACACCGCCACGAGAACCCTTGACAGCAGCAAGACAACGGGCGCCTTGAGGGTTCCATCATACTTCCCTCAGAGGTAAGTGGAGCGTCCTCCCCCGTGTCCCTCCCCGCTAACACACAGGTGGGACTAGGTAAATAACACCTCACCTTTACCACGCCCTGACACCATCAAACAATGGTGGCGTGTTGGGCAAAATGGTGTCGCAGTGTCAGCTCTGTTTTTAAAGGTGATGTGTGGCCGCAGTTAGGTGGTGGGGGAGAGAAGGCACTCCTGCATGGCTATGGCAACCCACCACGGGTGTCAATAAGGGACTCCAAAGTGGGTGAAGGATTTTTATTTTCCATATGTGATTTTTTTCTCGGGCGCCTATACACTGCCACGCTGATAAAGTATGAAGCGAATATGCAATATATCTCAAAAGCAAACTGTGACTTTTATTGCATTACTTATCTATCTATTCCCCATTGTAACCTTTCAAAAATCCATGAATAATAGCCTCTATCATTTATCCACCACGTATTGATTGCTCACCAGATAACGAGGAAAGACACGGTGTAATTAGCAGAATGGAAAAGTAGCCAATGCGTTATTGCAATAGGGGGCCGCGCCGCCCGGAGGATGCAGGGTGGAAGGGAAAACAAGAGAAGGAAAGGGATGGAAAATATATGTACTATTCCCACTTATGCAAGTTTCCGGTCCGGGCACACACACACATGTTCACATATACTCACACACACACACACACACACACACACACACACACACACACACACACACACACACACACACACACACACACACACACACAAACACACCACTTTTCTTTGTTACAATGTTATGAGCGTGGCTTGTCTAAGTTGAGAGACATGATGCAAGACAGAAAAAAAGGTGGCTCGAGGAGGGAGAGTAGAAAGAAAAATGGTAAACAAAAACGATTAAGAGTTGAATTCCAAGAAAACAATTATGACGTAAAAAATTAAGTAATAGTAACAAAGCACTACTACTACTACTACAACTACTACTACTACTACTACGACTACTACTACTACTATCACTACTAATACTAATACTACTACCATTTATAATATCAGTAATTATAGTAACGTATTAAAGAGTAGAACGGTTCTAAAATATTCTCCCTTCCCTTTTCCTCTTTCCCCTTCCCCTTAACACTAAGTGACCAGTCAACACCCATCTTTTTTCCCCTTTCTCTTCCCCTCCTTTCATTTTTTATATCAAACTTTCTGACAAAAACTCTCAGTGTGCGCCCCACACCCATCGCACTAAAATTTTACTCTACCATCACTGTAAATGCATCAGTACGACTCCATAGCCCTTCCCTCTCCACCATCACCATCACCACTACCACCATCACCACCACCACCACCACCACCACCACCACCACCACCATCACCACTGAAAGGAAAACTCGCTTTACTTCCTTCTATCCATTGCCACCACAAACCCACTAACAATATCACCCGATCAACAACTTTTCATTTATTCCCCTCACTACTACTACTATTACTACTACTACTACTCTCTCTCTCTCTCTCTCTCTCTCTCTCTCTCTCTCTCTCTCTCTCTCTCTTTCTCTCTCTCTCTCTCTCTCTCTCTCTCTCTCTCTCTCTCTCTCTCTCTCTCTCTCTCTCTCTCTCTCTCTCTCTCTCTCTCTCTCTCTCTCTCTCTCCTTTAGTGGCCATAACTACAATGTTCACCCCTTACACACCTTTAGTCTCTGTAAAATTTCCTCTTTTCCACTCAGGTGTTTGCCGATGCAGGTAAAGCAAACAATCTAATTACCCATTACTTCAGTACATGATTCAAAGGTTTTGCTCGGCGTCTTCACATTACTAAAAGGCTATGGATGTTAAACCGTCTGGGTGTCAATGGTTGAATTTTGCTTTTCATCAGCCTTTCGTTTCCAGGCTAAGATGTGCTGAGGTGTCCTGATCGGAGTCAAAGATCACAGCCTCGCCTTCCTGTAATACCTTCCAGTCTGTGTTGAAAGCTTCCCGGGACGCACTTCACCTCGTATCACACTCATGGCTGCCCCGACTTTGACTTTACCCTTGAATTAAAGAGACAGAGTTCCTTGATCCCAGAGTGTGTGGCGAGGTCTTGAATTTAACTCGACACGCTGTTGAAAATCTAAGGACGTCGGAGCTGAGTTTGAATCAACGCAAATAAATAAGCAACAGCGGCGATGCGATCAGGTACGACGATCAATGTAAGTAAATGTATAACAAGAAGAAGACCCACGAGTTCTGTCTTAATATTATCTTTGGGATGACATGCACACCCATACGTATTTCAGTGCTGGCAGCAAATGAAAAAAAGATTCGGCTTAGGGCGGAATTTGCGATGACTGGTGACATGGGAACTTTGCAGGGTGATGAATTTTGGGAGGAAGATATATGCAGATGGTGCGTCGAGAAGAGAGGAGAGATCGACTGAAGACTCTCTTGTACGGAGCTGCGGCCAAATGTGAGGTAAGGAAAGGAGATGGATGGATGTGGAGAGGGTGCAGAAAAATTGGAGTCAAGTTGAGTGGCGTGGAATAAAGAACCTAAGAAAGTGAGGGAAGTTAAGCGAGAGTTAGAAAAAAAAAAGTCTGGTACGAGTAACGCTGACAGAGAGCGAGAGAGAGAGAGAGCGAGAGAGAGAGAGAGACTGAGAGAGAGAGAGAGAGAGAGAGAGAGAGAGAGAGAGAGAGAGAGAGAGAGAGAGAGAGAGAGAGAGAGAGAGAGAGAGAGAGAGAGAGAGATGAATATGAGGAGATATTACGGGGCAAAAGAAAAGAGGCGTCAGGGGAAAGGAGTATGAAAAAGACAAACCCACAAAGGAGACAAAAGAGGGGATGATAAGAGAGCACGGACGTGAGAGAGACGACCGAGGAGGAAGAACTAGGTGGGTGAGGGAAGCAAAACCGGATGTGAGGGGAGGCGCTGTAGGCAGAGAGAGAGGGAAGGCGAGCGAGGCGGGAGGAAGGTGAACAAGGAGGGCATGTAGAGGTTAGGGGAGCCGATGAAAAAAAGAGCAGGAACGAGAGGCGTGTTGTTAGGAAAAGGGAGGAGAGGGACGAGTTTTGAGAGACGTCCATTCCAACATGACGGAAAAGTAAAGAGCAAAATCTGAAAGGTAAAAAATCTATATTGAAAGTTAAATACACTTTCTAAAGTTAGTGGTGAAATTTTGTTATCGAACTTAAACTCATTGTTTCCTCACAAAATAGTAATTTCTTTTGTAAATTATTAACTTTTTGTAAGGCTTCTTTGATATATTTAGGGTTTTTTGTTCACATTCATAATGGAGAAGATTATTAGAGTGGAAAGGTTAAGAGGAGGAGGAGGAGGGGCAGGAGGACGGAGAGGATATTGTGTAGGGGAATATAAATAAGAGGTTCAGAAAACAGAGTACAAAAAACCGGAAGTGAAATTAATGGATTGGAAAGCAATTTGTCAGTAAAAGCATTACAAAAAACAATTATTCTTTAAATAAAAGGCATCATCTTATACCAAATACTACTACTACTACTACTACTACTACTACTACTACTACTACTACTACTACTACTACTACCATTATTACTACTATCATTATTACAACTTATCATGATAATAAAACATAATTTAGAAAAAAAATATTAATAACAACAACAACATTTATATAAATACATATAAAGATATAGATATTAATAACAAGAGAAAATAGTAACAAAGCAATAACAATAATCGTAACTTTAAGGGGGAAGCCGTAAAAAACGCAATTATGAGAGGGAGAAAAATTCCTCTTTTTCCTTCTCCCGCCCTCTATCCTATCCTAGGCCCTCCTAACGCCTGCCTTCTTCTCTCCCTTCTCCAACAGCATCCTCGCCAGTCTTCCACCACACTCATTGTACTTCTGAGGGGCCCTCCAGCACTTTTTCCCTTTCTCCCTAATTACTACGGCCGTAAGCCTCTGAAAGTGCAATTTGCCGAGTGAGGAAATGAGGAGATTCCAAATATGGGGAGCTGAATGGGGAATGTAGCGGGGCAAGGAGGAGGCTGTGCCCATCCCACATAGCCTGACGAAACACTCGTAGTAACGTTAACAGTTCATGTGTGTGGACCGTGAATTGCGTCTCATTTTCTGTTACCAGTCAAGAAGCTGAAGGAAAGATAGCAACAGCGGATCATGAAGGTATATATGCGTAATTAATTATATATTGACTATCTTTTCCTTCTAGAGCAAAAGAAACCACAGCGGCATGAACCTTATCCCCTTTGCTGCCCCGCGAAAGCAAGAGGAGTCACGACACGGCCCTGAATAACCTAAAGGGAGGTAAAGTACATCCTCTTCTTCTTCTTCTTCCTCCTCCTCCTCCTTCTCCTCCTCTACTGGCGTTCCTTACGATCCCGCCAACTCGCAACACGCGCCCACCACGCCGCCGATCGTACTTTGGCTGGGGAGGAAATCTGCTAATTAAGTCTTTATCTTCACCGATACTGACGCCGCCTCTCTTCTGAATTTCACAAAACTTTTCTCATTTTGGGCAGCACGAAGAACCTGGAAGGAGGGTGGGTGGGTGGGCGGGCGTGGGTGGGTGGGTGGGTAGAGGTTGGTTGGTCCCTTGTCTCTCGTACTCCTCTCCTCTCCTCTCCTTTGTCTCTTTCTTCTCTTCCCGTGTTTATTTGACTTCCTATTCTTGCTATTCACTGAGAATTAATATATGAATAAAACAATCCTCGCAGTTCGTTATTTTTATTAGTATTTGTTTCCATTGTCTTCGGATAGGAAAAACTACATTGTATTCATTCTCTCTCTCTCTCTCTCTCTCTCTCTCTCTCTCTCTCTCTCTCTCTCTCTCTCTCTCTCTCTCTCTCTCTCTCTCTCTCTCTCTCTCTCTCTCTCTCTCTCTCTCTTCTAAGTAAGTGGTGCCAAGGATAAGAACAACCAACGGGACCCACAAAAACGAAAGACTCAGTCCAGCGTGTGAAATTTTCGACTGCAAAAACTGCCACTCATTTTCACCTCGCAAGAAATTTAGTACCTGCGAAGCAATCTTGGACAGGAAGGCCATCTAGAGGCAAGGACTGTGTGTGTGTGTGTGTGTGTGTGTGTGTGTGTGTGTGTGTGTGTGTGTGTGTGTGTGTGTGTGTGTGTGTGTGTGTGTGTGTGTGTGTGTGTAAGAGAAAGAAAGGAAAAAAAGAAAGCGAGAGAGAGAGAGAGAGAGAGAGAGAGAGAGAGAGAGAGAGAGAGAGAGAGAGAGAGAGAGAGAGAGAGAGAGAGAGAGAGAGAGAGAGAGTTGGGGGTTCGCTCCTTGGCTAATGACGCTGGCCACACCACACACTCTCGCTCTGGTAATGAGCACCGTAAATAACTTTCTCCAGATGTCTTTTTCTTTCTTTTCTGTCTCGCTTTTTCTCGTGTTTTGTCGCACTTCTTTCCGTCGTCTCTCTTATCGGCGGTGGCAGGGACGTTTTTTCTCCTCCCTTGCAACTACGTATGCAAAGGGGAAGGGTTTTGCATTTTCTGTGTCTAACCTTCCCTGCATTTTCCATGTGCTAATATATTTTGTTCATGAGGTTAATCTAAAAATGTTAGTGCTGTATTTTTCTGCTAACTTTTTCCTGTTGTAACATTACGTAACACAGATTATATATTTTTTTTTATGTACACCTAAAAACTATTCAACTAATATCACAAAAAAAATTATTTAGCACAGCAAAAATAAAATATAATAAAAATCGCTGTATTTGTATATTAAAAAAATAAATAAATAAATAAAAAATACATTGGGTACATCTACATCATTTTTTTTGGGGGGTGATGTCATACTTACGAAATCTTAAAGAGGTACATTTACACTCATGACGTAGAGCGAGGAGACAGGCATGTGATTATGATTTATGACTGCTGTGCTAATTAATGAGAGGGACCCAGAGAGAGGGATGAAGAGAGAGGGACGGAGGGAAAAGGACGCAGGGAGAGGGACGCAGGGAGAGGGACATCGAGGAGCGAGTAGTACAGGGAAGAGGATTGAATACTCTGATAATGGAATTGCCAATATCCGTATCTCTATCGGTTTCTATGCTCTTCTTTCCTATCTATCTTGTACGTTTACTTGCCTAAACTTCACCGCTGTAATCTGTGGGCATTATTTGGTTTATCTTTTCCTCGTGGGTTCAATCTTCCCTGTCAAATGTATCATGTTAGTAGGTTGTATTTTAGTTAATTGTAGGTTCTTGCTTTACTGTTACACCTTCACCTTAGTCTTTTTCCTGTCTCATATTTCTTTTCTTCCATGTTTTTCCTCCTTTACGTTCATTAGTTTCTCTTTTATTTTTCGTTTCTTGTATTTTTTTTCTCATCACATATTTTCTCACATTTTCTCTCTGTCCTCCTTTTCTTCCTCATTAGTTTTATGAAGTGTTTTTCAGCAATGGTTTAAAATTTCGTGCATAACATGTGTTCTGTGTAGCAAATTAACAACGTATAGAGAAGTGGCATGGTTTAACCTTTGCCTTGCCCGCCGCAATCACTGCCATTATATTAACTCACTATACCAATTCACTACCAAAGGCCACGATCATCACTTGCATGAATATACGTTAGATGTGGAGTACCACATGTAATTCTAAACATAGGATGTGGCGTGGCACTCCACCTGCAAACACACACTCGTCACCCTTGTGCTGTCGCTCCGGTAACTCGATGCTGTGGGTTCATGGACGATTCATGACAAACGCTGAATCACGGAGTAATAGATATAAATGAACGTCAAGGTTTTCTCACGTCTGATAAAACGAATGTCAATCGACAATCGACTTCTCTTTCAAATTCATGTAAAATACTTTTTTTTATCACATATGGAGATAACTGAAAGCCAGAATCTACCTTGCTTTTACTGAACTCAAATCATTATGCATCTATTTATAAATATTATTCTACGCATAAATAGTCTAGCGTTATGGAACCCGAATATAACATGATAGTTATTAGATGCTTACGTTTTCAAAGAATTAAATAAAATGCCTAGCCAGTGAAACGTTATCCTCTATAATCTCTGTTTAATGGAGGTTGTGGCCGAACTGCAAAGGTCCCGCAAAGGAATACCATTGGAAGGGCCTCTATGAAAACTAAAATATTTTCTTTCATGCAATTCCTGTAATTGCAATAAACTCCAGCAGTGAGTAAATAAAATGTATACAAAACGGTCTATTTTCACTATAGTGCTTAGAAAACGTGAACATTTGAAAGCATTACACGCTATTCATTTAATTTGTAGTCATAATGTTCGGCATGAAGAATATAACGAATCTACCCGTGTATGAGTAACTACACACGCCCTCGATGACTGCAGCCACGCGCATCCTATTTCACAAGACTATGCGTGCAGACAAGCGACCATCAACTTCAGTATGATTGTCGGGCGAGGCTATGAATCATGCAAACTGACACGAAACAAGACACCCTGAAGTGTGAAGTGACAGCAATACCACTATTTTAAGCCTTATGCATTATGTGGTGTGGTGATTTATTTTACTACTACTACTACTACTACTACTACTACTAGAGATAACAGGAGAAAAAATGAGTTAGTACTTACTTAGGACGGTGAGGTGGCCGGTGCCTCTGATGGGCGGGTGGCCATCGGCGGGCCCCACTTGGCACTGGTAGTCAGCATCGTCGTTGAGCGTTGTGTTGTGGATCCTTAGGTGGTGCTCCCCGTCAATGCCATCCCCGATCATCTCGTAGCGCGGATAGCCGGGGATGCTACGGTTGAAGCCTATAAATAGAAAACAAGAAACGAATCAGAGAATAGAACCTTCAAGTGGTTAAGCAAGTTAAGTCATGTCTAGCTACGTCTATTTTTTACTCCTGTACATCCTGCTTAACGTGGTTGAGAGTATTGAATGTATTGTGAAATCTGATTGAGGACTCCCTGACCGTCACAGTTCCCCCTTGTATCAAATGAATAATGATGGGTGTTTTTACTTAGTTCAAACCCCAGTGTGTGTGTGTGTGTGTGTGTGTGTGTGTGTGTGTGTGTGTGTGTGTGTGTGTGTGTGTGTGTGTGTGTGTGTGTGTGTGTGTGTGTGTGTCTGTGCAATTGATATGGGCAGTAGCAGCAGTATACTATCGACAAGTCTTCACATGGACAAACGAATTCGACACACTTAGACTTCCCTCCACACGTGCCTGACCATCAAGCTTCATGTTCACCATCGGTTGTCGAAGCTCCGAGGTGTGTTGAAGACCTGCACAGCTTGAAAATTTATGATGCAGGGGAGTTCACGAGGATGCGATGAGTTTCAATCTACACCTGACTATTCCTGCTCCCTCCCACCTGGCCCAGATCCTCGCCATCACATCAACGCCGCCACCACCACCCGCTTCCCAGTCCCTACACATCCAGCAAAGCCTCCCGCCGCCACACCATCATCAAGGCACAAGCGGGAACCACACTGAGTCTCGCCTAGTTAGCGGGTGTCGCAGGGAGTCGCTATAATTAGGTCACACTAAATTATTACCAAATGTTTCCTCCAGCCGCATTACTCTCGGCTAATTACCTCACATGAATACCTGCCTAGACCGTTTCACTTGATTAACTTGACGAGAAAGGAAAACAAAAAAAAGATGAATTTTTATATAGATCCAATACAATGCAGCAGCTTATTTCTGTTCACTGTATGGAAGGTCAGCATAGACAGTGGTTCTTAAGCTCACCTGCCAAGTCGGCGGAGGGGAAAATAGACCAATGAGTGAACTGAAGGTCTTATTCACTTCATCATTGGTGACCCAGTAATGTCTTCACCCTGTACATGACTACGGCAGCTCCATCTACTATAAATTACACCTAGCCATTCATCCACCCACCCATCATTTAACATCCACTCATCCACACATCCACCCAGCCACACACACACACACTTTTCATATAACGTGAAGTGTCATGCTGCACCGTAATGGACTCTTCTCAGTCATTACTCATCTGGAGAAAAAAAGTGTGACGGCTGACGTCGACGGATTATTAATTATTAAATAATCGCTTTAATTCGGTTCAGTTATGTCAGTCAGAACTATAAATGGCACACACACACACACACACACACACACACACACACACACACACACACACACACACACACACACACACACACACACACACACACACAGATGCAGACATGTAGATGGTAAGACAAATAAAGATATGAACATAGATTAATGGATAGTTCAAGTGACCCTTACAAGTTCGTGTAAATTAATAAAATCAGCTGTAAAAAATACATCAATGCTATTTCGACGCAAGCTTTAAATTTGAATTTCTCATTATAAATAATGTTATTAATAAACATTTTTTTTCTTTCACCCCTGTCGCTCTCTAATCAATACAAAAGACATGTTAAATGAGGTCTGGCTATCTGTTTGTGTGTGCAGGCGGCTTCATAATTATGTATAGACACTGCTTTGACATATTATCTTCCGGATGCCAAACGGACATCATTATTATTATTTATCTAATATTACAACCAACGTGCTCGAGTCTGAGATAATATGATGTTCTTTTTTCAGTGACCATTTCTATTTATTACCGACACATCCATTATTTATGTGTATGGGCGGAAGGTTGGGATTCACTTAAAGGGGATGAGCGAGTGACAGTGACCATATGAATAGGTTAATATAAGTATGTTAGGGTGCAGTTGGGTGCGTGAACATGTGCGTGAAATTGTGGGAAGTACAAATAGGTCCAGTATAATAGTTCGAGGTAAGGTATGGAGGGCAGGTGATATGATATTAGGTGTGGATGAACGGATAAAAAATAGTATTGAATGTGGGTTGACGAGTATGTGTGAGATAGTTGTGGTCGGTATTTTGAGATGATCTTTTCGACGTGGTATGTGGTTGAAGGTATAGTGACGAGCAAGGGTAAGCGAGTATAGTGGGTCGTGTAGATGTGTGAGGTGAAGCGTGAAGAGTACATGAATGTGTGTAGGTAGGTAGGCGTGTCGTTGCTAGGATCTTTCTATTCGTCTGCAAATGTGACGTCAGTGAAGAAAAATCAGAGCAACACATTTCACCATCAGGAAAATAAGAGCTTACATCAAAAGCTCCAGTTTTCAGGAAAGAGAGAAAAGCAGAAACATAAGGATGAGAGAAATGCAGGAGTGAGCTATTTTATTTTCCACATTTCTAGGTTTTCGTTTTCACATGCTTCGGAAGACGAGACATACGAAAACAAAACACGTAACTTCCTCTACCTAAAGATGAGGAGTAGTTTAGATCGCTTATTTTTCTTTGATATAAGCTTGCCGTGTTTGCTTATAAAATAGTTTACTACATTAAACCCGGAGCCATATAACAATCATGAAAATCAGTGTCATTACAATAAGCAGATTTCCGCATAATATGTCCCCAGATTAATGATATGGTTAATGATCAAATTAGGATCCGCTGTCGCAATACTGAAGGTGACGAAACAAAAAGACATTTCCCGCTAGTGACAATCAGGTCAGTGCCCTGCTAGATTTCTGAAATAATCCTTTATCTCCTTTACACACACACACACACACACACACACACACACACACACACACACACACACACACACACACACACACACACACACACACATGCTTCCCGTGCGGTTCTTTCATAAGGTTAATCAAAGAGTTGAAAGAAAAAAAATTGGCTTTACATGAAGCGATCTATAATGACCTAGGAAATATTTTTTTCTAAGTGCATACCATTATCACCAGCAGATGTTGATACTAAATACTCTTTGCAGTGCGATTTTGTATCGTAACCTTCTGCACTTGTGGGTCACAGCGCGCACAGCAATATCAGGTGTGCAGTGCGAGGCGAACGACATGGAGGGAGCCAGGGTAGGCGACCCTTGCCTCGCAGTAACATGGTGCTATCGTGTATTTTCCTCGCCTTCTGCCGATATTCAGTCTTTTAATCCAATTGCAGTGAGGCGCCTGAGCTGCATATGACCCGATGTTCCAGCGACGCGCCCGCCCAACGCCGCCAAGTATTGATCTTCCCGCAAGGGACATATATTGGCCGCGAGTTTTACCCGTGTTACGCCGCGTCTCTTGGACTTGAAGACAACACATAAAAGTTGCCAGAATGTGTGTGGATGCCATTGGGGAGAAAAATTATGAGGCTGGTTCCATGAGTATACTTGCATGTAGTGCATATTCAAACCTTCAACAAGAGAGAACACTGAACAGCGAGTACTGCAGCATTCATGCAATATTTAACAACGAATGCGATACATCGACATGTACGAGTATAAGCAACATTGTACGTCCATTCCAAAATTGAATGATTAAATTACACTGAGAGAAAAACTGTTGTGACGGTCAAGCAACGACAGAATACGAGTATGAAAACTACATATTTGATCTCTCTCTCTCTCTCTCTCTCTCTCTCTCTCTCTCTCTCTCTCTCTCTCTCTCTCTCTCTCTCTCTCTCTCTCTCTCTCTGTATATATATATATATATATATATATATATATATATATATATATATATATATATATATATATATATATATATATATATATATATATATAATTGAATGAAGAGATAATGCAAAAGCAGTTTTCTAAAATAGGAACAAAATATTATTAGAATAAAAACCTGACTATAACATACGTCAATTAACCATAACGAAATATGAACAGAAAACAAACAAAAAAGAATGGTGTGAAAAAGCTGTAATAAAATGCACAAACAATTTGAGGCGTTATAGATACAAACAAAACAACGAGACAAGACATGCATGAAACATCCAGAGGACACCACCGCCACGGCGAGGCACCAACGACTCTAACAGAATAAAAACAACAAAGTAACCACCTGAGAACCACTCCACAAGGGTAAAAAGAAAAAAACAGTTTCCAGGCGTGAAATCTTATTAGGACGCGGTACTCGTCTGGCGTACATAATTAACAGAGTCCTTCACAAGTCCCTCCCGTCGTGTATGGCAATGAGGACTGATATCCAATTAACGGCTTATAATGAAGCTAGGTAGAGGCTAGTGGCGCGGGGAACGGTAACCAAGGCAAGGGCAGTGAAGGATAAATAGAATGGGCAGAAACACGAAAGATTACGACATTAAGAAAGGTTATGATGGGAAAGATGCTCTCCTCCCGCTGCTTTGAAATCATGTCACTGTGAGAAAGACTAAATTAATCTAAAGGTTACGCTACCTCGTAATCTTTTCTACCTTAAAGAGACACTCATTAAAAGAAACACAGCCTTTTAACCTCGGCCATTTATGTAATATGAGTGGTGTTTTATATCTTTTGTTGGCAAATGTATTAGTTTACCTTTATTAACAGTATTCAACATCCTCTTCTGGATTCTAATACAGAGACAAGGTATTGGAACTTAAATTCTTGCTCCGTCATGTATTACTATGCCATACGTAGCTATGTGCAAACTTATAAAGACGAAAATTCAATTATAAAGTGGTAATTATATATATATATATATACTTAATGAATCACGATGCTGGCCTCAATACCAGCGTCCACCCCCCCTCCTACCTATTCTGAGTTCGCATTTTGACCTGAAAGAGCGGGTAACACTTGGTCAACATTTCGTTATCGGCGACTAATAAGTAATATCCACAGATGGTCACTAAGAAGGTTTGAACAATACAGTGGATTCACCAGACACTCAAAACTCACGCACTCAGATGACCACCGGGAGTCTGCGCCTTGCCGTGTGTAGCTATTCCGTTTAAACTTTTTAATTTTTTTTATTTGCCTTGTTGTTGACCTCGTAATGTAAGGACAAGGTGATGGATAAACACGAGCGCATCTAATTTAGGGAATGGCAGCCACTACATGTAAAGGGAGCAGGCCAAAGAATGTGATAGATTCCTCACATTCCAAAGCTGAAAATTTCATTCTGCGTAAACATGCAAAATTAATGGATGTTGTTAATCTCTGCCTCTCTTGCAGCGGATTACGTGGAAAAAACTAATGGCTAGTTGAGGATTTCCAGTTCCAACTTTTTACCGCCTACATAAAAGGCTAAAAGCGTGCTATATTCACTGCTTCAATATTTACTCTCACAAATTATTCGAAAGGAAAAATAAACGATAAAATTAAGAAGCTTGAATAGCAAAGAGAATGTTTCTTATTATTACCCTCATGTTCAGTTCACGTAAAATAACAAAACACTAATATATGAAAACGGACATAATAAAAGATGACCAGTTGACACCAAAAATATTCGGTCTTTGTTGGTATTTCTCTTATAAATGACGCAGCTTCATCCATGCGTCTGTTATTCAAAAGGAAAAAGAGTACAATTTAAATCAAAACAAGCGTTTGCAAAACACAAAACATAACAAAACAAAACAAAACAAAACACAACACAACAACAAATATTTCGTGTAAAAAGTGCAAGTTTACGTCGAATCTGCATCCAAACAAATTGTTAAATGTGTGTGTGTGTGTGTGTGTGTGTGGGTGTGGGTGTGGGTGTGGGTGTGCGTGTGTGTGTGTGTGTGTGTGTGTGTGTGTGTGTGTGTGTGTGTGTGTGTGTGTGTGTGATAATATTTGGTTTTAACGAGATCCAACACACTCTGTTCTTCCGGTGAAAATGAATGCACCTGTGGCCCACCTCTTGTAATGAAGTGCCCGGCATGAGGCACCACGGAGGGGAGGGAACGAGAAATGAGAAATGGAAATTGCAAGCCGACAGCAAAACGCACGCACCTTACTTCCTGACTGTAAGGACTGTGTCTGATTTTTTTTAAAGACATGTGCATACTGAAGCAATGTAACGAAATATGTATAACAGCAATATTATGATTTGTCAAAAAATAGATACGCATTCAAAACTTGTTACAACTTATAAATTGGGTTTGTGAATATAAATGCATTGTTCGGTTTTCAGTCAATCAATAAGACCTTTTGTTTGGCTGTCTGTTTGTGTATTATCTATCTCTCTCTCTCTCTCTCTCTCTCTCTCTCCTCTCTCTCTCTCTCTCTCTCTCTCTCTCTCTCTCTCTCTCTCTCTTTGTGTTAGGGTTTGCACGTAAACACACTCACAAATTTATGGAGATTCACGAACTGCAAACTGGAGACAAAAATATTGAGGCATTCATCAGTGAACAGAAACCACTGATGTGCACCGTCCTAAGGCTTCTGACTAGACACACACACACACACACACACACACACACACACACACGCACACGCACACAACACACAACACACACACACACACACACACACACACACACACACACACACACACACACACACACTTTCTCTCTCCCTGCTCGCTTTACCTGAACATTAAATCAGATCATCGTGTCCTGAGGCTTGGAAGACTCGCCACCAGACTAAGGTTTCCCTCATCTCTTTTCCCTTCATAAACCCTCTGTTTCTCCAATGAAAATCGAGATAATGAGAGTAAGGAGGTATTATAATGCATTAATAAATAAGGCTTTGGAAGAGTAATACAAAAATAATTATCTTTCTTAGTATGTTTCTCTCTGATTGATGCTCATAAAACGAATGAAGACAAAAATCCATATTCTTCTTGTTAAACACATACGGTAAACATCAATTAGAAAGATTCAAATCAAACTTAAATATTTCCTCTTAAGTCTCGGTGTTAATTAGATTCTTCACCTTTAATTGCATCTTCCGCTTTAAACCTTTTCACGCCGCTGTCCTGAAATGGTGACTTTTCTTGAAGCTAAACAAGGGAACGCTCACGACACTCCCCCTTCCCCCCCTCCGCTCCTTGATGCTGGTCACCCTTTTGGATCGAACTCCACTCATTTAAGAGGAACAAGCGCACCGAGGATTAGTGGATTAGCGGCGCCTGGTGCGTACCTGCGACTCCTTTGACCACAAGGTTAATTTGCCAACACGGGTATTACTCCTTGTCTTTCATGTTCACATCACAAGAACTATAATTAGATTTGCAATACATTAAAAGCTTGTTATTTTATAGTCACTAAGCTAATCAGGCTTTTAAAGTGAACCATTCCTGCTGAGTGTTTAGTGGAGTAGGGATTAGAAAAGATTATGCACTGACTCGTCCTTCCCG
>JAPQNM010000042.1:8836900-8846900 GCA_029783475.1 Metacarcinus magister
AGGCAGGGAAGGACAAATTACTAAAACGAAGGTAGGCAAGGCTTTCTTCTGAGGAAACCCGTCTGTCTGTCTCTTATCTTCATCCCTCATACACATACTTCCTTATTTCCCTGTAAATCCTCTCTTCCAATCCTTCATTAACAAAAAAAATGTGAAAGAAAGTAAAATTTGAAACACTATTAACCCATTCAGTTCTTGCGGCACACCGTATGTGCCAGCAGTGTCTCCCTCTCCTGTGTTTGCGCCACGACGTCTGTGCCAAGATCTTTATATCATTCCCATGCATATACCAAACGTATGATGACAATAAGTATAGGCCAGTGTAACAACTTTTATCATTATTTACAAATTTCTATTGTCTTATGTATCAGAATTACCGTTCTTATGAGTAATTATGTGATATTCAATAGATAATTTTACGGTACGATAACTGCGGTTTGGCAACACCACAGGCAGCAATATATAACCGTCGCTCCGTCGGCCGTCAGCGACAGGGCTCTTCTAACTAGCATTAGATATTGGATATTGAAAATATTGGAAATATTGGAAATATCATTGCAGCATCTGATACACCTAATTAAACTGTACAACTGTCATTATGAATATTTGTTTTATGACTAATAATTACGCAGTAAAATGAAACTTAATATTTATATATAAACATGACATTCCTCCTCTTTTTCCCGAAAGCTATTAGAGATATTAGAAATATCATTGCAGCATCTGATACACCTAATTAAACTGTACAACTGATATTATAAATATTTGTTCTATGACTAATAATTACGCAGTAAAATAAAACTTAATATTTATTTAAAAACATGACTTTCCTCCTCATTTTCTCGTAAGCTATTAGAAATATTGGAAATATCATTACAGCATCTGATACACCTAATTAAACTGTACAACTGATATTATGAATATTTGTTCTATGGCTAATAATTACGCAGTAAAATGAAACTTAATATTTATATAAAAACATGACTTTCCTCCTCATTTTCTCGAAAGCTATTAGAGATATTGGAAATATCATTGCAAGTTCTGATACATCTAATTAAACTGTACAACTCTCATTATGAATATTTGTACTATGACTAATAATTACGCAGTAAAATGAAACTTAATATTTATATAAAAACATGATTTTCCTCCTCATTTTCTCGAAAGCTATTAGAGATATTGGAAATATCACTGCAGCATCTGATAGACCTAATTAAACTGTAAATTTGACATTATGAATATTTGTTCTATGACTAATAATTACGCAGTAAAATGAAACTATATATTTATATAAAAACATGACATTACTCCTCATTTTCTCGAAAGCTATTAGAGATATTGGAAATATCATTGCAGCATCTGATAGACCTGATTAAAATCTATTACTGTCATTATGAATATTTTCACTAGTACTAATAAATACTGAATTTTACTTTTTTTTAAATTACTTTCTTCCTCGTTTTCTCGAAAGCTATTAGAGATATTGGATATATCATTGTATCATCTGATACACCTAATTCAACTGTACAACTGATATTATGAATATTTGTTCTATGACTAATAATTACGCAGTTAATTAAACCGTATTTTTATATAAAAAATTGATTTTCCTCGTCATTTTCTCGAAAGCTATTAGAGATATTGGAAATATAATTGCAGCATCTGATAGACCTAATTAAACTTTACAACTGATATTTTGAATATTTGTTCTATGACTAATAATTACGCAGTAAAATGAAACTTAATATTTATTTAAAAACATGACTTTCCTCCTCATTTTCTCGAAAGCTATTAGAGATATTGGAAATATCATTGCAACAGCTGATACAAATAATTAAACTGTACAACTGATATTATAAATATTTTTTCTATGACTAATAATTACGCAGTAAAATGAAACTTAATATTTATTTAAAAACATGAATTTCCTCCTCATTTTCCCGAAAGGTATTAGAGATATTGGAAATATCATTGCAGCATCTGATAGACCTAATTAAACTTTACAACTGATATTTTGAATATTTGTTCTATGACTAATAATTACGCAGTAAAATGAAACTTAATATTTATTTAAAAACATGACTTTCCTCCTCATTTTCTCGAAAGCTATTAGAGATATTGGAAATATCATTGCAACATCTGATACAAATAATTAAACTGTACAACTGATATTATAAATATTTTTTCTATGACTAATAATTACGCAGTAAATTGAAACTTAATATTTATTTAAAAACATGAATTTCCTCCTCATTTTCCCGAAAGCTATTAGAGATATTGGAAATATCATTGCAGCATCTGATACACCTAATTAAACTGTACAACTGTCATAATGAATATTTGTTCTATGACTAACAATTACGCAGTAAAATTAGACTTAATATTTATTTAAAAAATTGACTTTCCTCCTCATTTTCTCGAAAGCTATTAGAGATATTGGAAATATCATTGCAGCATCTGATACACCTAATTAAACTGTACCACTGTGATTATGAATATTTGTTCTATGACTAATAATTATGCAGTAAAATGAAACTTAATATTTATATAAATACATGACTTTCCTCCTCATTTTCCCAAAAGCTATTAGAGATATTTGAAATATGATTGCAGCATCTGATACAACTAATTAAACTGTACAACTGTGATTATGAATATTTGTTCTATGACAAATAATTACGCAGAAAAATAAAACTTAATATTTATATAAAAACATGAATTTCCTCCTCATTTTCTCGAAAGCTATTAGAGATATTGGAAATATCACTGCAGCATCTGATAGACCTAATTAAACTGTAAAACTAAAATTATTAATATTTGTTCTATGACTAATAATTACGCAGTAAAATTAAACTTTATATTTATATAAAAACATGACTTTCCTCCTAATTTTCTCGAAAGCTATTAGAGATATTGGAAATATCATTACAGATTTTGATACATCTAATTAAACTGTACAACTGTCATTATGAATATTTGTTCTATGACTAATAATTACGCAGTAAAATGAAACTTAATATTTTTATATAAACATAACTTTTCTCCTCATTTCCTCGAAAGCTATTAGAGATATTGGAAATATCATTGCAGCATCTGATAACCCTAATTAAACTGTACAACTGTCATAATTAATATTTGTTCTATGACTAATAATTACGCAGTAAAATGAAACTTAATATTTATATAAAAACATGAATTTCCTCCTCATTTTCTCGAAAGCTATTAAAGATATTGGAAATATCATTGCAGTATCTAATAGATCTAATTAAACTGTAAAACTGAAATTATGAATATTTGTTCTATGACTAATAATTACGCAGTAAAATGAAACTTTATATTTATATAAAAACATGACTTTCCTCCCCATTTTCTCGAAAGCTATTAGAAATATTGGAAATATCAATGCAGCATCTGATACACCTAATTAAACTGTACAACTGTCATTATGAATATTTGTTCTATGACTAATAATTACGCAGTAAAATGAAACTTTATATTTATATAAAAACATGACTTTCCTCCTCATTTTCCCGAAAGCTATTAGAAATATTGGAAATATCATTGCAGCATCTGATACACCTAATAAAACTGTACAACTGTGATTATGAATATTTGTTCCATGACTAATAATTACGCAGTAAAATGAAACTTAATATTTATATAAAAACATGATTTTCCTCCTCATTTTCTCGAAAGCTATTAGAGATATTGGAAATATCATTGCAGCATCTGATACACCTAATTAAACTGTACAACTCTCATTATGAATATTTGTTCTATAACTAATAATTACGCAGTAAAATGAAACTTAATATTTATATAGAAACATGATTTTCCTCCTCATTTTCTCGAAAGCTATTAGAGATATTGGAAATATCACTGCAGCATCTGATAGACCTAATTAAACTGTAAAACTGACATTATGAATATTTGTTCTATGACTAATAATTTCGCAGTAAAATGAAACTATATATTTATATAAAAACATGACATTCCTCCTCATTATCTCGAATGCTATTAGAGATATTGGAAATATCATTGCAGCATCTGATAGACCTGATTAAAATCTACTACTGTCATTCTGAATATATTCACTAGTACTAATAAATACTGAATTTTACTTTTTTTTAAATTACTTTCTTCCTCGTTTTCTCGAAAGCTATTAGAGATATTGGAAATATCATTGCATCATCTGATAAACCTATGTCAACTCTACAACTGATATTATGAATATTTGTTCTATGACTAATAATTACGCAGTAAAATAAAACCGTATTTTTATATAAAAAACATGATTTTCCTCGTCATTTTCTCGAAAGCTATTAGAGATATTGGAAATATAATTGCAGCATCTGATAGACCTAATTAAACTGTACAACTGATATTATGAATATTTGTTCTATGACTAATAATTACGCAGTAAAATTAAACTTAATATTTATTTAAAAACATGACTTTCCTCCTCATTTTCTCGAAAGCTATTAGAGATATTGGAAATATTATTGCAACAGCTGATACACCTAATTAAAATGTACAACTGATATTATGAATATTTTTTCTATGACTAATAATTACGCAGTAAAATGAAACTTAATATTTATTTAAAAACATGAACTTCCTCCTCATTTTCCCGAAAGCTATTAGAGATATTGGATATATCATTGCAGCATCTGATAAACCTAATAAAACTGTACAACTGTCATTATGAATATTTGTTCTATGACTAACAATTACGCAGTAAAATTAAACTTAATATTTATTTTAAAACATGACTTTCCTCCTCATTTTCTCGAAAGCTATTAGAGATATTGGTAATATACTTGCAGCATCTGATACACCTAATTAAACTGTACAACTGTGATTATGAATATTTGTTCCATGACTAATAATTACGCAGTAAAATGAAACTTAATATTTATATAAAAACATGACTTTCCTCCTCATTTTCCTCGAAAGCTATTAGAGATATTGGAAATATCATTGCAGTATCTGATACACCTAATTAAACTGTACAACTCTCATTATGAATATTTGTTCTATGACTAATAATTACGCAGTAAAATGAAACTTAATATTTATATAAAAACATTATTTTCCTCCACATTTTCTCGAAAGCTATTAGAGATATTGGAAATATCACTGCAGCATCTGATAGACCTAATTAAACTGTAAAACTGACATTATGAATATTTGTTCTATGACTAATAATTACGCAGTAAAATGAAACTATATATTTATATAAAAACATGACATTCCTCCTCATTATCTCGAATGCTATTAGAGATATTGGAAATATCATTGCAGCATCTGATAGACTTCTGATGAACTTCAATGCAGTATAACTTATGTAACTTAAGACTAAACGAAGTGTTGATGCTACTGTTCAAATCGGATAAACCAGGAGAAATTTACTATCCTAAGCATATTATTCAATGTATCGATTAAAAAATCTTAAATTATTAGATCACAGGCGATACAAGAAACTTTTTTCATTATCACGGTGAAAGAAAGTAAAATTTGAAGCACTATTAAAGAGAATCGAGTCGCACTGAGGCATTCATCACCTAAAGAGCATCAAGAACCAAATCAATGAACAAAAGATGCACACAAAGATTTCTTGCCTCATCCCCTGAAGGCCTCTTTTCCCCCATGCTTCATTATCAGCTCCTTGTGGCATTTTCACCACATCTCCAAAGGTCTCTCATACCCTCTGTTATCTGGCTGTAAAAGGTGTTCCTCACAATTATTTCCTCCTCTCTGAAATGAGGCGTCGCATCAAAACCAACGAGGCCACTTCAAGGGAGAAAGGAGGAAGGAAGAAGAGAGGAGAGGCGGGAATGATCGAAGGAAGGGAGCAGGCAAGGATCAGGAGATGGAGGGAGGAGAGGTGGAAGGGAGAGAGGATAGGAGGGAGGAGAGGTGGAAGGGAGAGAGGATAGGAGGAAGGGTGGTAAGGAGTAGAAGAGAAAGGGAGAGAAGGAGTGGAAGGGAGAATGATTGATGGCCATGTGGGAAAAAATAATGTGAGAGTTACGGATACTGGCAAACATAGATAGATACAAACACGGTATTTATCTTCAAACTGTCAAGACTCCTTCATTTTCTATACTATTCTCGTTCAGTTTTAAAAGCAGATCTCTCTCTCTCTCTCTCTCTCTCTCTCTCTCTCTCTCTCTCTCTCTCTCTCTCTCTCTCTCTCTCTCTCTCTCTCTCTCTCTCTCTCTCTCTCTCTCTCTCTCTCTCTCAGCGTTTGGGCAACGTGATAGATGGCCAAATAATCTAATTCAGGGTCGATCACAGCCTGTCAGACACCCTCGACGCAGCTCCTTTGATCCGATGGTTTGTGTGACGAGCAGTGGAGGCCTGCACGACCCCCAGAGACATCTTCAAGAGGAGGAGGAGGAGGAGGAGGGACAACGCCAAAAAGAAGGAATACAAGAAAAACACCAATTAATGGAACTAGGGCAATGAGCTTCCCGAAGAGACACATTATGAATAACTAACGACTTTCCTTCCATGAAGCAATAATGATAAAATGGCATACTTTGGGAACTAAAGCTATAAAAATATCAAGAATAAAACAATAAGAATATAAAACTGCTTCAATAGGAAAGCAACATGATAAGTGCAGACATATCTTAAGAGGTTCTTATTCAACATCCTTAAAACTCTAAGTCTATAAAGCAATGCAAACTTACATTTATGACCATGGATGTGCGACGTGAAAACTATCTTAATACATGTAACAAAGTGAATAAAATATGAAAAATAATAAATGATAAAACCAAAATGTCAATACAAAGGATATGCAACAAGAAGAGCAGACAATATATAGAGCAAAAGGCTGCCTCACTGGACTCCAATAGATAGGAGCCGATGCAGAAAATGGCAGTGGCACAGTGCCTTGACCCAGACTGAAGATTGACGGAGGTCCTTGTTCAGAAATGGACATGTAAAGGAAGATAACAATGACAATAGTGATACTCGTATATGTATTATGTGTATATTTCACGGAATATTATAAGTCTGACCACCACAGTTTATGTTCTCCACTGGTGCCCACACTCATGAAATCTATGTTGGAGAATGAGGTTGGTCTGAGAGTAACTCGACCCATGAAGTGACGTAGGCAAGGTCATGTCGTGGTCAAAAGTCATTTAAAAGCCGGCTGAGACAAGCGGAATGAGCAAGAGCGCGGAAAAATAACTACGAACCTCATATAAACACACACACACACACACACACACACACACACACACACACACACACACACACACACACACACACACACACACACACACACACACACCATGACAAAAGGCAAAGCGGGTTACACTGGAATCTGGCAAAAAAAAAGTCTAGAATTCGCACACAGGTCATCGATCCACCTTCAAACCAAAGCGAAAAAACAAAAATCCATTCTTTCCTCACGGCCTCGCCTCTCATCTTACCCTCTTTTTCTCCTCCTCCTCATCTTCCTTTTCCACCTCCTCGTCGGTTGAAAATCACGTCAAGATCCTCCTCTTTCCTGCTGCTCTCCTTCCGTCCTTCCTACTCGTCCTACTCCTTTCCGCTCTTTTCCCTCCTCCCGCCCTACTCCTCGCCCTCTAAACAAAGCCTGGACGGGAATATTCTGACGCAGGTTCCTAAGAGCTCTTCGCTGAACACCATTTATAACTAAAAGCTACGAGGGATTACAAGGCTTTGGTTCAGGTTTTATTCACACATTTGTTTCCCCCTTCGCATGCTGGGAAGGTCTGGAAGGGAAGTCTGGGGTAAGAGGAAAAGAGGGTTTGAAAGTAGGACCTAAATGTAGGGCTTCAACGCATGATGCAAAGATTTAGAGGGAATATGACAATGGTATGGTATGGTCTCTCTCTCTCTCTCTCTCTCTCTCTCTCTCTCTCTCTCTCTCTCTCTCTCTCTCTCTCTCTCTCTCTCTCTCTCTCTCTCTCTCTCTCTCTCTCTCTCTCTCTCTCTCTCTCTCTCTCTTTCACCGTGTTATTTATTTCGGTCATAATTATTCTCTTTTGCGCCTTGTCACCAGAAAATGATTGGCTCCATCTCCTGCAGCCGTAGATCCCGGTGTCCAAAGTCGCTGATGTCTGCTTTCATGGGCTCTATTCTGTCCTAATGTAGCGTCATTATTATTCTTTTTTTATTTATGATTATTTTCCCTCTTCCGTTATCTCTCTCTCTCTCTCTCTCTCTCTCTCTCTCTCTCTCTCTCTCTCTCTCTCTCTCTCTCTCTCTCTCTCTCTCTCTCTCTCTCTCATTCAGAAAGGTAAACTAATATGTAAGTAAATATAATACACGAGTAAGTCAACATTAATCACTATATAAAATGTTATGATGTTCTAGGTGTTTACTTGGCTTGAAACTTAACGCTCACAATAACATTTGCTTTTGTGTCTGTCTCCCTTTCCTGTTTTGAAGTCCATTTTCTTATCAAGTCACACACGCTCTTTCGCTGACTATCCTCTTGCACAAGCAACTCTCTCTCTCTCCCTCTCTCCCTCTCCCTCTCTCTCTCTCTCTCTCTCTCTCTCTCTCTCTCTCTCTCTCTCTCTCTCTCTCTCTCTCTCTCTCTCTCTCCCTTTTCCTTTATGCTACTCCCTTACAATTCACTGCTTCCACTTAACATAACTCTTAAACTCATAATAATAAATTGCCCGGTCTCTCCTTTCCTTCTACCTCATTTACTTGTTCCAAAACACTGTTGGGCACAGGCCGAGTAAGACGTAAGACGGTACGCCTGAGAATCATAAACTGTATGGAAGAACAGGCGGACGGCATGAGATGTCCTCTGGCTGTTGTTTTTTTCCCTTCTCCCTTAGGGTCGCTATTGGTATACAAACCAATCTTTCCGGTGCTGGAGGAATACAAGACACTGCTAAACGAAATTAAGTGTTGGGAATACTCCAAAATGGATCTAAATTCAAGTCTTCTGGTCTCAATTTACGAGCAATTGTTAGGATGCGCGTCCTTGTTTGTGGCGGAGGGACGGTGGCTCACCAGTTTCCATTGGTGACCTACCTCCACTACCACTACCACCACCACTACCACACGCTCATCACTTTACGGCTGGCAACGTGTGTGTGTGTGTGTGTGTGTGTGTGTGTGTGTGTGTGTGTGTGTGTGTGTGTGTGTGTGTGTGTGTGTGTGTGTGTGTGTGTGTGTGTGTGTGTGTGTGTGTGTGTGTGTGTGTGTGTGTGTGTGTGTGTGTGTGTATGTGTGTGTGTGTGTGTATGTGTGTGTGCGCGTTTTCTTCCCTATGAAACGATATGAGGAGGAAACGAGATAATAGAAAGTTTTAAGAACACCATCCCCACCGCCACTCACGCTTCACCAACGTCAGCAGCCGAGGTCATTGGACTGGACAGGCCAGTACGCGACAGCCAGGCTCCCTGAGAACGTGAAGCGCACTCTACGCCACTCCAAATATCAGTCAAGTTTTTTTTTTCACAGTGACAAAGTGAAGATACTCTGAAAGTAGTGGCTTTATGAGGCGACCAAAAGCCTCGTTGTGAAGCGGCTCAGCGGTGCTCCGTTGTGATCGCCTCAAAGTTTGTAAACAGTCGGCCGTCCCTGAGCAGCGAGTGGTGAGGCCTGAGTCAACGGGGAGATGGGATGGACGTGGTGGAGGGGAAAAAAAAAAAAGAAGAAAAAAATATATATAACCTGCAGACACATCTTCATTATGTCTATTCAGAAGAAAAAAAACATGTAATCAATTTGATGCATTTTCTTTGTAATAATGGCAATGAAATTTGATGCAAAAACTATATCAATAAACACACAAAACATCAAGCTTTTATGTCTTCTTGAAGGAGTGAAGGCGGAACGACATCGCTGCCTATTTGTGCCCCCCAGTAATTAGGTGGAGGCTTGGTGTTGCTCATTCTTCCAGGTGAGTCAGGTGAGCACCACTTGTCCCATCCGACCTGGGAGGCTCTTGCTTACCTCCATGAACTGTACCACAACTTTTAAATCGCATTAT